>OZ038482.1:42935214-42947714 GCA_964036315.1 Acanthosepion esculentum | reverse complement strand
TTTGTAATAAGTTCAAGATTTAAGAAGCAATTAATTATATGATCAATTATTAATATAACTGATGTATTAATTGTACTGAAAACCCATACTAATACGACATATATCCTCTTTGGTCATTAAGACAGATGTTATCCCTTATGTATATAAAAACGCAGATAAAGTTTTATTTTTCAATACATTATTTCTCGCCTCTTGTATCTGTTGTCAGAAAACATGCCTGGGTTTTGTTGTTGGCTAAATTAAAAATTAGAATCTGACTTATATTAATTATAATCGCAAAGAATCATCTAAGTTGCCGTAATCAGAAAATTGTGAAATATGTTGCAGAACGTTTTTAGTAACACAGATATTCTGTCGTTGGCTATGTGACAGCAGTGAAAATAGCATTCGCATTACAGGAATGGAAGCATAACGAGTTGAAGATTGTTATAAACTAAAGCTGCTCAAATACCTTTCATCAAAAAACAAAAAGGCGAAAAGGAATTTCAGCTAATGAAAGTCGACACCATGACATCAGGTATTCTGCCTGCGTGTCGTGGTGAATACATTCTGGATGTTCTGGCTCACCTGGCTATATCACGCATGCAATCGATTATCACATTTCTGAACATAGAATCTTTTCTCATGAGTGTATGCTAGAGAACGACGTTCAATCTTTCAGAAGATATGCTTTCGACACTACTGGAGACATACAACAAGCTGCAGCTTAAGTTAAAATTCCTGTTAACAGCTTGTGGGCCCGGCGTCGTTCTTGATTTTCTCAACAATCCATATTGATACTCTTATCGTTATATTTGCTCTGATTTGGCCTGGAGACGTCTTGTCGCCTGATATTGCTGTCCTTATAATGCGCGTGTTTTGGTGACCATCAATACTACATTACCGATCATAACTTGTAGGAATTTTCATTTCACCAATATTGAAAATACATATCGATTACCAGCAAAAGGACCGAAGTCCAGCTCATTTCAAACGTCTCTAATTATGTAAAACGTGCAAAATTATGTTAAAATAAATTTCCATAATTAGCTTTGTCTGAAAATTTTCTATAAGTGTCAGCTATTATATTGCTTTTGGTAAGATTCGTTATTTCCAGTTTTATAGGTTACCTGGTGAAATCCTGATATACAATGTGTCATGTGTAAATTGTCGCCATGATATATTTTTAATTTCGGGCATGCGCGTTTTTTGTTTTTGATTTTGTCGAGTGGGCCTTATAGTAAGACCAATTAGGCACCGTCTGTGAGAAAAAGAGCACAATCCCGCCCTTTGGAAACGTTATGCCGTACTGCTTGGCATTCGCGCTGGAATCACCAATACAAAAATATCAGACTGTTTGGGTGTCAATCTGGGGACAGTACAGCCTAATACTGATTATCAATTTGTTTAGAGTGATCGCTACTGATTACGACGTTATTCCACCATTCAACTTCCCACAGGTCATCAGACGCAACACGGAGACCTACATCGGGACTTGAGGAGGTAGTGCTGCCATGGGTCAAGATAGTGGCTGCTGGAAAACCCTATATCTCTTGCAACAGGACTTTGCACCATGCCACACAAACTAGAGAACGCAATCATGTCTCTCAGCCAATTTCTGCAATCACATCACCCACCTTCATCAGGCCACCTAACTCAACAGAGCGAAGCCCAGTTGAGCAAGGGACCAACAAAGCTCCTTGTAACACGAAAGGAGCCAAGGATTATAGCAGCATTCACCAACTTAAACAGGGAGACCGTCCAAAAGAGATTCCGAAGACGTCGTGAGGCCGTAGTTGAACCCATTGGATCCAACCAACGCTTTTATCCACTGGGCTGTGTCGTGACTATTGCAACAAACATGAGGACAACAGTTTCAATAATGTAAATAATTACAATACCACCTCTTAGAAATATAGATAGATACTGGTTAGGTATGCTATGCGTTTTTCTTCTATTTCACTTTCCCTCTGTCCTCGATATGAGCATGAACATTCCCTAGCCTTTTTTACTTATGTGTCACAGATATTTTAATTGTCTCTTTTATTCTTATCAGAGTATTTTTTTTATTTTCTTTAAATCTTCGTCTTAGCTCACTTGTTATGCAATTCTCATCATACGTCTGTAGTACGACATTTATGCCGCTTCACTTCTGTTCTTTCTCTGTGTGTAGAGATTCCAGCAGTCACTGACATACAGGTGGACCGAAATTATATAAAAGTTCAGTACATTTTGTTTTTGAAAGACATGTTCCTGTTTCTTAATATATTGCTTAGTTCTTAAAAATCATACGTTATTTAATATTGTCTGCCTCTTTGGTATCTTTCACCATAGCGTAATCGTATATTTAAGATTGTTCATAAAAGAATAACATTTTAATACGCATGAAAAGCAAGTGTGACTGTTTGACAGATGCCATATTTAGTAACGTGAAATTGGTTACAGCAGATATGAGAAGGCCGGAATTAACAAAATAAAGTTAAAGAAAACAAATCGCAATCCTTGATAACGAATGTCCTTGATTCGAAAGTTGTCGGTAAATTAAAATAACATATAAATAAAATTTAATTAATATACAGATCATATAGAGCAACGAATTTGGAAGGGTGTGCGCGTGTGTGTAATAACTGCATATATCGGGCATCAAAATTTAAACTACAAACGTTAGATATAATGCTCACGTGTCATTTAATTAATTCACTCGCACAAGCGTGCGATAAAGCACACAAGTAGACACACACTTCTATATATATATATATATCTTTATATATCTCTTTATATGTGTGTGTGTGCGCGTATATATATATATATATATATATATATATATATATATATATATATATATATATATATATATATTCTCGGTATGATTCCATCGCTACATAAGAGTTCTCACGTTTCAGAAATAGAAGTTAAAAAACAGCTTTGTTTCATCCACAATCGAATTTGGGAAAGACAATTTGCTTGAGGATGAAACAGAACTGGTGTAGCGATGGAATCATATTTTTTTAAAATAATTATAATTTAGGCTCTACTTGGATATTAAGAATTGTTTTTTTTTAATACTATAGAACATTCGATTATTAACCTAACGTTACTTTCCTATGTTTCTGTATATTTGCACACACACACACACACACACACACACACACACACATATATATATATATATATATATATATATATATATATATATATATATATATATATATAAGCACTGTCTGTAGTGTAAATGTTTGGATACATCCTGCATTTCTTTAAAAAATACCTTGAATTAGATATTTTTATATTCTTTTAAATTATGAGATATAATTTCAGTAACTACAGTGTACTTGCTTTTATTTTGACAAAATAAAAACTTAACTATAAAATGTTATCATACAACAGCATCATATTTTGTTTCCGTAAATAAAACCACCACATAGACAAATCCAAATTTGATGTTCTTGGTAGTATGATTAATCTGGTGAGACTGAAATAAAATTTACTGTAGGTGAAAACCGATGAAACGTAGTCGCGGTCGCTCATTGCAGACTAGGAATTTCACTAATATATATATATATATATATATATATATATATATATATATATATATACACCATTCGATGATACTCATGAAACTGAACGTAACACATTTTGTGGCTCTGCGCCCGGGAAGAAGATATGAGAGTGCCTGGCTCAAAATGAATAAGCGATTTACATCGTTATTAGTAAACTAGGAATTTCTAATTATTCTGGCCATTTTATCGTCTGTAGATGCGTTTCAGATCGAGTTGGACGACTGGCGATGTTGTTTCGGTCGAAAATATATAAAAATCTTCTTAATCTACACTTCCTGTGTAAAGGTGTTGGTGTCTAATGGAATACATAATGTGTCAGAACATCACAAATATCAGAATTATATGAAATGTTCAGCGGCGTACATATGGTGAAAACACGAATATTGCTCAGTTCATTGATCATCAATGCTCGTGTCGTTATGTATTAATACACACTCTGTATTACATGAATGGATGTGCTACCACAGTTCTAAAAAAAAACTGTGACTATATTTCCCCTCAGAGTTTGAAGATAGAAACACCCGAAAAGTTGAAGCTGTGTAGGTGTGTATGTGTGAGTTTGTTAGTGTCTGTGTGTGCGTTTGCGTGTGTTAGTGTGATTGTTTCGTTTGTTCGGCATACATAAATCTATATAAATATCCTGATAACATTTTAGGCGGCTTTCATATAAATGAGCCCCATGAAAAATGGATCAGTTATGTCATTTGTGAGAACAGGACTCTCCGATAAATTTGCCACGTGGTCACTGAAATCTCTTTGTGTGAGTATTGCATAGTTTGTTACTATTATTTACAAACTCCATATTTGCTTGCATGGGAAAATATTCAGAAGATTTAGGAAGATTGTAGTGAAATCTCAAAGACGATATATCAAGTAAATTTGCTGCAGTCACTTTTAATATTTGCTAACACAATTTTCTTAGTAGAACTTCTAAAATGTCGACAGATGCGTGTTGAATTAAAAATAAATCTGGCTATTGATAGTTGCGCTGGGATATTTTAGATAGCTTTTATCTATGGCAAAACAATTGCATGAACAAGTTTGTCGGCTATTCCTACAGTAAAATTGTGTCTTCTTACTTCTGATAAATTAAATTAGCCGTTGAAAAAGAGCAAATTTCACTTCTTTTGGAGGAGATGAAGTAAAACATAATAATATAGATAACGAATATACCTAAGAATAATATTCCAATTCCAAACAGTTTGGAAATCTATGAGATTTTGAGATATGCGAGTCAATCCTCAAGGGGAGTAATTTGATCATAAAGGCACCTTTGCCCAAGTTAACGTATATGTGCGTTAGTGAAGAATGGCGGGATTCTTTCCGGACTGACCTCATAGGAAGATATAAAGTAAATATAGCGATTAGAGAAAGGAAGTTTGCAAGCAATAAAGCCCTCTTTGTTGCGAAAATATCTATTGTCCGTAATGAATAGAGTGCTTTATACGTGGCCTTGTTTGCAGTTGGTTAGAAACAGTAACGTATACACAAGTACACTACGGATTCCCCCAATTCCACAGTCTCTGTTTCACACGGAAAGCTACACACACGCACATAATGCAAACGATGAAAAGCTCTCGTGATAAAAAATACTATCCAAGACGTGAAAAATATGTAACCAAAGGATGATCATTTTGTAAGAGCTTACAGTTCCATACTACTTACCTACTTCCTTTATTTATATATATATATATATATACATATATATATATATATATATATATATATATATATATATATATGAAGAAATATAGTCTTAAGGTGTGCTATATTTATGGGGTTAAATTGCTCAATATCAGAAATAGGGCTTGTGCAGATATAGAAGTTAACACTGAGGCGACACGCTGTTTCATGCTAGACGCCATCGTCAGGCAAACGAGTGTTGTTTTTTTTATCGGCTATTTAAATATGCGAGTCAGTAGTGCCTTGTGAGTAGTATATTTTGTTGGCTATTTTCATGGAAGTCGTTTTTTTATTTTTTCTATTTGGGTTAAATTATTTTGCTTTTTTATTTTTTTATTTTTTTTATTTCTTATCTTATATATTTATTTATATATTTTTATTTAATCGATGTTTTATTAGTGTAGAGAAATTATTTATATAGCTTATTTAATAGTT
This sequence comes from Acanthosepion esculentum, assembly GCA_964036315.1. NCBI lineage: Eukaryota > Metazoa > Mollusca > Cephalopoda > Sepiida > Sepiidae > Acanthosepion > Acanthosepion esculentum. Next base: position 42,942,057 of record OZ038482.1, on the reverse strand, counting down.
TTGTTTTTATATATATATATATATATATAATATATATATATATATATATATATATATATATATATATATATATATATATATATATATATATATATAATATACGTTTCGTTTGTAACCCAACTCGTCGAGCACAAGATATAACTTATTGTTTATTTAAATTTATAATTTGAATGGGGCACGCACCTCGGAAAGGGACGTTTGAATGGCTAAAGGGAGTTAATCGATGTATACCCTAAAATGAAGTCGAACAGTAAATTAAATTTAGACAAAAAATTAATTATCCAGCATTACAATATTTTATTGGAAACATTTTCTATGCATACAGCTACATATAAGCTCATTACAGTTATTAATATTTTTAGGATGAATTTCTTGTCTAGTAAACACAGATTGCCCTGGTGCACCACCCGCCCTGAAAATGGATTAAATTTAACGACAAATTCCCAATTTTCTGCACTTGTGTAGCTATCTGTTATCACCAATAAAACTTTGAGTGCAGTAGCATTTGCGTATTTTCTGTTGTTATGGGTCATTTTCTGATGAAAAAAGTATTATTTTACAGTTGACCCGAAATAAAATTTAATAGGGTTATTATGCCTGATACTGTCCTGATAGATATCTCATTTATCCATACATTTGTCATTCGTATAACAGATGGTCCCTTTACGGTAATTACATTTTTGATCATCATTTTCCACATTTGTCATACGCGAGCTGCTTTCCTAGTTCAAATTTTAAAATTTAAACCTACTTCAATTTGCCGAAATGTTCTATATTCAGATCTTAAAATGTTTAAATTAAAGAATAGTCAAATATATTCTTACGAGTAAAGAAGTAAGATAAACGATGGAGGATGCTATGTGATGTAACTTGATGCCTAATAACGCAGTGAGTAAATGTTGTTATTGTTGAAATAACTTTTATAATTGGTTGATTTATTTAATTATGTTTATATTAATGGAATTTATTATTTAATATTTCATTTTATTTTGATAAATAATTTATGTATTTATTTAGAAGATTAGATTAACCATTTCCTCAAAATTTTTAAAATGATTATGGGTATGTTTGTTGGTTTGTAAAAGGAGTATTCCATTAAGGTAATTTTTCCATCTGAAAAAATTGGAGATGCAGTTTAAAATTTTCACAATACTCTATGGCGGCACTCTCAAGATATTTTCGTCAAAGATATTTTCTCTTGACAAATTCCTACATACACTAAACCCAAAACAGATAATTTGTTCATACACATAAATGTATGAAAAATGTAAATAAATACCTTATCAGTCATTATAGTATAATGAATTGATTATTGTTGTAGGGTACTCGATGGGATACTTTCAATACACTCTCCAAAGAAACCAAAGGCGAACGAGAATTAAAATTAGAAACATTATAATAGAGTAATTCCTGAGTAGATACAGAACTCACTCTTTCAATGCACACACTCTCACTCTCTCTCTCTCTCTCTCTCTCTCTCTCTCTCTCTCTCTTATATATATATATATATATTTCTGAGATGAGGTATTATGTACATTATTTGGACTATTGTCCTTATATTTGTCGCCATATTTATGACAACTTTCGGATGTTGTACACTCCGGCCTTCTTCAGCTGGTTTGAAAAGTCGAACTGAAACCTTTATTTCGCTCACTGGGGTAGAATGCTTTAGTTCCAGGTGCCATGGTTAATGGAGGTCAGTTATCAGTTATCTCCTCTTAATTTCACTCTTGAAGTTCTCCACTGCCTTATCTGGGTATTGAACACACACACTTTGGGTCCTGTCACTGGATGTAACCAACGCCTTTATCCACTGTGCCATGTGTCCTTTATAAATATGGCGGCGACAAAGATGAGAAAAATAGTCATAATATACATATATATATATATATATATATATATATATATATATTGTTAATAGCCAGAAGTGAATTAGACCAGGAAACAGTAGTACTAAAAAGCGTTCAATGGACATATAAAAAATAATAAAAAAAAATTAACAAGAGCATTTATATATAGCATTTGCAAATCAGATGATTCCGTTACTTTGGTTTCAAACTTTTGCTAACATCAGGCGCGTCTGAAGATACCCAAAGTTTCAAACCAATGCATGCATTCTACCTAACCATTAAAAATGATACCTTCTCGTTCTCATTCGCTATATTTTTATTATTTCTTGGCCGGATATCAAAACGAGACAAACACTGGACACCATCAATTTTGTTTGTTTCCCTATTGTTAATTATTTGCCTAGTTTTGTCTTGTACACATATGTTGGCTTTGTATTTTGTTATCATGTTATTTTCTTATTATTGTTTATTGAAAATTTTGCCTGTAATTCTCGCAATTACCATTATGTGCCATGTGTGATACGTGCTTAAGCGATCTTTAATCTTTACTTACATGACTGACGAGGCAGATGTTTTTACGCTTAAGATTACTATTTCTTACTGTGGTAAAGCATTTGCCATCTAACTCTATAGAACCCGGTCTGTCCTGCTATTTACCTATAAGAAAAAGATATATTTCCCAGTTTATTCGACTGGAATTCTAACTCGACTCTCTGATTCCTCAGTCCTAGCCTCTATCCATTACTCTACCCTGCCCCCTCAATTCGTAATTTCACTAAATCTTAACCAATTTAAATTTTTTTTCCTGGATATTCCGAAAAAATGCACACGATTGCGAAACCTCTGATCGGGTAATGTGGAACCACATTTTAAAAGTTATTAACCCCAGGACCACTAAAATCCGGTGTGTTAGCATTTTTTAAACTGCCATTTTTGGGCAAATAGTGAACCCCTCCAAAAATCAAAATACTGTAAAAGTATAAAGATAATTTTTTTATAGCAAAAATACCTGAAATGTTTTTTCATATAAAAAAGGACCAACATTACATATTTATTGTCAAATGATAAGCAATATATTTAATCTCTAGTTGAATCATATAATTGCTTTCGAAATATTTAGTTTTCCCCTTTAAATAACCCGTAAATTTGATATGCCGCAAAACAAAAATCAAGTAAACAACCAACAGGAAATACCTATCATTACATTAACCCATATAAAATCCTAGACTTTCTTTAAGAATCAAACTGTATTGCAAAATGTATCTTCAACAAAATTACAACATTAAATATCACCGCCTACAAAATTAAAATTAGCATTGATAGTGATCTGTGAAAGGAAAAGTAAATTAAACAATGATTAAAACATATTAAATTTGAAAGAAAGTAGTTCGAAAAAGATCTTGGGTTTCAGACTTAATATTGAGAAATCTTCACAGTATTCTCCAAATGGTATGAGTATTATTTATTAATAGACGTAATTATTAATTCAGGTTTATTAAATACCACAGATATTGAAAAAGTTACAAGAATGAAAATAAGATATGTGTTTTAAAATTAAATAATTATTTCATAACATTAATTCATGTAATATCCTATAATTAAAAAAACATCAAATTGTATTCCCAAATATATAACTTCCAACAAACCTACATCATAAAACAGCCATAACACTGACTCTAATAATTATGTCTACACAAACAAGTCAATGCACAAACACTGAATATCATCTATTCATTGAAATATAAAACAGAAGAACATTTATTTTTATTACTTCAACGTACCCATGAAAATTAAATTTCGGTATTAAATGACCCTTAATGAGTTGATTTGACGTCAGATACAATCAATCAATCAATTCATTTGAGCTGTAGTGTACACTCCTAAATTATGTAGCTTATATTTCCATTGTCATTTCTCAAACACTACGAATAGAAATATTATCATTATCCTATTTTCAACTTGTCTAAATCAGCCATTATTTCTGCCAACTCTTAATGTCTTTTGAAACTGCTCCTGATATTGCATTACATCTGTTGTTCTGGCAACCGTTCTGTACATATGTTAAATGCGTTAATGCGCCTTGACTTCTTACAGCGGCAGGCATGTGATAATTTTCTATACTTTTTCCTCTGTCATTCGAACATACCTCATAAGGACTTTTTTATGATTCAAAATAATACCTCATTCATTCAATATCATTTTTTATGACAACCAGACTTCATAGTCATGACATTCCTTATATTTCTTTCTGCTCTAATCTCATAGATTTTAGCTGTGATGTCATGCCTCTCAAATGATAAGAATGTTTTATCATTATTTGCGAAGCACGCTCAGCACATCGCAGATGTGTGCATAAATGATGGTAGGTAAGATATTCCTATTAGTCCAGATAGAAACATCTTCACATCATTGAAAGTGGATAATGGAAAGTGATCGGATATATAGACCATTTTTACATACAATATATCCAGAAAGGAAATAACTTAGACAAACACATGAATACTTGAATAAAACCTTAATCACAGTGGCTTGTCAGTTGCTTTTAATGAAACACAAGGTCTTACCAAAATATGTCGGCACTAGTGCTAATAAAAGAAAGATATAACACACCAAATTGGTATTTGCTCTCCATAATAGTAGCCCAGTTCTGAAGCCACACAATTTATCCTGCATCGTTTCCATCGGAGTCTCGCTTTTTTTTATTGCCTCGCGTTAGTGAAATCGTGTCCTTTTCAAGTGGGATTTGATATTTGAAATGGTAAATGTCGCAAGTAGCGAGATCTGGGGAATCTGGTGGTTCTCGAACATGGGCAATGTTCTTAATCAAAATTACTATTTGATGCGGAGAGACCACGCATTTCCGTCCAGGTACCGCTATCAAGAAGGAGTGAGCAACAATGATATAACTTCGTCGGCATGCGCGACACAGTTCAATGTTAATAAGAATCAAGCTGCTTTAATCTACGTAACAATTTTCCATACGCTCTCACAAGACCTAGTGCATATATATATATGTATATATATATATGTATGTATGTATATGTATATATGTATGTATGTATGTATATGTATGTATATATATATGTATGTATATATGTATGTATATGTATGTATATATGTATGTGTATATATGTATATATGTATGTATGTATATGTATGTATATATATGTATATATGTATGTATATATATGTATATATGTATGTATATATGTATGTATATATATATATATGTATATATATAAATGTGTATATATATATATATGTTGTATAAAATAAAAAGACCAATGAGATCAGAAGACTCAGCTGAGTCTAGTGATCCCATTGTGATGTCAAAGTGGTGATATGAATTTTTTACCCATTGCTCACCATTATGGATCAGGACCGATTTCTTCGCATTTAATATAATATGACCACTTTGACATCACAATGGGATCACTAGACTCAGCTGAGTCTTCTGATCTCATTGGTCTTTTTATTTTATACAACCTAACAGCGCACCGTGATATTGATTCAACTGACATTGGTCTATACAGGGACGATGGTCTCATGGTTATTAGGAATTCTACTAACTTCAGAATAGACAAAATTAGAAAGGCATTATATAAAGAATTTAAAAGCATGGGTTTAAAAATTACCGTTAGCACTAAAATTAAAAAAGTTAACTTCCTTGATATAACATTAGATTTAAAGAACAATACATACACACCTTATAAAAAACTCAATACGAATCCTGTATATATACACCCTAAATCAAATCACCCCTCATCTACAATTAAACATATACCTTTATCTATCCGAAAAAGAATTAGTACAAATTCAGCAAATGACAAGATTTTCGACGAACATATTAATTTCTATAATAAAGCTCTAAAAGATAGTGGCTACAAAAACCTAAAACTAACTTATATTAAAAATGAAAACGGTAAACATAGGAAAAACAGAAGCAGGAAAATAATTTGGTATACACCCCCATACAACCAAATGGTAAAAAACAAATTGGGACAAAAATTCCTTGAATTAATACTCAAGCATTTTCCCGGTGGAAGTAAACTTAGTACTATTTTCAATAGAAATACACTAAAATTAAGTTATAGCTGTACTGATAACCTAGAAAAGATACTTAAGAAACATAATACTAATATCTTAAATAAACACTTATACCAGAACCAAAAAATTGTAGACAAGGGAAAAATACAAACAACAACTAATGAGGGTGAACAAAAATTATGTAATTGTAGAAACCCTCAAAACTGTCCTTTACAAAATAAATGTTGCATAGAATCAGTAGTATACCAATGTAATATATCTTCTGTTGAAAACCCTGAAAACATAAAAATTTATATAGGTTGCACTAGCCATGAGTTCAAAAAGAGGTTCTACCAACATCAATCCTCGTTTAGGATAAATAAGTATAAAAGTCAAACATCTCTTTCGAAGTACTTTTGGCACCTAAAAGAATCCAATAAAACACCTACAGTAAAATGGAAGTTAATAAGAAGGGCTAGAATATGTAGGTCATTAAATGACCCATGTCCTTTATGCATACATGAGAAACTATATATTACTAAGTTTATAAAAAATAAAAATTTACTGAATCAGAGAAATGAAATAGCTATTTTATGTCGTCATTGCCAAAAGTTTTCTTTAAATAATCTTTAAATAATCTATAAAAAAAAAAAAAATTACTTGATTATTATGCATACTCATATTTGATGGGTATAAATAATTTTAAATAATGTAGATAATTATATTACATTTACTTGGTTTATAATGAAATATAGCCGATTAAAATTAAAAAGTTAAATTTGAAAGTAGAATTTTTAAAAATGTTTTAAAATTGAAATTAAATAAAACAGATTCTAACCTAAATATCTTTTAAAATTGTAATTAAATAAAACGTACTCTAACCATAACACCTCCCTCAAAAGCAATTCAAACACTGAAAAGAATCCAAGTGAACACCGAAAGTCATATGAAATTAATAAGTTAGAAT
>OZ038482.1:42907714-42925214 GCA_964036315.1 Acanthosepion esculentum | reverse complement strand
AAATCTGTAGCATATTTTCACTCGGCCCTTACTTACCATGTAGTTGAATCGGCACTTGCTTCATTTTGACGTACCGAATAAGTTATACAAACTTAGTAGTATCCTGTTTTCTTCCAATTGATATTCATTTTTTCTTTTTTTTCTTTATTTCATTTAATACATTTTTTAGTTTTTCAATCATTTTCCATTGCTGATTCTATCTATATGTGGCATAGCGCTATGATTCTGTCCACTGATTCAAAATTCCGACATTTTTTTGTAGTTCTCATAGGATCATCTAACTCTATATAACGGATAAATCCAGTAAACACAATGAATCCTTGCGTTAATCTTCTTTGCATTTTCCTGTATTCAATGAACGTTTTCTATATCCGAGCCGAGATTGTTTGCTCAAAGATGAGGTTACGTCTTCTTCAAATATCTTTCCCGTATAAATAATGATTTTCATGTATTTCAAGTAAGTATTTGTGTCCTACCATATTAAATGCTTTCGAGTAATCAATGAAATAGAATTACAGGACCTTGTATATTTGAATTACTTGATATGGTAGCATTCTGTTCATAGATACTTCTTTTGTCTAGTGACTTAAACAAAGCTAGTTTGTTCTAACACTATTCATATTCTAAATCTTCTACAATTTCAAGTCATGTTGCAGTTAGCTAAGTGATTTATTATGTTCATTGTTGAATGCACGTTGTCTTCAATTATACTTGATATCTTTGGTATTGCCAGAGATGTATTGCAACACTGATATATATTTCAGGTGCTATTTCAGTAAATTAGCAAATGAAATCATAAGTTCAGAAAATTATCCTCGATACTTCACGCTTTGCAGAAAACAAAATTCCACGCATCAGGGATAAGGCAAATAAAGGTTTAGTAGGAATTTATATTACATTAGATGAGTGGAGTAATTTTTTGCGAAATTATATCGTGTCGATATCTTACACGGAAAGAAAAGTGCCAGACCTTCTAGACAGTATGGTGCAGTTAAGCGAGAAAAAATGATTAACAATAAATTGCAATAAAAAATAAGGTATCGTTATCAACAAGAAGAAAAGCCCCGGATCCGAATTAAATACAGGAAATAATGCAAACACAGAATTTAAATATCTGGAAGTGTTTTAACAGAGAATGTAGAACATACGCACACATACACGCATACACACATATACGTAAGAATTCGCCTATCTCTCTGCCGGGCGTAGATAGCATAGGGGTTAGAATCTCTGAGTGATAGCAAATCCGTTGGGTTTCCGGCCCGGCTTGAAACGATCGCATGGCTAACCCCACTGATGAGGTGTGAAGCTGTGAATATGTCTGTGGATGATTACATATATATATATATATATATATATATATATATATATATATATATATATATATATATGTGTGTGTGTGTGTGTGTGATATGGTAATTTACCCAGGAACGCAGGAACACTCTCAGCTATAAATAGGAGCAGGTACTGCCTTTTGGTGGGAGGAAAATTTCCAGCAGTCGGCTCTGACAATCGGACCGAACATTCTTGTCGTAACACTCTCATTTGTATTTGCTTGTATTACTGTTCCTATTAATATACTTGTTTAACTCAATCTCTTTGTGTCTTTATTTCTGGACTAGCAAGGCCACAAATATATATATATATATATATATATATATATATATATGTGTGTGTGTTTGTGTGTGCGTGTATATATATATATGTGTGTGTTTGTGTGTGCGTGTATATATATATATATATATGTGTGTGTGTGTTTGTGTGTGCGTGTATATATATATGTGTGTGTTTGTGTGTGCGTGTATATATATATATGTGTGTGTGTGTTTGTGTGTGCGTGTATATATATATATGTGTGTGTGTGTTTGTGTGTGCGTGTATATATATATATATAAGTGTGTTTGTGTGTGCGTGTATATATATATATATGTGTCTGTGTATCCACATGTTTATGCAATTAATTATTTAATAATAACATGCACGTAATATATATATATATATATATATATATATATATATATATATATATATTACGTGCATGTTGTTATTATTAAATAAATAATTGCATAAACATGTGTATATGTTATAAACATTACAGTTTTAATCTTACTTGTATCTAATTTTGGTTTGTATACTAATAACTTTTTCGCCCGGTGTGTCCTCCAAATTCGTTTATGTCAGAGAATATCTCGTAACTTAAATTTCTAGTTAATTTTAACTTGTTAAATCAATTGCCTCGTCCAATGAATCACGTTATATAAGCTTCTTGCATCCCTAGCCCTATGGATTGTATGCTTTACCTTCAGGCGACCAGAATCCTATTAAGCCTCGTTTTTATCCACTACACCCTGTGTCCATAGGATAATTAGAATTTGATAATTGGTGTTTTAAATCTCATGCTGCATTTCAACCGCTTTATCTGAACCAGGGTATATAAATGTCGATTGATTAATTCTTCTAATGAACTCCTGTGCAAGACTTTAAACTACGTGTAACGTAATTAGACGGTGGAATTATTATGTCTTCTGCATCTTGCTCTAACTTTTCCAATTAAAGGCCGCGATATGCTGTTCGTTTCTATGGATTCCTTTGATATAATACTGGGATCTGTATACTAAGGACTTCATTCACCTGAATTAGCTGTAGGTTTCAACGGCTGGAAACTTATGATTATAACATCCACATTGGGAAAATAATTCCGGGTAAACAACTGTAGAATCATGATAATAACTTCTGTCAAAATTCAAAAATAAAACAAAAATATATATTTGAAATAAGAAAATAAAATCAAAAGCCAAAAAATTAATATAGATTCTGTATGGAAAAATGACAGTGAATTTAAATATATTCCGCCAGGAAGGAGCCTTTTCGTTCGCATGCTTTTTTCTGATATATCAGTACGCAACAAAAGGAAGGCATTATTAGCATAAACATGTCCTGGTGCGTCTTCGAAAAGACGATTGTCCGCCAACTGTTAACGATAAAATCTGGCCCCGATGCCATTCATATATTCAACGCCTGAATGAGGCGGGTTTTTCTATTTTAAGCCCAAACGACAGAGAACGTTCTGTTGCATCGCTGGGCGGTGAGATATGTGAATATGTCTCCATATTACTTTTGGACATATTCATTTTGTCTTCTAATCCTTTTGCCATCTTGGAGTCTGATACAAGAATGGCTAAGCGTTTCCCCCTTATGCACAAAATCACTTTAAATCAGGAATTGTTGGTTGGCGCCAAATTACCGAAGAGTTGTTTCTAAAAGCACCAGTGACCATGGCATTAAATACTCATTGCTGAATATTTATGTGTATTCATTAGGTTCCTATTCTGTGTAGATGATTAGAATTAACAATTATATATTTACAAATGCATTCATAATTACGTATATACGTATATGCATCCATTCAAACACACACACCTGCATACAAAGCACGAACACAAGCCTTCCCCCAAGTACGCAGATATCAACGATCGCCCCCACAATATTGGAGTATTTAATATTCACCAAAATCTTTCAGTCTATTCTCTCTCCCCTTGTGCGTGTGCGTGCGTGCGCGCGCACATACACACACAAACACACACACACACACACACACATATATATGTGTGTGTCTATTGACTAAAGAAAAACCTATATTAGGCGCCACGTTTCAAAATCTTAGTGATTTTATGAAGACAAATGTAAGTATTTTATCTTTAAACAAATATTTATATACAAGTGCAAAAATGTTACTAATGAACAACTTTTATAAATTTAACAAACTTCACGAATAAATATGCATTTGGTTGGCTGAATGTTTAGGCAAGCTATAGAGGACGCCAAGTGATACAATTCAATGCCTGATAAAAGCGATTAAGTATTGTTCTTGATATTTTGGTTTTAATGCAGTCATTAAATTATTTTATTTTAATATTAATTTGTCTTAAAATTTTTAAATAAAGTGAATGTATGCATTTCCTTTTAATTTTTTATTAGTTATATATGTTGGCTGGGGGGAGAAGTATTTCTTTCTGGAATAAATATATCGAAAAAGCCGGAGGCTCAGATTTATATTTTGATAACATTCGACGGCTGCATTGCCGAGAAATTCTCGTCTAAGTAAATGATTTTTCCTAATAATAAGTGTGGCATTCTTTAGATCAAGTTTGAGGTTGAATCTATTTCTACGTGTAACTAATGCGCGCGCACACATACAAACACAGACACGGGCATATTTAGAGCATGTAAAAGTGATGCATTGATACATACGAGATGAATGTGTTCTGTGTTTGTTGATATCTGCATATTTGTATGGGTATGTAATACAAATAAGTCTGTACTCAAATTCATGCATCTTATTAAAGAATGTTTCAACATAAAATATTCATTTATTTCCATAAACATTAGCGTGCTCTGTTTAAAATTCCTGAAGAAATTCGACAGCGTGTGCATTTTACTATGTAAAATTTAACCCGAAAAAAGTACATAAAAACGATCTCCAGTGAAGATGTCTTGTTTGAACTCTTTTTAATAGGAAGTCATTTGCATCTACATTTGAGAAAACGAGACATTGTCCAGATATTTTCCAGTGTTATGTTTGACGTATAGAGATTAGAGAACTTTACATTCAAAACTTGTATGAAGTGCATAAGGCATTATTAAGTCAACTTCAGCTCAGGCGTATATCTCTTTAATGACTGACCATTACATCACTGCTATTAGGAAATCGTGACAATAAACCGTCACTCGATCCCACTATCCGAATCGATTAAACAGATGAAATAAAAAAGGACTTTACAGATCTTTCTTTTTACAAAGATTATTTAGTTGAGTAAATTTTAAACTGTCCTCTTTTTTTACAATTATTCTGTTGTTTCTTTCGTTCATTTGAATAATTTAAATTATAAGATATTTTTATATTACGTTGTATCCTGTTTACCTACATTGCTAACTTGTTCCTTCAGACATTACCCAGCAAAGGAGCTATAATTTCCCTGCACTTAGATCGATCTTGGGCAAGAAATCTCAATTCTGTTGCCGTAATCGCGTTTACAGTGGTAATAATATGTTTACCTGATATGTCCGACCAATGTGAACAATCTTGGTGGCGTGAGTTAATGAGTAAAAATCAGATAGCTTCAGTGGGCTCTGGTTGTTGCAACAAATCTAGGATGCCCTTCTTCAGGAGTTTTCGCTGTCTAGCCTCTGTATAAGGAGGTTGCGTACGACAAGTCATATATATATATTTTTAATAATAGGGGCAAATCTGATTCAACATGCATCTTAAACACGTTTAATGTCATTTAGGCGATTGAGTGTGAGCATAGTAACTTCAACTCGTAAAAGATCCAGCTGACTGTAGAAACGATTATACCGCTTAACCACAATGAAAGAAACTTCGATATGCAAATGGGTCGGATTTCGGGATGCTATTTATCAGATAGTGATATTTTTATAATTATATTTAAAATGGAAGCAAATATAATTATAAAAATATCACTTTGATTTTTACTTACTAAAAAGTTCTCAATGGATGAATATGATGAAATGGGAGGCTCATATTTATATTTTGCTCGAGAAGTTTCCGTCTACGTAAATAAATGGCTTCTCTTGTAATAAGTGTGACATACTTTAGATCAAATTTGTGATTTAACGTTAAATTATATATATATATATATATATATATATATATATATATATATATATATATATATATATATATTTAGTTTAGAGAAAAAGAGAGAAAGAATTCATGAGAGAAAATGTCACTAACTTTCGTTGGAATGAAAATCCCAGAATAGACGCTGTTGTTTTTTGCTTTACTTTAAGAGTTCATAAATATTATAATGTTTGATATAGAATTGAATGTTTAAACAGTCTATAACGGATGTAATTATATGATTGTTAGCGATTTAAGTTTTTTTTTGTGACACTTTCTCTCATGAATTCTTTCTCTCTTTTTCTCTTTATGCCTTTTCTCCCCCCTCTATATCAATATATAACTTCCGTTAAGTTAACCGATTTAATGTGTCAATGTCTGGATTTACTCAAACAATTTAAATTTGAGAGATTAGAAATTTTACATCTAACTCAATCATGTCTCTCTCCCCCCTCTCTTCCCTACTTCGTTAATTTACATATGCTTAGTACTGCGCGTCAAAAATGTGTAAATTTCTTTTCAGTTTTCGTTTCAAACTTTGGAAGTAAAGTCTGATGATCCGCGGTACTTTAAAACGGCTGTGGTGAAATAATTTATTACATGGATCCTTAAAGTGGTCTGTTTTTATTTTTATTTAATGTGTATATATATATATATATATGTGTGTGTGTGTGTGTGTGTAAGAAAATTTTATTTGAATGACAAAATGTGAATAGTCTATGTAATATATTTCGAATATAAAATGTACCATTTCAGAATAAATATGTTTTTCCATTGATGGAATTATATGAGGGAAGGAAAACAAACGACATTTATTGATTATATTTTGACTCTCTCTAGTTCCATATATAAGATTCAATGAGTAAAACGTTTTTCTTTGAAAAATTTCTATGGACGCACAAAACCGCTTACAATGGTTTATTTTGTATTTTGTCATTAGAGATACCAAAGCCATCTAAGTAAAATGTTTGAATATTTAAAGCCAATCTCATTCCTACATATTATTTCCTCTTTTTCCAAAATATGTCAAATATAACCTCCAAAAATATTATTAATATTATGTTTTAAAACCACGTTCGGTGTTGAACTACTTTATTGATACTCAAGATTAATTTAAGCTTATGAAAATTATTTTAATGGCATTCCCCATAAGCGAATATTTTTATTTTAATTTCCCTCTCGAACCCAATGCTGATCTTTCTTTCCAGAATCCCTCATTTTCTAATTTCGCAGGCTTTTATCAAAACAGATACGGGAGTGAAATAACAAAAAAAAAATATTTCAAGAAAATTTTCTGTTCCTCTAAAAGGTTAATTACACTTGGTTAAGCGTTCAAGAGGTTCACATGGATAAAATAACCTCCAACCTCCAAATCTTACATCGTTGTAAGCAAATGAATGTTTATTCATATTTGCTTGTTTCGTAATCACGGTAGATTCCGGTGAGGAAGAACAGAATTAATAAGCTAATACTTTTTTGAGATATATTTTATGTTGCCTTTAAGACAAAAATGAAAATATTTTGCTGTGCGCAGCCGACGTTAACAAGTGAAATGAGATCGGCGAAGAGTGGTTTTTTTAAGTATAATTCCCAATGCCTACATATTTGTCAGTGGATTTTTTTTTCAAATTGATCACAGTACTCTTTATTATTTACTCTTTGTTCTAAAAAACATATTTGGAAAAAGAATCTCCACAACTATTTTAACATAGGACATTGAAAACGAGTTCTATTGTAAATTTTACTAGCTTTACTCTAAACAAATTTAAGCTTATGAAAATGCATTTTACCGATGTGAATTTTAGCAACATATATTGTTCTTTCTCCAATAGAACCAAACTTGATTTATGTGTTCAGAACCCAACAGGCTACTCTTCAATGTAGGCAGGATCCCTATGAACACGATAGAATACCGTCACACAGCATTCCATTATTTTATTTATTCTTGTTGAAACTTTTGTTAGAATCCGTCATGTTTTTATCGAGTGCTGTATGATGAGAAAGTTATATTTCTGTGAGAATACAACGTAGGAAAATATTTTATTGAAGATTATTGGTTTTCGTAATGAATTCTTCAAATATCCGAAAACACACGTTTCTTTAAAAATGCAAACAAAGAACAACCATTTATGTGCAGAATTATCCCTTCATTCAGTAACGTGAATTTGTTGGTGTTTACGAAATAATATAGCCAAATAAGAAAGCTCATTTAATTAACATGTAAAAATGTACACATTAGTTTTTGATGCAGAAATGAAAAACATGACAAAACGTTTATTTAATTAAGCAATTAAATAAAAAACGTCAGCACAATTTCATAAGTTTGTGAACACTGAATATATTTTATACTTATACATAAATTTGTTACTTGTTCTTAATTATTTTGTTCTAGTATTTACCACACATTTCACGATTGATTCTTTGAATTAAAAAAATAATTGTGTGATTCGTGATAATAGGAACATTTCTTTTTTATCGTTATTTTCGGCTATCTCTTAATTTCTGATTGTTTATCTAAAACTTGCTAAATTCGTTAACAAACATTGCGATAAGTTGTAAATAAATACGCTTAAATTAGACTATAGACAGAAGTAATAAAAACGCGAGTATATCTTTGAATTAACGACTAAGAAGTTTTATCTTATTAACGTTATTTCATGAGTGTGGGCAAGAGCTTTCTTGGAACGTTCGATTATGATTTTTTCTCTAAAATTCTCGAAAATATATGTTATGTTTGACAAGGTTATATATATATATATATATATATATATATATATATATATATGTGTGTGTATGGAAGAATGATAGAAAAGTAATTATCCTTGCTGAGGATCGTTGTTTTCACACATCTTAACTCGTAATCGAAATAAATGTATAATTTTAATCTATGAAAGGAATCTGAATCCGATATTTTTAATATGTATATATGCATGTGTATGTGTATTCGGAAAAATAATTTTAATATTTTTTTTAGAATATTTGCATTCGAATTAATATTCTCACCTTGTTTGTTCGTATGACAATGTTTCGTTCATTGTGCATTATGTCTTTTCTCAGGTGTTATTCTATGCGGGTAAACTTCATGTCATTTTCGAAGTAAACACTTTATTTGATCTACGTGTTTAGTTTGTTCCACGTTTCGTTGGCTTCTCTTCGGATGTTATACCCCAAGTGTAGGCACTGCTTATTTAGTACTACACAGTGCTAGCCTTGTTCACACTAAGACTAAAACTATATTACCAGGTACATGTGTTCAACTTACACTTGCTCTGTAACGATGTTTACGAACCAATGCTTAAATTCACTCGGGTATTGTCCAGTGAGCCAATCCTAAATATAGGACTTTTTCCTAATATTCCTCTGTGGCAGCTACGGTGGCATTCACGCGGTTCACGAGCGAGCATAAAGTGGCTTCCAATTTTCCACGTTAACACCGTTGTAACTAAATGAATATTTAATAATGTTTGCTTGCTTCGTAATCACAGTAGTTTTCTATGATTTTGTATTTATTAATATTGTTGTCGAAGCCTCGAGATTATTTCTATATCTTATTTTATCAATTGCTCATTTATTATGTTATTTATGAGTGAGAACACCTGATAAGGCGCTAGTGTGTATTTTGTATAATACTTTTCCATTCTTTATTCCGCGTTTGTTTACCATCCATTTCCTTTCGTACATGATCAGCTATGCCTGATTTTTTTTAAATGAATCTAATTACGAATTTTCGATATTACACGATATTTTTGGTGCGGATGGACTCAGCAGTGTGTATATTTCCAAAACTTCAAGTGACAGAATGCATGCCTTTTTATCACGTTCTTGCATGTATTAAACCTGATTCAACCGATATTTCTCAGCAAGTACAAACTACTTCTGAATACCGCCGTGCTGAATGAAACGCAGATCTGAATACTTTCCGCAAAGCCCTGGATATAACATGATGGCTTCCCACCTCTTCTCCTCGACTCGTCTATTTTTGCCAGGAGAAGCTGATGTTATATTTGAAGGAGAAATGTAATACTGAAGTGTGCGTTTGATGTTGATCCTCTCGTTTAAGGTTTACATGTTTCGCCATGTTTAAATTCATTTTTCAACTTAACGTAAACCTGTATTATTTTCATTATATATTAGAGATATCATGCTCACCGATAAAAATGATGATAAAATATTATGATATTAATTTATAATCATGATGAATAATAAATTTTGTTTGGTGTCCTCGTGAAACAAAAGAAAATATTAGGTTGGTTGTACTTAAATAAAGTTTTCCATTTATATTCTAAACATACATTGTGAAATATTTTTAGCCGCCGGGAAGTACATTTCGCATTCATTTTGGCATTGAATGGTTTCCTGTCACATCATTTTCTCCAAAGACTGTGAAACTTAAACACAAATCCTCTGCTTTTAGTAATGGCACGATGAAGTTTCGTCAAGTTTTGATTCTCAGAGATCAGAGTTTATGCGGACGGAGAACACTATGACCCGCCGGCTATATATGAAAGCTCTCATAGTTTTAGGGCGAATAAAGTTCCATTATAATCGACTAAATCAAATGTCGGTCCGACTATTCAATGTAGATCAAAGGGCATAAACTTTGCATATCTTGTATCATCCTGACAAACTAACTCTAATGTCCGCCGCTAGGTCTATGATAGACTTTTGCCATTATTTATGAGGAGCGTAATCTGGAATCGTAAACAAGACGTGGGCATTAATATTCTTATAATATGCATGCTCAGTGATGGTTAGCTTGGGTGAAAATTAAATTGATATTCACTTATTCGCTTCTGATTGCATCTGATTTCATATGTGAATCAATTAGTCAAGATTGCTTAGAAGAATGAGATTTTTAGCAGTTTTTTCATGAGTGATGAGGGTGAAGTGATACCTGTATTTTTAAT
Source organism: Acanthosepion esculentum (assembly GCA_964036315.1). NCBI lineage: Eukaryota > Metazoa > Mollusca > Cephalopoda > Sepiida > Sepiidae > Acanthosepion > Acanthosepion esculentum. The sequence goes on along the minus strand of OZ038482.1, from coordinate 42,914,666 downwards.
CAAACAGACACAATTTCGCTTGTCAGGTTTTCACAAGAAACCAAGCATAAGATAACATTTTATATAATTTCCTAATTTTCGATACGATGTCATATTTAGAATGGCAAGGTTTTCATTTTATTTCATATATTAAGTCATTTCTGGGCATAAATACTCTCACAAGGTTCTCCCAAAAACACTCAGGAATGGTTGAAAATTTAAATAATGCCGTTGAGTTCTTTAAACCGGCAGATGTGAATCTTTCAATGGCCGTATAAAATGTATACAAGGCGCGCAGGCGCACACACATACACCCTATATATATATATATATATATATATATATATATATATATATATATATATATTAAAAAGAAAACAAACCGCAAACGTTTTTGGTTTATATGGGGATTTTTTATTTTAAAATATACATTATACTCTATTTTCCATAATCCTGCTACACTTGTTTCTGATTTCGCGATCTTCTTCAAGCAAAGAGTAGATATTTCCACATATTATAAATTTTCTTTGCGTGGTTACGATTGAATCACTACCACGAAAAAAAAAATGTATCTTCTCTATAAAATATATAATTGTCTCTGTTTGGAACATTATAAACTTTTCCATATATATATATATATATATATATATGTAAGAGACATAAGGGGTGCGATGGTTAAATTGTTACATTTGTGCATGCACATTGTTTTTGATTTTGTTGAATGTACAATATAGTAGGGTAGGGCACCGTCTTTGTGAAAAAGACAATTATAACGCAATTCTCTCCACCAGAAATCTGGAAACGTCATGCTCTTCTGACTGGTATTCTTGCTGGAAACTCTAATACTAACATTTCATAATGTTTAGGTGGTCAATCTTAGGTCAGAACAGAGGATTCAGAAAAAGTTGGATGGATCTAATGGTGAACACGAATGTGTTTGTTGTGATCGCTAGTGCTGCCTACGATATACCTCCATTCAGCTTCCCGCATGACCTCAGAAGCCATACGGTGGACTAAATCAAGTACCTTGAGGATGTATCGGTGCCCTGGTACAATAGGCTAGCTGCTGGAAGAACTTGTGCCCGTTAAGAGGATTCTACACCATGCCACACAAGCAGATGAATCCAGTCATGGCATTCAAACAATTCCAGCGACCCCATCACCCCTTAATACTTAACTCTCCAGTCTGCAACCGTCTTGATTATTATGTGTGGGGCGCAGTTAAGCGAGTAAATAAAAAAATATTTTTTCACCAACTTAAACAAGGATACCGTCCAGTAGAGATGCAGGAGATTCCGTAATACTCATCAGGCCCTGGTTGAAACCAATATCGATTTTATTTAATAGATTAACTCTTTAGTATTTCCAGACATTTCTTCTGTAATTTTAGTAAATATATCTATTAAAATTACATTTCTTTTTATTTTGCTTTATTTAGACTGAAATTTATCCATCGCCTCCAGTATATATTTATACTAATCAATTCCTGGAATACGTGTGGTTATGGCTTATATAATAATTTTGGTAGGAAGTTTTAAATAAACTGAAAGCCAATTTCCAAGTCTTTCGAAAAGAGGGGCTTAAAGTTATTCTTGTTTGTCAAACATTTAATTTTGTACAAACAGTGTCACAAAAATATCCTTCATTCTCCTGTCAAACTATTAGAATTATGTTTACGACCACTAACCTGACCACAGAGAGTTATATATATATATATATGGACGCAGCATATAGAACGAAAAAAAAAATATATATATGGACACGGCATATAGAACGAATATATATATATATATATATATATATATATATATATATATATAATGTATGTATATTCGTTTTATATGCAGTGTCCCTTCGGGATATTGCCGATAATAGCTCTTCCCAAATTTACTTCTTGTGTGGCTATAAGCACTTTTTCCTTTTCTTATGTTTCACCATCTATTCACGAAATCTCATCTGATCAGTTTTCCTTGACCTCTCTCAGACGTAAAAAAGCTGTAAGCGTTAAGTTTTCTACGCCCTTCTTTTTCATTATCGTTCTAAGGATTTTCAGCTGTTCTGTTTTCTCTGTATTAGTGTACTTTCTGTTACCATTTTCCTTCAGCATAATCGTCCGTCAATGTAATTTTACGCATCCACTGTAAAACCACATTTCTATTAACTCTATATTTTTCCTCGTCCATGGAGAGATTGCGTAATATTCACTCATATATAAGATGATGCGCTTTATCACATAGAAATCTAGCACTCTTTTCTTTGTTTATAACGAAATTTTTCCATTTCTGAATTCGTTGCTTAGCTTTTGAAATGCCCCTTTCTCTACTCCAGTCTGTGTTAGTATCTCGCTGTCGCATTTGCTAACCTCTGTTAAAAAAGTTTCCCACACATCTAAACTACTGAACCAATTTTATATTTATATATCCAATACTTAACTCTCATCTTGGGATTCTTCTCTTGCTGTTGACCATGGTTTCTCCCTTCTTGAAATAGTTAGTTAGTCTATTTTTCTCGCCTCTCACCATATCTTGATGTTTCTCTACCTTTTCCATTACAGCCAGGTATTCGCACAATATCATCTGCATATATTTTATCGTTAAATCACGCCCACTGACAATAATTATTGGCAGTCTCTTCATTTCTCTTACGATGGCGTTGCTGTAGAGGTTAAATATACCTAGGTAGAATATACGTCCAGTTCTCACGCCCATTTCTTTTTTGTCATAGCTATTCAATTAATTTTCTGTCGTCATGAAGGACGATTGTCCCAAGTGTAAATTCTGTATTATTCCAAAAATATTTTCTAATTAGATGTAGTTTTGTTTAAATGTGCTATAGTTATTGGTGAATGCTCAGTGTCGGAGATACGGCGTTTATGGATATCGACAGTGGGCAGAAGAATCATTACACAACGGTGACTGTCAATTCCGCACATTTCAATTTTTCCACACGCACCCGCTCGCGAACACAAACGCATGCACTCACTCACATATACGAATTATATACTACTTTTTCATGTATTTTGATATGAAAATAATTGCATATATTTAACCTCAAACTTACGCTGTTGATGTTATATATACATCCTTGGAAACATGTTGAATTCATAACATTTATCAAAATCTAGGCCCCCGCTGGGGTCTCATATATTAAAATATCGCTTTTATATACAGATTCTAAATAAATGCATGAAATGATCAGAAAAATTCAATGTGACTAGCACTGCATGAGCTTTAATTTGTGTATGTCATACATCAGCATCTATCAAACTTGATTTTCCTTTGCGTCATTGGTTTAGTAGTTGCGAACGAATCCTACTTTTTCTAACTCATTATATTTAAGTTTTTTGTTCACGGACACACATAATGAAATGAAATATGTGTACAAGTTGTACAGAAATGAGATGTAGTGAACAAAGACATTTGATGAGATGTACTGAGTATAAGAATTGCACATGTAAAGAACAAGATTATTTAAATTCATTATGTAATTTAGGTTTAAGTCATTCGTATTTGGTGTTGTGTACCTTTAGCGAGAGTCAAAGTTAAACACCTGCTGGGAGAACACATAACATTTTGCATAATAATAATAATAATAATAATAATAATAATAATATTAAAAATAAAGATATTAATAGAATAATAATAATAATAATATTAAAAATAAAGATATTAATAGAATAATAATAATAATAATATTAAAAATAAAGATATTAATAGAATAATAATAATAATAATATTAAAAATAAAGATATTAATAGAATAATAATAATAATGATATTAAAAATAATGATATTAATAGAATAATAATAATATTAAAAATAATATTAATAGAATAATAATATTAAAAATAATGATATTAATAGAATAATAATAATAATATTAAAAATAATGATATTAATAGTAAAAATAATAATAATAATAGTAACAATAATGATATTATTAGTAAAAATAGTAGTAAAAATAATAAGAATAAAATAATAACAACAATATTAAAATAACAATAGTAATAGTAATAATAATAATAGTAAAATATAACTTCAACATTATCAAATGAACGCATTTAACAGAAACTGTACGTCAAGAATAGAAAAATGTATACACAAATGAAGATATACCACCCGAAATCAGGTGTTGATAGTTTGTAATAATAGCTTTATGAGATAAAGTTATAATCCAGCTTCAACTAAATCTAAAAATTACAACAATCGGATTGGATACTTAACTCACAAAAACCAATGACCCTCTCATTCAAATAGTAAACCACCAGATTCACTCCATCAGAAAAATATACACCCTTCAAGAAAGAGCTTAATATACATGAGACTCTATCAGCAAACCGAAGTGAATACCATTTAGCCAAAAGAGTAAAACAGAAAGTAAAACAACGTTGCTAAATGAAATTACAAAAGTAAATTATGAGGCTACGGCGTTACATGAGAAATACGTAAAAAGAACGAAAGAAAGCAGTGGTGGACCAACAGAAAACCCATCAGTGGCTGAGGTAGAAGGCCTAATTATTGCAGCTCAGGATCAAAGCCTCGCAACCAGATCCTATCAGTAACACAATCGAGGATGGAACTAACTCAAAATACAGGATTTGAGGAAGATATGACGAAAAAGTCCACCATATTATCTGAGGATATCTGGAAGTAACAAAAAAATGAATATACCCACAGACATAGGGTAGCAACATATGCGAACTTAAAAATATGCAAGAAGCATAAAATCGAGACAACTGAGAGATGGTATGAGCCCTAACCAGACACGGTTACACAAAATAACGATGTAACTATTCTCTGGCGCATGGCAATTCACACTAACAGGGACATAGCAGCAAACCTACCTGATATTATGATAAAGGATAAGAAATTCAGCAAGTGTATGCTTGTTTACATAGCAGTACCAACACACAACACTATTAACAATTATTAGTTAAAATAAAATCCAAAGAAACCCTTAATTAATCACTCTCCTTTTTCATTCTTCTTCTATATACAGTGACCCTTCAGGACTTTGGTGATCATGGATCCCCACAAATTCCTCTCATCTGTAGCACTTTTTCTTATCTCTCCTGAAAATTATTGAGAAATAAAAGGACATGGAGATTGAGATTAAGTGGATGTGGGTAATGACAACTCGGATTGTACAAATAATAATCGAAGCTCTGGGCCTCGTGAGAAAGGACAATTTTACTAAAAATGTTCCAGGTAATATCAACATATAAGTTGCCCAGAAGATCGCCCTACTAGGTACATCGCAATAATTAATAAAAGCGCTACCATAAAATGACATTTCTCCTATAGGGCATCAGGACCAGAGTTTGAACCCGACTCTACACGATACAAAGCAGGAAACATGGCATTCGCAAATAATAACTTTGTCCATGATACAGTAGTGATGTTATGGCTGTTAGAAAAACAAATCATGAAATATCACCATAAGAGCAAACGTCAACCTGTCTTATGTTTTCCGGCAAACATGTTATGTAGTGTGACTATAACAGAAATCCAAATATAGTGATGATGATAATGATAATATTAATAAAGTACTCAAAAGTACAGCCCACATATTACGAAAGGCATTATCTATGTAAAATATGTGTGATATAAGGTGTATATTTTCTTTCCTCAAAAAAATTGTTCAATGGAAAATGTCATGATGCCATTTTCGAAATTAGGTCTCTGGTTGTAACCCGGAATGTAATGAGTACATATTAGAAATAAAAGAAAATAATAATAATAATAATAATAATAATAATAATAAATGACGAGTTATAATTTGTCAAATATCCGAATCTTCGTTTAATTTTCAAATTAGCTGGAACAGGATTAACTATGAAGAAGTCTATATGTTTTCAATTCGGAATATTATTAGCATAAATCAATTATAATTACAAGGACCCCATTTTGAAAATTCAGAATTTCAAATCAATCACGCTAAGCAATTATATAATTATCTGCAGCAAAATCGAAAGCGTCTAAAATATGCCTTGTTCTTCTATTGAGCTTCATCCCCATTGCGTAGAACACTTTTCTGACCAGAATCAAAACTAAGCTAAATTTAATAAGCATCAGATTTTATATTAACTCTAGTCTACGTATACCGTATAAAATGATGTCAATTTTTAGAAAGATTTAATAAAGAGTTGCAATTTGAAACAATATATTGACATTCAATTAACCTACTATTAACAAATATTATTTAAAATAAAATTCAATGAAACCCTTAATTAATCACTTCCCTTTTTAATTCTTCTTCTATATACAGTGACCCTTCAGGACTGTGGTGATCATGGATCTCCACAAATTCCTGTCATCTGTAGCACTTTTTATTGTCTCTCCTTAAACTCATTCCGAAATGCATTCACTCAGGCTGTCTAGGTGGGTTATGCGTTGTTTTTCTCACTCACACTTACCTTCAATCAGTCCTGTTAGTATCAAATTTTCCAATTTTCCAAGTGTAATTAGGAAAGATACTATATTACTCATGATTCTCACTGATGACTAAAGTGTAATTTTCCTAGTAATCGATATTATTTTTAAACGGTTTCCCAGACACGTTGGCACATCGGTTATCGCCAACACGTTTTCGTTGATACTGAAGTCGAGAGATTTTCAGGCCGCTCTTTAACTGTGATGAGTTTGCGTTCAAGCAGGTCAATCGTGCGCGTAACATTGTAAATATTTGAGCTATTTTCTTTGAAATACTATTGTCCATGATAGAATTCGATGAACGAGATATATACATTGTCTAAAACTACTGTGTAATGATGAGTATTTGATTACTATCAACACCCGTTCAGGTGACCATTTAGTAGAAAACTCCCCAACTCCTCTAGTTTTTATTTGCTGGGAAAAAAACTGTTAACGAAAAATTTTCAATTTTACTGGAATATAGAGAATTTGCAATTCACTCTTTGGCTGTGACGCGCTTGCGTTCAAACAACTCAACGGCACGCTTATAAAGCTTGTTCC
>OZ038482.1:42890214-42897714 GCA_964036315.1 Acanthosepion esculentum | reverse complement strand
GAGATATGAACAAAATATAGATTATTTTTTTTTAATCATTTCAACCCAAAAATGGCTCTAACGCCTCAAATTCGCAAGTGGTTACTGAGAGTGAAAGAAATTGAGAAAACTTTAGGGAAAATAACGAATAATGTAAGAATATTATACAGAATGTCAGAAGAGTGAAGGAAGTTGTATTAAAATTTATAGAAATCATTGTCGATAGAAAAGCAGGAAACCGGGAGTAAGTGTCTTGAACAATGAGAGAAAAACTATTACATTTAAATCTAGCTACTTCATTAGTAGATATATTACATGTAAATCTATTACATTTAAATCTAGCTACTTCATCCGAAAATACAGTGAAGGTTATGCAATGTAATTGGCCCTGATCTGGCATCACGTCTGCAGTTCTCTCTTACAGACGTGCCGTCGCCTTTCTCTGTTTTTTTTTACAAATATTATCACCGTAACTGCTCTGAAGAGCTGCATTCCCTGGTTCCCAGACTTCATGAATTTAAGCATTCAACTAGGCTGGCATCTCACTCTCACCCTTTCACTGTCGAAACTGTTAAATATAGCCGTCTCTTCTACTCCAATAGGTTCATATCTCGCACCTCTCGCCTGTGGAACTCCCTTCCCTTTTCCTCTTTCCCTGATAGCTATGATCACCAACTATTCAAATGTAATGCCAATCGGTGTCTCCAGATGACTTGATTTATCCCTTATACTCCCCTTCATCGTTTCCTCTATCAGTCCTATTTGCTCGCGCTCCAACTCTCTGTAACCCCTTGCCTGCTCGTGGCTCCCCTCCTTCCTTGGGATGAAACGCTTAAAAAAATTTAAAATAATGTGACCAACTTGTCAATCTGTTACTACGCCTAATTTCATAAAGTCGAGATATCAAGAAACCTGAAGCAACGGAAACGTGGTTCTACAGAAATGTGCTGAGGAAGTTATGAACCGAACAAGTGTGTAACAAAGAGGTTTTGAAGAAAATGGAAACAAAAAGGCAAACGTATACTTAACATAAGGAAGAGGGTGTTTAAACTTCATTGTCACGTAATGAGGAAGAAGGCTTGGAAAACCTAAAAATCACAGGATAGTTTGAGTGAATGAAGGACAGAAAAGTAGCGACAGATATACTTGATGAGCTTGTGTGAATGGACGGTAGAAGAGGGTTTGGGAGATATATCAATAAGACCAAATTTATTAAGAGCTACAAACGACAGGAAGATAGGGGACAATGATCGGCTACGTCGTTAAGGGACACTGCACATAAGAGTGTAATCAATGAGGGAAATTCATTAGAACAATTTTCAAGAAAATAATTTTGGAAATGACATACATTTTCAAAAATTACGAAATGTGATGTTAAGTGTTATACCAATTATTACTGATGCATTTCGAACTGTAGGAAAAATCTATTAAATTATTCAGAAAATAAAATAAAAAATTGACGAAAATCCTACACACTCTATATCTAAAATAGGCAAGGTTTGAATGATACAATGATTACCGCCACGTAGAAGTGATTCAGTAAATCGCGTTTAAAATCGAGATGGGGGAATTTGTGTTCACTTCACTCTAAGAATTATCGGAAATTCAAGAATCCACACCATTTCACATACGAGTAAATAATAGCAAAGCTGGGGTATTTTAAGATGGTTAAACATTGTACGAATAAAATACTAGAAATCATTGCTGAAAATTCTCTGACCAATCTAAAAATATTTCCCTAAATTCGTCAATAGTCGATACCGTGAAAATATGATAATAATACCCATGGGTCAATTATTTACATTCTGAATCAAAATTCAATTTCATACAGTAAATCTCAAAGGAGAAGATAAATATCTGTGAACAACGAAAAATAATTTCATATGGTTGTCTTCAAAGGTAATATCCTAAGGTTTAGAAATAATTACTACCGAAGATACGCCCTCATGATCTACAAGGAAAACATATAAAAAGTCGGAAAATTAAAGCTGTATTAATCCTTGCTCTCATTAATCTTTAAGGAATAAATCAGATTCTGAGGGTGTGCAATGCTAGTGTCTGTTTGCGCAAATAGATGCAATCTTTTGTCAAACCGACAAAACCAATATTATATAGGCAAATAAAAAATTAAATATATTTCTTTTCGCATACGAAGTGTCACTTGACAATACCATCAGGTAATATAAGAATCTGACTCAAAGTGGATAATTTAAGAAAGGTAGGATTAATTGAAAAACCGCTTTATATATATTTTACGATGTTTCAAATGATAAAGATTTCACCATGTAAACCAAAATTATGAGCTCACTAAAGACTCTAAGATAAGGAGTAAAATATTTTGAGAGTCATTCAGATAGATCAGTCTATCTAAACAAGAAATATTGTTTATATTAAAGAAACAATAGAGATTTGATTATAAATGTTGAATACAACTGGAATATGAAGAAAAAACAGAGTGAACACAAATTTCATGCGGAAAATTGAATTTAAAGTATCAATATTTGTGTCGGGAGTATGAGAGACCAAACTATTAAAGGCAGTTCAGGAATATTTGGCGAGAAATATGATAAAAGAATGATGGTATATATTACCTTGTGTTACGGGAACTTACCCATAATAGTAATGGGCTACCCGTACATCATAAATACTGCGCTTCAAGAGGAAGCAGTAATGTGAGTCAGACACAGTCAGTGATTGAGTGAGTCAGTCAGAGACAGTCGCGTCAGACGATTACAGTAAGGCATTGGAATAGTGATACTGGTCGAGACAACGTAGTTCTCTCTAACCTAACCTGATTGTTATTACTAACACTTCTACTTCTTTTGTACATATTCTGTTTCTAATATATCTGTGTTATTCCATACCTCTGTTCGAGTTATTCTTTATTGGTTTTATCTTGGACCATCATCGTGGTACAAGGAACCTTGGACCATAACACCTAGGCTGCATGATATGTGTTCCTCTTCTTCGTAGTATCTTAGTTCACTAAGACGTAAGTGATCGGGATATCCACAATTTAATACCGTTTGTAGCTCTCAATAAATTTTGCCTTTTTATCTTTCATAAACTTTGTTCTACCTTTCAATTACTCAAGCTCGATTGGTAGTTCATGCTTGTTTTCCCTCTCTCCCTCTTGCCTTCAATAAGTCCTGTGAGTATCAATTTTTGTAAATCCTTTTTCTTCATTATGTACCCTAGAAATTTCAAGAGTATATACTTCATGCTGAGTATAAGTGTCCTATTTGTGTTCCTTGTCTGTAAAACCTCGGACGTTCGATGCTTGACCGGCTTAAAATATATTTTCGGCCTAGCATATACGCTGATTCCTTAAGTTTTTCATTTTTCCAGTGATGATTGCTGTCTATTATTTCAATCTCATCACACAAGGGTATGAATTCAATACAGGAACTAGTAATATGGAAGTGCTGGAGAAAATCAATAATAATAACATATTGTTTGAGCTCTCGTAAAATTTTTTTTTTATAATTCCCCCGAAATCATACAACGATAAAAGCGTTGTTTCAATCCAATAAGTTGACCGGAAATGTTGTGAGGTCAATACCTGTTTTTAGCAGAAGTGAACAAAAACTGGGAGAGTTGAGATATAAGGGAGATAAATGATACTAAGTCATCCGAGAGTTGCATGTCACATGGAACTAGAACAACCAACCACAGTGGATGAAATAAAGGGTTCGGTTCGAAATTCCAATGAAGTGAACAAGTCCGGAGCGTACAACGGCCGAAAATTTGTTAATATACTAAAAAAGATGAAGACAACAATTAGAAAAAGTCCCACCAGAAGCTGGCATGAATGCTGAACTATCTCCACTGATGCAGAGTCTTAACACTCGTCACTTCTGGTTTGGCCCTAAGATTTCCGACCTATCCGTCTTGTCCGAGAAAGACAACCCTACAACAGTTAGATAAAACAAAAAATGCAATCCGATATCACCCAGAGGACCGAGGCTTTCTTCAACAGAATAACCTATGAAGAAGATCGAAAGAAGATCCGGTGTTATCTGGATAAATCCTTCAGACATGAATTCGATGTAGTCAAGCCCCGCCCCGCCAAGCACAAAAATTGAAGAGATTGACAGACCAGAGGGTGAAGCAAAATTTCCATATCCAACAAGGGAAACAAAACAAAACGTGGCAGAGATCTTAATCAAGAACAAGGACCACTTCCCATCTAAGACATGAAGCAGTTTTCAGAACGTTGCAACAAGCTACCTCACATATACGGTCTCCCCAAAATTCACAATGACGGTGTTCCGCTCAGGCAAATTGTTAGCTGACCAGGTTGCATTGTGGCGCACTTTGTGTCGCTTTCTTGTGGATATAATTTACCTATTTATAGGAAAGCCACATTCGGATGAGGTACTATCTGTAGTCAGGGGCAGACTGACCATGCCCTCATCCCTAGGAGAACGTACCAGTTTACAAATAGATAACCTAATGGAGATGATAAATCCTGTTATAAAACAACACATATCGGAATGGGATCAGGCATATAACAGCAGGATGAAGGTTTAGCAATGGGATCGCCATTATAACCAGCAATGGCTTACATATACAAGGAATAATTCGATAATATGGCATTACAATCCACATCACTAATGCCAACACTATGAATCATATAGGTACATGACAACATCATACCCTGGCCACACCAGGACGAGGTTTTGCTACTACTGGACTATGTGAACACAAAAATATCATCGATCCCTTTCACAATGGAGAGAGAAAACTGAAGGAAACAAGCATTCTTGGATGTACTAAGATCTCGACCAGAGCATGAGTTCAAGTTTTTCGTATACAGCAAACCAACATTCACCGGAAAATACCCCAACTTCAACATCCAACCTCCTTACAGTGTAAAGAAAGAGATGGTCCTCTGCTTACAACATCGAACATGTATGTCATATGTGGAGATACAGAGATATATGAAAAAGATATGGTCAATATAAGCAGTACCATGTGTATATGAGAGCAGCCGCGAAAAACTGGGATAGAAGTGTGCAAGAGAAAAACAAATCTCAGAAAAAAGCCTCGAAAAAATACAAAAAATACGTGGTCTATATAACATCAGGATGACGTTCAAAAGAAGTTCTATACTTCCGATTAATACGTCTCATGAAGAAGAAAATGATTAAGGACACTGTGTACGACATCCCATATGTCGTAAGTAGAAAAACATTCCGCCGCTTAAGGTAAGACTGCAGGAACACAGTAAAGGCTTAACATGAGGCGGAATAAAAAAAATCAGGCGTGCCTGACCTTAGATTGAGGACGGTCACCGCCCGCTGTGGTTTGAGGTTGAACATCACTGGAAAATACGAAAACCTAAGTAATCAGTGCATATTCTAAGCCACAAAATCTCCTAATCGGACCAAGCATAGATATGAATATCAAAACCAGTAACGCGGAGGGTTAAAGAAAAACAATATTAACACCAAATTGTCATAGGAACTATTGTAAAAATCGTTAATGAGACATTAGTTTCATAATTCCCATAAATTGATAAAATAATATCCTCAACTGGCTAAAAACGTTGGGTGAATCCAGTGAGTTAACCCAAAGAGTTGTGAGTTCAATACCTGGTTGAACAAAAAAGAGAGGTGGCTGATACTGAGATATCAAGAAGAGGCTTGGCACGTTGAAATGGTACAATCTACGACGCTGCAAGAAATGAATGATTCGATTAAAAATCTGACTCAACTGAAGAAAGCCGGAGAGTAAAACATTCGAATCGTCGATAATATGGAAACAAAAAATGATGACAACAGTCCTAACAATATAAATAGAGTAAATGATTACAATACCGCATCTCAGCAATATCGACAGACATTAATCTTTATTGTTCGTATGAACCCGTCACTATAGCCGCTAGTCTCTGTGAATATTAGCTCAGTCAAAGCAACCGTAAATTCCATGCTAATAGTATGTTTTCTCGCACTTTTCACTTGTGGAAATCTCTTCCGGTTCCATGATTTCAATCAAACTTCATGTCTGCGAAAAGTTAAATGCAATGGTTATCTACTCTCCTCCTGATTGCTAACAGCAAAAAAAAAACTACTGCCTGAAAACTACTAACAGCATCGATAACTAAAACTAAATTGGATTGTATTTCCAAGAAGAAATGGTTTACGGCCACATCACGTTGAAACATATGTTCACGCACGGTCACCAATGTTAAGCAACGTCGATCCCGGTCAATACCACAATGGGTAATCGCTTGTGAATAGTAGGGGTGTAAGCTTCGATGTGGGGGTCGTGTCATGGATAATGGATCGGAATTGTTAATCGGAGAACTGAGTTCCAATTTCAGTTAGGTTCGTTATATTCACTTACGCGAAAATAACCTTGAGAATGGTATGCATCAACCTCCTCTCTCCTGCCAGCTATGAGTTCATTAATAAGAACTTTTTAGCCAAAACCATTATTATCTCAATAATAATATTAATAATAATAATAATAATAATAATAATAATAATAATAATAATAATAATAATATAATAATAACGTACAAAATATTTAGAATTCAGCATGAAATAAAAAGTACATATTGAAAAAAAAGTATATGAAGGATTCCCCATCAGTATTGGAAAGAGAGTTACTATACTTAAGGGACAGATTTCCCTGAAGACTTCGTTTAATAGAAATATTTTATAAATTACAAACGATCACATCACTGGTCAATGAATGTCGAATATTTCCATATAAGGTAATATGTAGTATTTGGTCGTTGTATTTATAGGGTGACCCCAAAAAACGGGAATTTTTGAAGTGCGCATTGCCAGACATGAGCAAGTGACAACACTGCGAGACAGTGACATTGAGCAAGTAAACATTTCGCTATTTTAGTAACGAGAATAAAATTCACAGTATCCCAGCTGAGATGTTGCAGCAGGAATCTCAACAGCAGATTTCAAGAATGCGTTCGTACAGGAAGACGCCATCTACAGGACGTAATTTTAAAAAAATGAAAATTCCATCATTGTTTCTTAAATGTCATTTTTTAAGGTTTCAATTACTATGAATTAAATATTTTTCTTCCATCAATCTTGGTTTTATTGGATTGTTAAACAGTTCCCGTTTTTTGGGGGTCACCCTGTATTCGCTCTTTATGTTGTTCTACCAATATTCTGGAAGAATAATCTTCGGATGATTTTTTGCTTCTTATTAATTCTGATCAGTCTGTGAATCCGTTCTCACAGGTTATTGAAATTTTATTTCAGATTAGACCCCCTTTTGAGATGGAATACCTAGTAGACAAGAAAGAGAATATTCGACACATTCTCTTTGTTTTTAAACAAGGTCACAATGCTACAATAGCTGCTCGAGATATTTTGGGCTGTTAACGGAGACGTCTTCATTAGCGACAGAATGTCACAGAAATGGTTTTCCACTTTCAAGTAAGGGAAGGTAAATATCACAGATTTTTCGCGTTCTGTCTACCGACATGTTCAGTTTGATGAGAACCAATTGCTCGCGCTGATTAAATAACAACAACGCCTGGCC
>OZ038482.1:42866661-42871661 GCA_964036315.1 Acanthosepion esculentum | reverse complement strand
GTTAGCTTATACTTCTCATCCTCATAATGCTCTCTTACTTAAACTCCACATGTCATCCAGTAACAGCTAACTTAGTGTCCCTTTATGCATTATATGGTGTGAACTAATAATTAGTATGGTGTACATTTGTAAATATGTTTCCACTGAGCACTGTTGAGTGATAAGCTAATTCTATAAACAAAAGCCACCTGCGCTAATTCAAAGCTCTACAATAAAAAGAATGGTGCATTTCAGATGATTGGCGTTTGTTTATATTCGTAAAAACAATACGCTAGATTTAGCTGCGTAAGTCTAGCGACACTGATCAGCTGAGATACAGCGAAACAGACTGTTAATGACAATATATATGCTCCTGAAAAATTTATTTCAGTTGAGCCTCTGGGGAGGAAGTGTAGGTTTGTAAACAGTGACTCTTCTGTAAATCTGATGGAGTTCTCTCTATCACTGTGTTTATCTAAAAATAAATACGCTTAAATTCACCTTTATCTCAGCCGTGCGCCAAAGGCTTAGTGGTAGAATCACCGACTGACGCAAAATTCAGTCGGGTTTCTTTTCTAGCTAGAGGCAATCGGATGTCTAGAGACACTGATGAGCTGTAATACAGCGAAACAGTCTGTCTGTGGTTATATATATATATATATATATATATATATATATATATATATGAATTCAAAGAATCATCGCTTAACTTTTTGTATTGAGCCAAATAATACAATACAAAAATTGGAGCTATAATTCTTTATTATAGGTTATTACATTCGAGCTTGCATATTACGACTACAAAATGCATTATTGCTTTGATTCACATGACATCTCAAAAGGCTGTGATAGATAATTGTTATAACAATTTATGAACACTACTTATACAATATCTCGTCTTTTTTTCAAGAAAAAAGGAAGACAAGAAATAATTTTCACAAAAGAAACACACAAGTTACAGAAAAGAAAAAAAAGATGGAGACAAGATATAATCAATAAAAAGGGAACAAATAGAAAGAAGAAAAAGAAATAATAAGAGGTGGAAGAAAAGAAAGACATAAAATATTATTCTGTCTCCGAAAAAAAGGTATGCAAACCTTTTTCTGAAGAAGAGGAAAAGAAAGAAGAATAGAAACACGATATGTTTAGCCCCTATAAAAATCGTCTACGTTAAGAAAAATGCTGTAGAAAAAGGATTCAAAATTACCGGCTATAATGTCAAATAGAAAATTTTTGATACAACGTAAGAGTACGTGAACAGTTAGTTAGAATATGCAACATATATTATTAAGTATTATACATATTATGTAATGAAAGACACTTTAAGAAGCAAAAGAAAGAAAACAAACTAGAAATTAGAAAACAAAAACAAAATATAAAAAAATGAATAAAATGATAAAATAAATAAATGGAAAATATAACGATATCCACCTGATTTATATACTAAGAAAACACATTTTTACTAACCAGAAATGTAAATTTTAATTTTTTTTAATTATCTGTAAATTCAAAACCCCTAAATCTTAAATTCATAAATATACAATTCATAATTTCCAAATGCATGACATTTACAACTTATAAGCTACAAACTATAAAATAAATTACCATACAAACCTTTATATTTATAAATTCTAAACATAAATTATTTATAAATTTAAACATTATACCAAACATACCAGTTATTATAAATAGTAACTAATTACCGCATTACCTCGAAATCAAACTTTATATAGACAACATTAAGATGTTTATAGGAGGGTATATATAACATAAGAGAAGTGATTATTAAAATTAAAGTTTAGCTAGATAGTGAGGTCAGAGTCGTAATGTGCTTACAATTAACGGTAAATTATAACCTTTATTTTAACAACAGATTGCTATTTAGATTATCTGCATTTTCTCCTGTGACATAGGAAACAGGGTTCATATAAAGATCTACAGGTTATAACTATTTTAGGATATTCTATTTACTTTTATAGGTAGTAATTTCTTCATTCAACTTCCAAAAATATTTTGAATATGAAGTCATATTTCAGCAAGTAAAGATAGTAAATGAGGAGGGATCTTTATACCAACAGTCTTTGAATGTATTCATGATGTTGTCAGTCTAAACATTTACGATCCTGGGATTTTCTATTGAGGAAATAGAACACATATATCCAAGGGAATCCGTTAAACACGTGTCAGACAATGAATATTGGTCAGGATAGTTAAAATTACATAAGTTGGTGTCCTTAGATAAATTCGAATTAATACCTGTATTACGTTTATTATTGTTGTATAACTTATGTGTTATATTGTTGTGTAACTTTATTAATTCCCGAGATTATTAGTACTTGGTACTAATTGTTTGAATGGAGGTGTCTACTAGATGATATTTCTGCTTCTATTTTTCTTCTCTTTCTTTTTCCTTATTATCGATAATATCTTGTTTCTCTCTTTTCTTTTTTCTACTATAACTTGTGCATTTCTTTCTTTTCCTTTTTTATGTTTTCTAAGTAGTGTTTAAAAATAGTTATAAACATCATTTATCATTGCCTGATGATATGCCATGTTGTGCATCGAAGCAATAAATCATTTTGCATCAGTAATACTCATGTTCGAATGTAATAATCTACAATAAAGAATATATATATATATATATAAGTAGCGATAGAGCAGCAATAGGCTTGACACATCATTCCGCCTGTGAGAGAGGGGTGGAGAGTTTTAAAATAATTCGTTACCCGCAAGGACTCTGATAGACTTTTGAATTCTATCGAGGCTCGATAGTGAATTCTAGGCATATATATATATATATATATATATATATATATATATATATATATATATATATATATATGACTCACACTAACATATATTTATATAGAGAGAAACATAGACAGATATAGGAAAAGTAGTTGTAAATTCAATTGGGTTTATAAGGAGATTTATTTTGAGTATCTTTAGTGGTTTCACTTTTTGTGATGTTCAATTGTGACGTAAAATTATTATGGAGTATGATGTGGCTATGTCTTGACCAGTTCCTTGCCTCTCCGTCTCAATTTAATTTTCCACGAGCGACGGATTGTATATGAAACATAGGAAAAGTCGCTACTCAGAAATTATACAGCGTATTAAGTCATAATAAATCAACAATGTAGTTTTATTGCTTGGATTTGTTTACCCCTTATCAACATATTGTTTTCATAAAGCCAAAACATGCTTTTAATTGTAAGCATTTTTTCTTACGAGTTAATATTATACTAATATTATGTTTTTTTGAGAAAATACCATGATTTTTCCAGATATAATCTCAATGTTAGAAACATAGATGGTGGGTGTATGGATTCATACCATTAGGCATTATATTTGCGCGCAAGTGAATGTAACTATACATGAGTACTGAAAATGTTATGCAATATTTAATTTCCAACATGCCAGTGAATTCTAACAAACCCTTTACATATAAAGAGACTTGGAGGAAGAAAGATTTGGCACTACAGAGGGATGTTAAAAATATTAAGAGTCAAACATTTTAGCAATTAAAAACTATTAAAGAAATAGGAACAACAAGAAAACTACATTAAGAAAAGTTAAGGACTCATAATAAGGATAAATAGGGGAAAAAATTGATACACATCAGTCATGAATTGGGTAGAAACTAAATTTGTTCATTTAGGAACACGAATGCGATGGAATGATATCAAATGAGTATATTCTATAATCATGTACTTATCAGTATGGCATATCAAACGCAATACAAGCATCTCGTGTAATGGTTAGCAATCTTGTCTTGCTAAGTTTATATTAATTGAGTAATAAGTTCGAAACTCACCCGGTGCTCCCACACTTTCGGCTGACGATACGCATAGAAAACCATTATATGAAATGTAAAATATATATAGAATGGCTGGCGATATGGATTCAAGGATAACCGTTTATTAGTGCGGATAGCTAATCACTATTGCAGATGAATTCGTATTTGTTCAACAACCTCAACTTCCACCTGTGATTTATACTTCATCTACGCTCAGCAGACATTATACTTTCTGGGAGAGAGCGGGATGAACAAACTAAACAAGGCCAGCACTATCAAACTCTCGGTCAGGATGACACACAACCCCCCCACATACATACATACATACATACATACATACATACATACATACATACATACATACATACATACATACATACATAAGGCACGGTGGAGTAATGGATAACGGCTTGGATTGAGGAATCGGAGAGCCGAGTTTGAATTCCAGTCGAATCTATTACATTCACTTACGTGCTAATACCCTTGGGAAAGGTGTGAATCCTTTTCTTCTCCCTCCAACTATGGGTAGAAAGCAGGACAGACTGGGTTATATAGCCTTGGATGGCAACTGGTCTAGGAGAAGGACAACTCTGAATTAAAAACCTGCGGAGGGTCGTTTAGGGACCTTGTAGCATCAGGTCCCTGTATGCGGAAAGCCTTCACCACTATAATCAAATCCTGTGCGGGTGTCGGGCTTTCAGTTTCTGGGAACTGATCTGTCTGACCCTCATATGAGTCCATCATATATATATATATATATATATATATATATATATATATATATATATATATTATATATATATATATATATATATACAGACATGACAGAATTGAATAGACGCTCACTGAAACCGTTTATTTTATTAAACAAGTAATTTATACAAATGAATTAATTATAAATGGTCATAAATTTAATAACTAAGACTTAGTTGACATCCCTTTTGCTTTTTTAATGCAAGGACCCTTCTAGGCATGCTACCGATGAGTTCACGAATATCATCTTGAGGGATTTCTTGCCATGTTTCACGCAATATTCCTAAAAGTTCGGGCTTAGAAGATGGCTGTTCTTTTTGTAGAGTTTTTGATCTAATATACCCCAAAGGTGTTCAATAGGGTTAATATTCGGGGACTGACTTGGCCATAGAAGTTGATTGATCCCATTCTGTCTCAACTAATGTTGCGTTGCTTGAGCAGTGTGACATGGAGCTCTATCTTCCATAAA
>OZ038482.1:42814161-42851661 GCA_964036315.1 Acanthosepion esculentum | reverse complement strand
CAATTCCTTAATATGCATACAATTCACCGTTGTTTCAAATATTTGTTTTAGTAATTGATTACTATTCAAGAGTTTAATTATCGCATCTTTCTCCTGTAGACAAAACAGACATGGTTCTGTCACAGATTTAAAGATTCTGACTTGTTTAAGAATGTTCGATTTGACTTTCGGTGTGTTTTTCGTCTTTCAATTTCCGAAAATATTTAGAATGTGAAGTCATAATTCGTTTGTCTGTATTCGTAAGGTATGAACAATGATTGTAAAAATGTTTTTTATAAGATATTCATTGTGCTCACAATATATATTTTAAAGTTTTGTGATTTTCAATCGATGAAATATAGCCCATATACACAGAGGATTTCGTTAAGCACTTGTTAGATAAAGGACATTTGTCAGAATCTCTACATTGGTTAGTTATACGAGAAAAATTAGCATCAGTACTAGCATTGCAGTTATTATTGTTATATAATTTTAATTTTTTATTGCTATGTGATTTAATTATTTTCTATGGATTATTACTACATTTTTAGCTAAGTTTTACAGTATTCCGATTGACAATGTTACTTAATGAATTAATTTTGGAAAAAAACATTTATCAATTAAGTTTAGAAACTTATGTCCCAAATTAGTACGAACTAATTGATTGAATTAAGGTTTATTTCATAGGAACTTCATTTTTCTGTTTTTCTTTTTGGAACAACAATAATCTTCTACACACTTTATTTCAGAAGATCTAAACCCACTATATCTAAGAACTTTATCATAAACTGTGTTATGTTTCTCGAATATTTCCTAGTTAGAAGAGTGTTGATTAATACGTCGATCAACAGATGATGGAATATGCTGGATTACAGACGGTGGATGATTGGTGTTAGGTTGGATATAAGTGGAGTTGGCATTGTTTTGTTATGTAGGGCTGAAGATTATTGAGAACAAAATTTAAAGTTACGTCAAAGAAATCAACTTTTTCATACTGGAATTAATTATTACGCTAAGATTAAAAGATTTAAAAATTCTATGGATTAATTTTCTAAATTCATCGACATTACTTCCATTAGGGTAAGGTAAAAACGTGAGACCATCACCTCTACATTCATAACTATTTAAATCAACATCTTTATACATTGTTGGATTGTTCAATAAGAACAATACAAATAATTCATAAGATAATCAGAATCCAATGATCCCTTTGTTATGTCGAAATTATCAATCAAATTTTTAATCCTCTGTTCGTTATCGTGGATTAGGAAGTGATTTTCATTTCAAAATAATGTTAATCTTATCCTTTTCTTTTCCTATATATATATATATATATATATATATATATATATATATATGCTCGTGGTCATAATCCTATAGTCATATATATGTCAATATACATTAGTATTATCCATATTGTACTACCCTATATATATATATATATATATATATATATATATATATATATGAGCCACCTTCCCTTCACTAGATAGTGAATGTTTTCAGCCCATTCATTCATTTCCTTCATCTATTCACAATTCAGAGGAAAGCCGACAGCAACGATTATTTTTCTCCAAGCACCAAGTTCATCCGTATTTCAAGATTGGAAAAAAGAATTTGAAGAACCCGTAAGTAAACTACCTTTCCTGTGCTACTTTTTTGTTCTAGATGTTTAAATGTTTGTGTCATTCTTTAAATTTTATTTTATTTCTCAATTTTTCTTCTTGGTTGTTCTCTAGACTGTGGTGTTTGCAACTATTCTTTATTTTGTCGTGTGAATTTTGTTCTACCCGTTGCTATTAATTCTCAATCTTCTTCAACTCCTCCCCACAAATTGTTTTATTTTGAATATGTTTACATTAGAGGGTTGCTTTACAATGCCGAAATATTTATGCGACAAGACTGAATGAAATCTTAGCAAGGCATTTTTTATTTGTCAGGTGGCATAGAATTCTTTCGTATTTAACTTCTTAATAGTAGTAGACAGGCTCACGTGTTATCCGGTGGCCCTTTTCCCAAACCTATTGAATATGAGTATATGGTCCTCCCTTATTCCATGGTGAGGATATGGTTTACCGGTTTTCTGTTTTATTCTACCAGAACCACAATGATATAACTGTCACAATTTTTGGTAATCGGATTACGCACTGGCTTTGATTTTCTATTGTGAAGGTACCGGGTTGGCAGTTTGCTGGATACTGCTTCTGACTGGTCTTTAGGAGCCCGAACTTTTTGTAAGGGCATATAGAGACTGCTCCGATCAACAGTAACATAATATCGGTGTATTTGTTGAGACATTTCGAGCATTGTTAGTTATCCTATCATGTATTTCCGGTGGGTAACGCTCAGCTCTCAGCCACGCACCGTATTGCCATTGACGACAGATAGCAACAGTTATTTCTCTTCTCAAATCATATCTCATAGAAATCACATCCTAAAGAAATAAAACTGAACCACCTAACAAAAAAACACCCCACTCCGGAAATATTTCCTACTCCAATATTCGTGGTATCCGTTCAAACTTCTGAAGCGCAGAATCTTTCCTTCTCGTACGGTCTTCAGATATCTTTGGACTTTGGCAAACAAACCAGGTAATCTTCCACTGCGACCAATGAATTCCAGGGTATCTTCCGTTTTTGCCGAAAAGATTCCTGTATTCACATGCATGACCTTGCAGTTTACATCAGGTGTAATATTCCAATGGGCGGTGAATTTTCTCCCGAGACCGCAGATTATTATTTCGTATTCTTCGGACATTCGCTAATAATCCCTGTCAATTATCTTTTTTGCATTTTTCGCTTCCCCTCTTCACAAACTTTCAGTATATTAAACACAATAACTGACAGAATAGAAAAGGCGCTTTCTCTTCATACATCTGCGAACATCTTTGTCTTCGGTAACTTTAATGCTCACCAAACCTAGTGACTGAACTATTGCAAAGATAGTGATAGTGATATTGCCGGTATACAAACATTACATTTTTCCATTGTCCCATTCCCCCACTCAAATCGTTGAATTCTCAACTCGTATCTCCAGCCAAATCGAGTAACAAGCTTCTCTACTGCATCTATTTCTTACCTCCTGTCGTCGCTCTTGCCGAAGTTCGCAATGCTGCTCTCATCATAACTCGGACCACTATTTGGTGTCTATTAATATCTCTTTCCAAGCATCCATTAAGGAGGAACCCCCTATCTATAAGACTTCTTTTCGTTACGAGCACGCTGACTGGGACTCATTCCGAGATTTTCTTTGTGAAGATAGTTAGACTGATATATTCAATTTCCCAACTGAAAATTACCCGACTTTCTTCCTGGGTCAAAACCGGCATGGTCACTTTCAGCCCTTCTCGGAAATACAAGGTAACCCCGCCATTCCTCCATACTTCACACCAGGAAACTCGGCATTCATAGTACATAGGAACCACTCTCTCCGGCTAAGCAAGCGTGACAGTTCTTGTCATAACAGGTGCCTATTTGCTACTGATTATGACAAATGTAAGCTAGTCCTCGACGGTGTTAATTGCTGTTTGTTGATTAGGCAGCGCATAGCCTCTAACAATTTTGGCTCTTGTGATTATAAGAGGTAATAGAGTACAGAATAAGTGCAGGGTCTCTATTTCACCGGCTTCTATCGATTTGAGGTGTTATCATATTCTGCTGTTAAAGGTGCATGATTTGGCCGTAAATTCTCCTCAAAGTCTACGCTTGACACACCGGGAGTATCCCTGCCTAACTTCCCACGTAGAACTTATGTTCTGCTAAGTGTTATGCACATAAACCCTTACATGGTCTCTGTTATCATCTCTAACATTGATCCCCACAAAGCATATAGACACGATGGTACCTCTATAATATTCATTGATGAATGTTTTCAAATACTGACTCCTGTTCTCTCTAAACGCTGTAATAAATGACTTCCTGTCTCCTGCCTCCCCGCCTGCTGGATGTCATACTCCGTTGTTCCAGTTATTAAGAACACTGGTGAACCGCCCGACCCATTTAACTATCGGCCTATTAGCGTTCTACCCTTTTGGGGAAATCCTTGAGGCCCTAATAAATGCAAAATTGATTCATCATCTCTCATCGGTTGGCCTTTTCTCAGACAAGCAATTTGACTTTCGTTTCTCCAAGTCAACTGCTGATTTACTAACGATAAATGCGGAAAAATTCTGGCATGCTTTAGAGAAAAATGGGAATCTCGGGTTGTAGCTTTGGACATGGTTTTGACAGGGTCTGACATTAAGGTGTCTCCACAATCTTATAAATTACGGTATATCCGGAAACATTTTTGAGCTGATCCATTCGTTCCAATCAAATCCTAACATGAATGTTGTCCTAAACTGTCACTCAACTACTTGGCATCTACCCTGATGACACTACAATCTACCACCGTCTCGTTACTAAGGCTGACATGTCCAACAAAGTCAAAATGGCAAGTGATGTACCAAACGGCCTCAAGACAGTCGATAACTGGTGCAAATGATGGCGTGTTCATTTTCATGCCTCGAAAACTAAAGTTATCTACACGTATCATCTCTCTGCCTTCCATTTGAATTTTTGCTGCTGTCGGCGAGGATAATGATTCATTACGCCTTCTCGTGCTAACGTTCTCAGTTAAAATGAAATGGAAATACTATATCGAACCCATTGCTTGCTCAGCTGCTAACAAAGTCGGTTCACACTGTCAGGTGAGGCAATTCTTTTCTACTGAATCTATCTTGCATATCTATATGTCTACTCTTTGTCTATGAATATTTATGACATATATGGTCGGATGCCCATGCGATTTACATGAAGCTCCGTTCAAAAGCTCCAAAGTAGACACACCAATATTATTGGTCATGGTCTGGCGGCTCAGTTTCAGTCTCTTGTCCACTGCCAGAAGGTTGGCTCTATGTGCATTTTCATATATACCTTCAAGGTAAATCTTCGGAAGAGCCCTTCGCTATGTATGAATTTAAGCGCAATACCAGTCTGGCGGAGTATTCGATTAGCTAAATATAGCCGTAACTTCTACGCTAACAGTCTCTGTTCTCGCTTGTAATATTCCCTTCCAGCTCCATGCATTGCAGATAATTTTAATGCGCAAGAAATTAAATGCAATACCAATCGCTACCTACTGTCCTTCTGAAAGCTCTTTTTAAAGTTTCGTTAGTGGCACTACTGCCTTACTTCGAGGGTGATAATGATATATATATATATATATATATATATATATATATATATAATTATTTATTTGAATATTACAACATAAATATGTTATAAAATCACGACAAAAGTAGCCATTTTGTTTCAACACTTCTTGTGTCTTGTCAAGTGATAATATAGAATATAGAATACATGGTTTTAAAAGTTTCAAATTAATCAACGATCCTTAGCTAAGAGTAAACGCTGTTACGTAAGCCAGAGTGGCCAATCAAAAAACAAGTATAGGATGATTCGAAAAATTTGACAACTAAGCAAGGCTATCTAGATATTAAAAGATTTATAAAATTTGAAATTAAAATTAAAAGTAAAAAATTAAAATTACCTATTTAGAAATCTAAATCAGATCTCTATTAAGTTTTAAATTGTAGAATTACTAAGGAGAAAAAAAAAATAAATAAATCTAAAAATAAAAATAAAAGATATATATGCTATTTAATTTATATTTTCATTGAAATTAAGTTGAAAGTTGTATTTAGAGTCCCAGACATAGATGTATACATTTTTCGTTACATTTCAGCATGTTAGTCGCCTCTCACGTGAAATCACTCGAACAACGGCATGCCAAATGCTCGGACGCATCTAGATATATACACACACATACAAAAAAGCAAACCACACATAGGAAAATGCACTACACCTACACACACACATCGATACACACAGGCACACACATCTACATTCAATATGATCCAGACGGTCAAATGTCGAAGCTATTCGTGGCTTAATATGTTATTAAACGAATTTAAACTTGAAAGATTTAAACAAATAATATATATATATATATATGCGTGTGCGCGCGTGTGTGTATGGGCATCTCTGTGTGTGTGTGAATTATCTAAAATTTGGTAGAGGTGGTTTGATTGTTTAAAACAATTATATAGAAAAAATATTAAAATCAGGTATAGCTGCTTTAATAACTTAGAGAAATCCATATCCCAACATACCAAAATTATATTAAACAAATATATTTCCAAGAAATGCAGGGCAAATATTTTTAAAATCAAATGCATCTGCTGAAAAATTTGATATGTCCCTTAAACGTTCAACGTCTGACTGATAATATTAGAAACTGAGGTAGTATATATTCTGTTAATGATATTAAATTTTATTTTGTTTCTATATAAAACCTTTGGAAATATTGTTTCTACCATCAGCGAATGAATTTAAAATGCAAAACTGCTCTTCTCCCTCCAAATATTTCTTTCAATTGAAGAATGATGGTCATTCACCTGTAGTCAACTGGGCTATTATAGCAAGAGTCAAAATTTACAACGAAAGAAAATTGATATAACTTTCGTTGGAAAATTGGTTATATTAAAGCCCTTAAACTACCCTTACTTATTAAACAAGAGAAATGAATTTTTGGTCATATGCAGGCATACAAATGTATATCTGCTTACATACCTTGATCGAGATTAATTTTTAATTTGAATTACGGTTTATTTTAATTGTAATTACGGTTTGTTTTTCTTTTGTTTTGTTTTTCATAAAATCGAACAATGAACCTCCCTTAAATTTAAAGATAATAAAATTAATATTCCCAACTCTAATTTGTTTTCTTTTTCTTATATATGTACCCAGATCCCATTTATTTTAAATGCCAAATATGTATTTATTAAATTACAAAACTGTCATCGCAGTAAAATATATAACTATACAAATATTGCGATAAACAGATACATTTTCCAATGTTAAATTATGTTATGCCCAGGCTATACTCAGCACCTGGACGATTGATTTTTTCATTAAACTCTTCTTCCTACTATCGGTGATAGATAAAGCTGAGAACGGTTGAGTTAGTCCTTGTCTACGTACTCACAGAAGCATTATGCTTACCATCATAAAATACGTCTGTCGATACATCTAAACACATCAAAACTCACACTTAATTACTTGAAGGAACAAATCTCACTAAAAAGAAAATTGGAAAGTTTGCTGTTGTTATATATTTCTTCTTCTACATTTCCTTCAGAGAATAAGATGTTTAATGTTTTTTTTTTAAGATATATCGATGGTCGTGTTAAATGTTTCGAAACCCGACACTGGGTAGATGGATTCCGACAAATATCTAAAGATTATCTATAAGATATGCTAAATAATCTAAAAATGATTTTAAAATCGAACGAACTAAAAAG
The DNA here is from genome assembly GCA_964036315.1 of Acanthosepion esculentum. NCBI lineage: Eukaryota > Metazoa > Mollusca > Cephalopoda > Sepiida > Sepiidae > Acanthosepion > Acanthosepion esculentum. Next base: position 42,844,340 of record OZ038482.1, on the reverse strand, counting down.
AAAAAATGAGTGTTACAAAAAATCGACAGAGAAATACGATGTAGACAGTTTAGATAAGTAGCTGAATATATAAAAACAATTTCACTAGATTTAAATAAATATTGAAATTTAAAACGTGATAGATAGATAAACAAAATTTTATAGATGAATGATGGTTTCTATTGGATGGATCAAATGAAGTGAGTAAAGCCATTGCCGTTAGGAAAACATTCAACATGATATGTAGATTATACGCTGGTCGATGAAATTATTTATGGACTGATATTATAAGTAGTAAAATCATTGTTTCGCTTAAACGCATACATTATAACGCGATAAATGCAGATAACGATTGAATATTTTCCACATATTTTCGGCAGTTATCAACCTCAAAAATTATATAGTTGTTTCAGAATGTCACTGTCGCTTTTTTCCCTGCATTTTCTTTCGCGTGAACTAAATTGTAATAACTATGGATACAAAATAAAAAAGGAGGTATTTATATCTATGATATCAACCTCTTTGCCAAAGCCAACAGTGGGCTGAAGGGTATCCATATTAGAATAAAATGTTCGAATTTTGACGTTAGTATGGATTTCGGATTTGATAAATGTGCAAAAGTAACAATTCCGAAAGGGAGTATTACAGAAATATACTCGATATATCTATCATTTGTTACAAAGATTAGTGAACTGGGATAGATGTAAGCCAAGGAGATGGAATAGAGCATAGCCAAATGAAGGCGAAATTAAGAAAAATATTAAAGTCGTCTGCGTATGGTGTTTAATACCGAGTTGAATTCATAAATGTTAATATCAGTCATAAAAATATCGGTTCTCCCTGTGGTGCGATGCAGTTTCAAAAACATTAATTGAAACATAACTGACATTATGTGAATGGATGTCAACACGAGAACCCTTCGCATTTGTCACCACGTGAATCATCCTAAGGTTGATGTTGAACGTCTGTATGTGTCCATATCCGAATGAGGCAGAAGTTTAATTTAGCTAGAACTGTCTGACAAATCACAAGAATCGGTCTTCACAGATACTTAGAGCAGCATCCATTCTTCTGTGTTTTCTGTGTCGAATAACGTGATAAAAGGAAACGTTATTCAGTAATAAAGGAATCCAACAAATTCAAAATGGAATTTCAAGTGGTGGAAAAATGTAAATAAAACATAAAAGACCTACGGCAGCGCCAATTAACCAAAAAGAGAAAGCATATGTGAATTTAATTTAACAAACGCAGACATGATAGCAAGATAAACCTCTTCATGATGAATAATCAGACAGTACAAAACAAATTTATTGTTGTGATAGGATCAACCTAATCTGCATAGGTGACTACCAACTATATAAATAGTGGTTGGTACCGGAAGACGGAGAGAAGGAATCACGAGATCCAACTAGAGACTCTGATCGACTGCGACTAGTCAACACATTCTCCAGGAACGTCTTCCCAGAAATATACAGAAATACTATATGTACTTATTGTGTACACTTTCTTGTTATAATACATTCTTGTTCTAAGTACATTTTGTGTTGCATTATTATTCCATGCATTAGGCGAGATTCAACAATGAGTCAAGACTCAACATTTATGTAGGAAAAAAAGTGGCTACGTAGTGAAGGGATAACAGGTAAAACCGGTTTTATTCTTGTTGCACAGAACCACTGCTTGTTAAGTTTACCAAGCACAATTAATGCAGAAATTGTGTTAACTCAAAATATGATAAACATCCAGAAACAATTGATCATATTGTATCAGGTTGCACGGTGTTAGCACCCACTGAATATAAAACTCGGTGGCATGATAGAGTGGGCCAATATCTGCACTGGAATATGTGCTACGTTTAGCGGAAGGAAAATGCAAGAAATTTGTATGAACATCACCCATACCCAGTAGATCGAGGGGAACTCTAACAATTTTATGGTATTTTACATTACACACACACAGACAGAACAATCTAATTAATCAGCCATATATCGTGATCAAAGTTCACATAAATAGAATGTGATTTCTTATTGACATGGCGGTCAAAGCAGATTGAAATGTATTTCTGAAGATATAAAAAAAAAACTAACACAATCCAAGGATTTTGAAGTGGACATCAAAATGTGTGGCATATGAGGACGTCAATAATCTGACTTGTAGTTTGAATCCTCGGATGGATTGGCAAAGGTTCCGATAGACTTATTAAAGCTATTCCTAGGAGCCGAACCCTTAATGAAATAAAAAAAATGAACTCACAATGACAGCTCAAACATTACGAAGGAATTTATCTATTTACACTTTGTGTGATCTTAGTTTTTTGCAAACATGATCAGTGGATAATCTCATGTAACCATTTCTGACTTTACGTCTCTGGTTTAGAGAGAAAAAAGGAAAATCTGTATGCAACAGCTATCCAAGGAAATAATAACAATAATGATAATAATAATAATAATAATAGTGATTAATATCTCGCAGGTCTAATGAAAGTTTTTTATCTCAAATTGGAAAAGAGTTTAAATTTTTCATTAAAAATATTATGGAAGAATAAAACACGAGAAGAACCTTAAAAAACGAAAATATTACAGGACGCTTACACTGAAAACACAAATATTGTCGGGTTCGCCTTCAACTTGGCTGACATAATTGTATATTCTACCTAGGAATATGTTGTTGAATTTCAAATCCACATAATGAGATCAATTTTTAGAGTCTAAATTTAAAATTAGGTACATACCTGATTTTGGAAATTTGTATTGTCACAGTCAACCCGACGACCATTCTTTTCCATTGTTTCACTGATCCAGAAATGATGATTAAAACAGGAGCACCTTTTAATTAACTTCAATCGATCATAACTTGGTGCATATATACATGGATTTAGGACAGATTGTATTAGTTATGAATAATGACATCGGAATTACAATAATATATTTCAGAAACTAAGGACAATAATAATAAACTGGAAAAATCCGTTATAAACGTAAAGGATTGCTCATTTGTTATGCAATATAAGTCCTCCTCTATGACACTGAAAATTTTCAAATGTCATCATAAATTAAATGAAGACTTGAGACTATTGGTTCTAAAGCAGGATGCTGGGAATGCCATGCACGGTGTATGTGAGTGACGAGAAAAGAATAGGGAAACTGAAAACAGAAATTAAGACTATACTTAGAAATAGTAAGAGACAGTTGAAATATATACAACACATAATGAAGAATGATGACTTGAGAATTTTCCCACTCTCATGATATCATGGTGGCAAGAACAAAGGGAAAGATGGATTACTCTTCCTAACGAGCTGGCGTAAATAACTGACAGAACTGTGACACGAGAGTTAGTAAAAAGACTAACATTGTTAAAAGCTACAAAGGATGGGAAAATGTGGAGAACCATGATCACCTATGTCATAAATGGTCACGGCACATAGAAGAAGATACTGAAGGAAGTGACACATGCCAAATTATGTGCCAATTATCTGCCTTAGGAATTTAATTCAAAATGCCCATAACAATGAATGCAAATATCCTTACATCTGAATTCAAAATGCCCATACAACTGAATTTAAAATGTACAATGAACTGAATTTAAAATGTCCACACAACGAAATTCAAAATGTACATACCACTAATTTCAAAATGTCCATCTTAATAAATTTAAAATACCCATACCACTGAAATCACGAACCAATGCTCTAATCCTCTCCCCTAAAAAGCCTCATTCAAAAAATTCAAATAAAAATTTACACAAAAATAATCTAAGAAATACACTGTTCATTACATATAATATTATTAGAATCGTGAATAAAGCATGCTGTCATCTGTTTGTGGGTCGTAGTAAAATGGACTATCATGTTTAGCAGCCTTGGAAACATCTGTGTTCAAGGTGTGAACGCTAACATGCAGTCACTGCAAAACTGGTTTCAAAATTTTCAAAAGCTGTGCTAGGCCACTTGATTTTATATGACTGACTGTTAATGTGCATTTGAAAAAAACTTGTCTTTTGTGACTAAAAAAATATAGAAATATGATGAAATAGAATAAATATAATTGACGTTCTGAATTTAATTAATTTCCATCAACCTATGACTGCTTGAACGGTCGTGTTACTCGCTATATTCTCAAAACTAAAATAAAATAGTGTCGCCCGTGATTACATTCCCCTAAAGAAAACATAACTAAATTAGATTCGTTAACAATAACAGGAGACTGCAATGTGTGTGTGCCTGTATATATATTTCAAACAAAGAAGTGATTATTCTGTTTTTCTTTCTTTCTTTTGGGGAATCGACATTTAAATATAAGATTAGAGGAAATATTGCCAGGATTTAAGCTGGAGAAAATAAAACGTAAATTTTTACGTTGGCGTTTTTATTTGACAATATTCGAATACCTTTTTCATCAGTAAATAAAGGATGTGTTAATGAAGATATTCTAAAATACACCACTTTTAATTAATCCTGTTTTCCAATCCTATTTTGGAAATGTAAGTGTTATGACGTTGTTTAGTGAACCCAGTTTTAGGTCTGATGGAATCATAAAAGTTAAAAATTAACTTTTCTAATTTGCATCTTCATGCGATAAAACGTAAAGAGAGAATAAATATTGTGTTATGGTCATAATTGAAAGAATGCATTAAAGTATTTAAACAATAATGCTATGTTTAATCATTAATGATCTGTTAAGATAGAAGTCTGTGTTCTATATAACTCATTGCAATTAATATATATATATATATATATATATATATATATATATATATATATATATATATATAAGGGTGAACATAGAAGTCAACACTTAGAGGCGACAGTCTGTTTCATGCTAGATGCAATTGTCAGGCAACTGCAGTTGCACGATCTATCTGATGTTGAGCACATTATCCCGTAAATATAGCACACTTTAATACTATATATATATATATATATATATATATATATATATATATATATATATATAGTGAGAGAGGGAGAGATAAAGAGAAGTTACGATGTATAAATTGTCGTATAGATTACGAAGAAATGGAAACAACACCATGACCGAGATATGTGCTTTTCATTGGTCTCGTTACACTTCTGGGTACACAGAAATGCAACGGTTTTTCTATGTACTCACCATCCTACCCTAGCAGAAATTGTTCTCTTCTGAGAAAAAACAAATGATTTCCGGTGGGAGGGGATACTTGAGTTTATTCAAAAGATTTCTAGCGTTGTCTTTCCCCTTGTTTCATGAGATCTGAAAAGAATTGACCATGCATGAGAAATACCGAATATCTTCATGCCATACTTGTTGAATAAGCAACTCAGACACTCCTGTGACGCTGGATAGGGACCTGAATGACACGGAGGGACCGTTGCAAATCATGGCCATGATCACACTAACAAATTAGGGATTCCTTTTCATATCAGAACTATCAAAGTGTGTTTGTCCAAACAGCCTTAACTTCATAATCAATATTAGACTCAAGAACTCTTTACAACTCCTCTTTACTGCTCTGAGATTGACACCAAGGCACTCTGTAATGCATATATGATTGATATTGGCTTGAATTCCAAGCAGTACAGCATGCAGTTTCAATATTTCTGGCAGAGGAAATTGCGTCACGGTGCTTACAGTCGGTGTTCAACTGGCCTAACTAGACTATGCAGTTGGCAAAATCAAAAACAATCAAAATACATGCGCAAAATTAAAAATATAAAATGGTGTAAATTTACACATCGGATCCCGTGTGTGTGAGTGTATTATATATATATGTGTGTGTGTGTGTGTGTGTGTGTGTGTGTGTGTGTGTGTGTGTGTGTGTGTGTGTGTGTGTGTGTGTATGTATGGATGGATGAGCTTATATCCGAGTTGAAAATTATATTTCATCGAGAGGACAACATTTTTCAAGCTTGATCGCGAATTGTTATGGCCGGAAATTGCTTTAAACATTCGGTGTAGTCTTCAGTGCACACATATGTAACTATCTCTCTCTCTCTTATATGTATGTATGTATGTATGTAGCAACACAAACGACAAGACGCAAACACATAACCGCGCAGAATAATTGCGCATAATCTGATGTTGGCTTAAGGAGCCCAAATACTCTCACACACACACACACACACACACACACACACAAATACATACATACATATATATATATATATATATATATATATATATATATATATAGTTTACGAAAAACTAGGTAATCCGTATAGGAAGACCCAATAAGGATAGAATCCAGAGAGCTCAATGTAAATCAGAGCTAATAATTTAAATAAAAACAGATTGTTTTAAGACTCCATATAATAAATTATTTCACCACAGCCCTTTTAAGGACAGTGGATCATCAGATTTATTTCTATTTTACGGCATGAATTTAATATATATAGTGTTAAGGGGTCTCTCCTTTTCACACAAATGGACTCTCCAAAGTTATACATATAATACTACCATTAATACCCGAGGAGAGTAGTGGTATGTTGAGTCAAGGAGTCGAGACTGAGCGACAGAAGAGTAGTAGAGTTCAGTAATAGTAGAGTAAGTTACACACACAGGCGGCGGCAAGCGTCACAGTTAGCGAGCACGTAGACTCAGTAAGGAATCATACCGCGATACTTCAATGCCAAGACAGTATATATATATTTGCTACTAACCCGCATTCCTGGATCTACTAACCTGTATTACCAGTTTGTATTATTACGTTAATACATTTATGTTCCTTATTCATTCCTGGCCTTTGTTATTCATTGGTATCGGATTCAACCCGGAATCCACAACAATAAATTTCGTTACTATTTAGGGAAACAGTATAAAAATGGAAATAAATACACGATTATCAGAAGGCAAATAAAATGTGAAAGATATATGTTATTGTTCTTCTAAGTTAGCTCATCATTCCTCTGTCAGATCCATACATGTAAAGAAATTAAACAAAATGAAAGCCTTTATATTGTTTACATGATTTACAGTCTTCAGACTCTTGCTCTCATTTTGTTGCAATATTCACGACGTTTCTGTCGGTGAACACTCCGCCCTAAGGTGATTGGAATTTCAAACCGAACACTTTCTTTCCTACAGAGGGGTTGATTTTTCTATTTCTCTATGTCATGCTTCTTCCGGATGTATCAGTTATCTCCCTTTAACTCAACTCTTCAAGTCTTTTCTTCAGCTCGGCTCTAGCCAGGTACTGAACTCACAACTAATAATATAGTAAGTTTTTTTTTAATATTAATAACACATTTCATCTTCATTTTTTTAGTTAAACGGTATTATCAGGTCACGAGGAAAGACAAGCCTGTGTGTTTTATACTAAAATAGTTAATAGCAGTTGCTAGGTTTGTTAAAATATAAATAAATAAAAGCTTTTTCACATTATCAGATTTTTGAAATATTTCTCCGATTCTATATCCTCCTAACTCGTTTAGCAAAAATTTATATATTATTATATTACATATTTTAATAATAGGAATGTAGCGCTTTTTGTCTAATATATAAATTAAACTTTATTATAGGATTATAAATGTAATGAAGCTATGTGAGTCAGAGAGCAACGCCATGTAAACAACGTAAAGAATTTCGGTAAATGAATAGCTGAACTGAGGGTAGGATCATAGCTGTTTATATTTATGAGATGAGTTATTGCAACTATTCATTGTTCACACTGATGCCATCATCTTTACTGTCATATTCACGATGTTTCGACCGTTTTAATACGAAAGTATATCACCAGAAACATAATGAATATGACAAGAGAAAAGAGTACAACTTTCCGAACAATCCAACTTGTGTAAACGCTAATAGCTGTAAGTGACAGGATGTTGTTGAGAATCATGATCGTCCACATCGTGAAGAGATCTTGAAAAGGAGGTATAGGAAAAGGCTGGATATAGATGTTTTACTTATATCCGGATCTTATGGGATTCAGTGAATTAGAGATTAATCCAAACATCTCAAAATATTTAAATACTTATTTATACTGTGTACACACATGACGAATATTTAGCTAACATTCTTCACTTTTATTAAATTGTCGCTATGTGTTTATTTTTTTTTTTAATTTTGAAATCTCTGTAGTTTTTGTCCCTGGAATTCTCGTGATAAAAGGTTCAGATCACTTGAAATTTGCTTCGAAGAAACATAACTGAGGCGTCGAGAGATTCACATTGAGATACTTGATTAATCAAGTGCATATTTCGATCTATTTTATTAAGTAGACAACCGTTGGGACGTTAGTTAACATATACAGTGCTTCACTTTCCCTCGCCGCTCAATATGAATACAATAATATAATTAACAATTTACAAGTTGTATGAAGCTCTAGGGCAAGAAAGGACATGTGAAATTTAATTAATATTTTCTTCACGCCTTACCAAGCTGTCTTTGGTGCATTGCAGCTGTCATATGTATTAGTTCAAATGTAAACTCGTGTATGATAAACGCAGTTTCAAAGACACTCCAGACTTATTAGTTTCGTTCATACTGTAAGACTTTTAATGTAATAAATACTCAACGTTTAAACTTTTGCAGCTTTAGCGTACACGGGAACCGGCATTTCCAGAAAATTTCATAGTTCAATACTTTTCAATTTAAATTATCTGGATAGACGGCAGGTGTAAATGCAATGACAAAAATGTTATTTCATCATACGTTTTGAACCATGTTTTAAACATATATGACTGAAATGTGGTTCACCGGGTATATATCGGCTGTATAGTATATCGGCAATGGAATGAGTAAGTATGTATATCTTCATCTATCCAGGTTTTAGTGGTGGTGGTGGTGAAATTTAGTGTATCTGAATACCAACAATTAAATAACCTTCGAACAAACCTCAGAAAATGCCAGATGGAAACCACCATTAACAAAAAAAAACAAACAAACAAAAAAACTATTTAAATATAGTCTTTGTAGGTCCCTCCACATAGATACAGGTTATTTACAAAATTTACTTATATTTATACTTCCTATAAATCTCCGAATATTTACTTTTTTGAGATCCATGCATTTAACTTGTAATTTAAACAGTTTATCATTTTTTTCAGTCAATAGAAAGTAATATTTCTTAATTTTAAGCATTAATTTTGTTTGCAAATCAATAAACACTAAATTTATTTGAAATTTGATTACGTTTTTGAGACACTTTTTATATTGATGTGTTATCAAAAGCAGGACTAACATTAAGACAAGAAACAAATCAACCATAAATGCTTCGAAACACGATTTGTTTTTATTGTAATACGAAGGCTAATGAGACTAAAACCAAAATAAAAATAAAAATATATACTTTCAAATCTGAATGTGTATATATGCAGCTATATATAAGAAATGAGCAAGAACTTGTCACTAAAACACACGGCTTCTGTCGACTGCTGCGGAAAGTTGTAAACAGCGTGTGTTGCTGGCTTCATAGACCCTCAAGCTAATGTTGGCTGATTCGAAAATGTGCCAGATCGAGAAAGTTTTCGGACCATAGCTTAAAGAACTCACATTGTAAATAAAATAAGATAGTCATATAAATGTTAAGAAAGATAATCGGAAATCAGAACATAAATTTTACATAATATTTTATGAATAAATGTTTGGTTAATACGTGGAAGAGATTTCTTGTAAGATAGTATTATTATGGCTGCTGTTATAGCAATATATACGGTTGAATTCATAAGCGTTGACTTACTATGGCGGATACTACAGCAGGTGAAGATCCAAGCGTTCCTTAGGTGAAAATTTGTCACAGATGCATTTCGTGTTGCAATTATCCTTGGGGGCAGGGAAATTGAATAATTCGTGTTGTTTAATCATTCATTTGTTCAATTCATTTCAAGTGGGATTTAATGCCTAAACTATAATGACACTATACAGGCAGTTTTTCTGAACTGTTTGCTCACTGTTATCTTATGTTGAATTGTAAGTGGCCTCTGATTCTTTCGTTATTATATCCTTTGGTACAATACGTTGGTCTCCTAAAATATAACATTTTTGTGCGAACAGATATGTCAGAAATAGAATTGTTTTTTTTTTCCCCCATGAGATTCTATTAGTGTATTAACATATTGTGGGTGTGGACAAGTGTTTTTTTTTTCTCTCGTCTATTCGATAGAAAGGAATTCCACCCAAATTAGCGATACTGTTCCTACTAATAATAATATTTCAAGTACCTCGGTGAATAGATTAGTTTTAAAAATAGTCTGAGGAATGTGAACACAAAAATTGCTGTTTTATGTATAGCTTCGCTCGATTTTACAAATTGCTGCAAATCCGAAACATTAACCTAAAAAAGAAATCACTTATCGTTCTCTTATATAGTTAGCGGAGATAGTGCATTTAACAGGGATGCCATGCATGGTACCATAACTGATCAGATGTATGTAACCAGTTAATCTATTTTCGAAGAAAAGAAGATTGTAGCTCTTAATCACGAACTAAAATATGTACCAAATAACAGAGACCGCATCATATGAGGACTTTTAACAACGGCAAAAAATTAAATGTCTAGAATTTGTAACACGATGTGTAATTAATGTCACAATCACGAACCCGAATTTTCACACCACTTCAAATAAAATTGCAAGTAACTAAACATCGAAAAATACTGGAAATGTGATAACAACTAATAGACTTCATAAAACCTTTTCTCTGAAAAATTGTTTTAATAGAATCATTTGATAAAATAGAAACGTTTTGGTGTCACGTGGTCCGTGAGGACCAGATAAAAATTAACATTAATATTCGCTTTACAATACTTATCCGAATAAACGATTTTCCATTGAAAGAAATAAAAGAATATTAATCCCGTCCCTACTTGAAAGAATGCAAAAGGGAAATTTCCTTTATAAGGCAATGTCTAAATATTAATATTGCGAAAAACAGAAAATAAAATATAATTATTTATTTGCACGGGCCGATATCATAAAATGCAAAACATCCGCGGCATTTTCCGAGAACATAAAACTATATCCAACATTAATGGAAGAGTTGCTGTAGCAGGAACAGAAACTAAATCTCGGAAATCATTTTATTTATTTAATAATGTAATTTATTTAAGCATGTAACAAGCATGTAACAAGTATGTAAATAGAGATTAGCCACTACTTTTGAGCTAGACGATAATGATACCATAGCGAGTTTAATTTCTAAATTTTAAAAAAATATTTATATAACCAAAAATTATATATATATATATATATATATATATATATATCAGGCTTTTCTTACTTTCTTTTATATATTTCGTTTTATGTCTTTTTTTTTCGCATCTACTATTGCTCTCTTGGGATATATCGGAGAATTCAATTCCGATCGGACAGACTGAGGTCACATCCCGTGGGTTATATGACTAAGGAAGAATTGACAGAAAAAAAATCTATTAGATCCCTCGAAAAAAAAAAAGACGTCAATTCTACAATCTGAAGATTGATATATACTAAGCTTAGTTTAGTCCCATGCTGGGGTAAAAGTATGGCGAACTCTGAAAAGGGAAATCCTGACAACATTGCTATTGAGGCGGGCCAGTCTTTAATGTCAATCAAAGTTCGAAATTGTTGCTTTCACCTGGGAGAAAACACCGACTGCTCACGCCACCGGAAAAGCCAACTGAGAAGGTAGATTATAAAACTGTTCAAAACAACACATAGAATGTCTGGTTTTAATGTTAGTTTTTAAATTGTGGGATTTCGCAGTTAAATACGCAGTGTTTACTGAGTAAACACGTTAGCTTTTAATCATCGGCATTGTTCTGTCTAACAAAAACATAATCTGAATTAAGTAAAATATATAATAGCAGAGATAACCATTTAGCTCCATACTCTGTTTTTTTTTTCTTTACCAAGTGAGGATTGTGACAAGTATCTTCTCCATTAAGTAGCACTGTATTAAAAGTAACTAGAAAATGTCATAATTAAAAGAAAACCATTTCTTTTCATCTGTTATTTTCTTCTTTAGAATAGCCTATATCTATTCTTCAGGTTCTACGTCTGTAACTAGAACACTTATAGTAAAAAAATAAAGTGCCGGAAACCAGAAAATGAACCTATAACATTATAAATATTTTGGATATGGCCGATATTTCAGTAATTATTTTAACTGATGAAAAAAGAGGCATGATTCATGCAAATAATATACGATATATTTTAAGAGCTAAAATTTTTTGGTGTTGGCTTTTGCTATTTAAATGTGCATTTTAAAGTTATTTAATTCCGAAAGATACATCTACGTTCAAATTTAAGCCTGATTTGGCTATAAATTCTGAATAAGTATTATCATATTAAATTTTAAGGGCCGTTTTACAAGCAATTAACTTTTGGTTTAAAAAAAAACGTTGTGCAATATGTGGAAGAACCATAACATCACACTTACATGTTATGAAGGCAAAAAGTAGCTATGCCTGGAAGTTGTTGAATGTAGTGTGTTGAGGGACGATTGGAATAGCCGTGTGGGAAAAACTCCCTATTCCAAACAGACAACTGTATTTGTTTTGAGTTTGTCATTATAACAATACTTTTAAAAAATAGATATATCGATTTAACTATATTTCAACGATCTGAAAGCTTGTTTCTAGGGCCATTACGAAATTGTAGCATGTTCGCTTCTTTGGCACTACTCCATAAATAACCCCGTCTACTCGTAATAAATAACTATCAGGAATTAAACTTTTTCCCCCTATGCAGATTTAGACCTAACATATGGTATTCCCGACTCGATCATGACAAATATCCTGTTATTAGTTGCACTAAATGCCTCACACTAAGCTTAATCAATAACAGTACAAATTTAAATGCTTCTTCTAAGTGTCGTGTCCATTCAGGTCGTAGACGTTGAAACTCATCTCCATTCTTCTTTCCCTTGTAGCTCTTAATAAGTTTTGTCTTTGTGCGATTTCTCTTAAACCCTCGTCTACCGTCCATTTCCTCAAGTCTATCAAGTATGATACGCGCTGTTTTCCTACGTTTCTCTTTCCCTCAATATGTCTTGTGAGTACCAGATTTTGAAAGTTATCCTTCCTTATAACGTACCCATGAATTTTCAAATTCCTTGTCCTGGTGTTAATTACATGTTTACTTTTGGTTTCCATTTTCTGTAAATCTTCGTCGTTTCTCACATGTTCGGTCTATGGTATCCTCAGAATACTTATGTAGAACCATATATATGTTGCCTCATGTCACTTCATCTGTGAGGCAATTGTCCAGCATTCACTGTCATATAGGAGGGCAGATATTTCCTAAGGAAGAGTAATGTTTCTGTCTATATTCCAGTTATATAAACATTATATATAAACGTCATATATTTAAAAAAGAACTAAAGAAAAAATGATTTATTTTCAAATCATATAACGTTTTGTTAAATTTATGTTTAATTGGGAAAATCCTTTAATGGCGATGCAATTGACCTGATTAGCCGTCTGATATATATTTTATTTAATATTATAGATTTCATTAATCGTAATATTTATTACAACTATTAGAACACTTCAAGGCTAAGGAGTAAGGAGAACCTGTAACATTTGATTATAAAAAAGTAACAATTACATTTAAAAGCTATTTATATTTTACTGGTAATTAACCCCCACGTTATATTGTGATTTTACGGTTAGCTTAGATGTGACACAAGGTTAGATACATGGGGCACACCGTAAGGATCGAAATCACTACTCAGTCCTAAATGATCAGAGAGACTACCTTGTTCAGCATTACATCACGTTGAAATGACCTATGTGGTTTTCTAAGCGGAGCTTAAACGTGGCACAAGGCAGAAAGTATGGGACAATAATTGAGGATCGAACTCACTTTTATGCCACATGTTTTTTCCTGACGTAGACGATCATTGCTTTGCACCTCCCTCTATCCTTTGCAGCTCTCAACAATTTCCTTCCTTCTGCTTTCTCCCCCAGACCACGTTCTGTCACCCACTTGCTCAAGTCCGCCACGTAAATCACGCGTTGTTTTCCCTTGTCTCTCTTTCCCTCTATTCGACCTGTGTGTATCAAATACTCCAGGCTCCCGTTCCCCATTATGTGTCCCAGAAACTTCAGCTGCCTCTTGCTGATATTAAATATGAGACTCCTCCGTGTTTGCAACCTCTCTATGATCCCATCTTTGTTCCCACGCTCGGTCCATGATATCCTTAGCATCCTTTTGTAGAACCGCATCTCCGACGTTTCGAGTCTCTTCTTCATCTTTGAGGAAATTGTCCAAAATTTGCTGTCGTAAAGAAGGACAGATGCCACGTAACAGTTCAGTATTCTTTTCTTTGTTACCAAAGATAACCTCCTGTCTCGCAGTACCCTGCACAATCTTTGGAATAGGTCCTTGACCATCCCAATACGCTTACAGATTTCAGTGTCGCACTTACCGCCATCTTTAATAAAGCTTCCCAGGTATTTAAACTCCTGCGTTTACTTGATTCTAGTGTTCTTTGTCTACAGCTAGTATTTCGGGTTTATCCTCTTACTCACGATAATGCCCTCCGTTTTATGCTTAGTCCCTTCTTCTCACTCTCCGTCGCTACCTTCTGTAGGAGATTTTGCAATTTCATTTCCGTGTCTGCTATCAGTACATGTGTCATCCGAGGATCTTACGTTGTTACGTTTGTGGCCGCCATTTCTAAATCCCGGTACGGTTACCAATTCTCTCAGGATTGCCTCGCTGTATAGTTTGAACAGGTCGGGTGAGAAGACGCATCCTTGCCTTAAGTCCCTTTCTATTTTTCGTATTCACTGAACTCTTTTCCTATGAACATGCATGCTGTTTGCTGCCAGTATATGTTCTTGATTATTCTGTCTTTCCCGAAAATATCGAAATTGCTGGGCAGTTCCATACTCAGTCATACTCGCTAGAGACAATCATGCGCTATTAAAACATGTCGATGAACCCGAAGTTCCTCTGTTATATGTGAGAATCTTAAATAAACTAACACAAAATCAGGTCGCATGTTCATTGTATTTTTGTTTGCTTCTTTATTATTAAAATCTAGATGAATGCACAATAGGGATTTCTACGCGACAGCTAGAGAATAGTATATGCAGGCAGAGAAAAAGGAATAAAGGTGTATTGCTAATATTATATAAACAAAAGAGGAAATCTGTTTTGGGATACTGCTTGATAGAATTGTTCTAGTAAAATTTAAGCGAAACATTCAATATTACCATGCCTCATTCACAGGCAGATATAAACAGCACTGCTGTATATACACCAACATCACAAAGCACAGGTGTAAAATAGAAA
This sequence comes from Acanthosepion esculentum, assembly GCA_964036315.1. Taxonomy (NCBI): domain Eukaryota; kingdom Metazoa; phylum Mollusca; class Cephalopoda; order Sepiida; family Sepiidae; genus Acanthosepion; species Acanthosepion esculentum. Next base: position 42,829,162 of record OZ038482.1, on the reverse strand, counting down.
CTAAATGATGCCAAAGTTATTTGCATCTTGGTGGACGTAAATGCAAATATATGAATGGAAGAAGGGTGTGACATAATCGGCAATTACGTACACGAATCGGTTTTAGAGACAAAATTTATGTTTGCGAGTATAACAGACAGTTCAAGTTATTAGGACGTAGAAATCTAGTGAGTACGAAATAACCATCTAGTTACTGGTGAAAGTGACGGTGAAAATATGTCAAAATATCTGACGGCGCATAGTATCTTTGCCAGAAAATAATCGAAACCATTTATTCCTTCATGTTTGTATATGGTGTCATCTGATAAGGTAAACTAATTTTAGAATATGTTTTTATAAAATCGGTGAAAGAATTAAAACCTCGTTTTAAATAAAAGGGAAACATCTTTAAAGGTAAACTGATAAAACGATTCGCACAGAAGTAAAACGTTTATAAGTGTTTAATTGTCGTAAGAGTGACGTATTTGTAATAATTTTAAAATTCCTAGTCGGTACATAATTTATATTTCGCTATTACCAATTTGCGGTAACATATATTTTTCTTGCCCATTTTTTTTTCTTTGGAAATTTTTCATTATATTATATATATGTCATTATATTATATCAGCTTTGACTGCTCTAAGAATGACAGACATTTGATGTGCTACTTTGAGCATTTTCAGAATCCACTCTCTCATTGTCCTTCGATGTAAATTTTCAAAAAGCATGATTGTATACCTATTCCTCAGAAATAATAAGTATTATCTGGAAAACGCAATTCCTTCTTGACGAAATAATCTTAAGAATGACAGAAAAAACGTTTAAAGCATAAATTCAACACAGGTGTTGTGCTGTGTACAATGTTAAACAGGTTATTAATGCTAATCATTTACCCTTTTTTCCCTTTCATTGGTTTTGTGCAAGGTTAAATAGTCTATGAAATAGCGTTTGCGCTTAGCTGTTGAGTAACAACTGTTGTTGAGTGCTAGCGAGTATGTTACAAAGGACATTAATTACGACGGTACTGGATTGAACTTTATATGGTTTTCTGTGCTTGGGTCTATGTGCGAATGCACGCTGTTTTTAATAAAGAAAAAACTCCTTCTTGAATAACAATGGTTAGAATGTTAAAGTTGAAAAATATGAGTTCTCACTGGATACTGATATTTAGGTTGGGTTCAACAAATGTATCATATCGGTAGACTAAGTTAAACAAACAATCCTTAGACATTAACATGGAGATCTTTAACCTGGATATTTGTTTAGATTCAAAAACACAAATAAATAACGCTGGTAAAAATTATGAACATCGATGCCGACATGAATAATAGTATGGCGAGCAACTTTCCTGTTGTGGTGATAATCGATTTAGTATTAAGTGATATTTTAAGCAAGAAATATATTAAGTAAAAATAATAATGTCTGAATTTTAAGGTAAAATATTTTGAATCTATTATAATTACAAGGATTTAATTTCTTATTTTAATATCTGAGAAAGATAGTTATTCTACAACACCCAGCGTCATCTTCCGTCATATTCTCCATGTATAAACAAGATAATTCTGACGAAAAGTGAACGTTTCATATCGAAATATCGAAGTTTGAAATGCTAAACTAACATTTAAGTTGCATTAATTTTAGTATTCATATATTGTAATGTTTATTAAAAACTAGCTAAATCTTATTTTCAGGTGTCCAGATTTAACATAGTATTATTGGCAGACCAGAAAAATGTTGTATATAATTGTCCTTTTCGAACATAACGTCTATTACCATAAAACATATAAGCTATCATTCATTTGGTAAATATTTCCATCATACATTGGAAGTTCTCCTCCTGATGCTGTCATTTCTAAGCGTTGATATTTATTTTCTTTTATCTTTATCATCCATTTATCCACTTATGTGTCTGGTTATATTCCTAATATTCATAAGAATTATAAAATATTTTCTATTTATTAAAGTTATATTAATAAAAATAATAGACATGAATACACCCATAATTACCCTGTTTAGGAAAATTCGGCTAAACTTGTTTGTCAATCAGAAGAGGAGAAAATAGATTTGTGTGAAGATGCTACAAAGACAACTTCTGTCGAAAGACTGCATGATAATGCACTTAAAGATGGAAGCAAAAGAAATAAAAGAGGATATCCGGCTACTAAATGAGGCACATTGAATGATTACCTTAGACGGAAAGAAGAGACAATATTTCATACTGTAGTAGTGCAGAATTTTCAGATGATTCAGCTAACGATGATAAATTGTTAGGATAACTAAGACATACTGAAATAATGACTTATCTTCGAAAGAAATTCTACCTGTTCAAAGAACTATTTTATTTTCATAGCTTTTTAATGAATCATTTATAAATCCTGTGACACATTACTGACATTAAGTGGTTCATTTGTATTTTCGCTATCATATATTGAGTGTTTCGACGACTAAATTACAATTAACGAATTATCGATTTCCTCAAAGCCTTTAACAATAGACACTACACTTTTTCCTTATTTTAATTATTCTCAGATATTTTGAATAGTCGTCAACTTTCTGAATATCCTTATTATTCAGGTAATTTTTTTGTTTGTTTTTCTATATCATTGCTTCACATTTCACGCTACAGTTAAGGGTCAAGTGTGAAAGTTACTATCGCAAATAAATTTAGAAGGAGAACTAAATGCTAGCGTATACAAAGTCGTCTATGAAAGCAAGAAGAAAAAAACGCTAAAGGAAGACGGTGATTTATAAAAGGGAAATACACAGATGTTGTTTGCAGATCGGGTAAGACGAAATCAACTAGTTTCAGAAAATCTGGGAAGTATAGAAAAAGCGATTAGTGGTAAAGAAACCGAATCTTTATATGAATAGAACGATACACTTTTCAGCAACAGGATAAGTATGTAAGGGATTGAAAAAAGAAATTCTCAGAAACGGTGAAAAAGATTACTAGATTGTCATGGAATGTATAAGAGACTCTGTAATACTGAATGCTATGAGAGTTCGTCCTACATTAAGCCATTACTTGAGGCGTTCGAGATCTCGTTCTACCGAGGTATGAGAATATATTGGACAGGAATATGCGAAAATTTAAAATGTTTAGAATCAGAAAGATATATTTGAATAAATTCGTAGATAAGGAATAAAAGTAAAGAAAGGCAGAAAAGTGTGAATCTGAAAAATTTCAACCAGGAACAAGAAACATTAAGAGACAAAATATTTAGGCTTAGCGAACATTATTGAGGGCAAACAAAAACATAAAACTTAAATATATTATTATCAACTCAAAATCTCAAGAGATCTGATATTTGAAGGAGAGATAATATTTTCTGGTACTTTATTTACCTCAACAGGAATTTACTTAGAAGAGTTAGAAAAAGACCCGAGATTAACGACACAATAATCGAAGAAGCTGCATTTAGTGTTTTTTACATATTATATCTATCATATATCAAAATATTTTGTTTGAAGGTAATGTTCATAACAATATCACATAGAATATATTACTACAAATAGAATAAATGATGTTTTAAAATTATATATATACACACATACACATATATGTATGTGCGTGTGTGTTTTGATTTACCATTAATAATTGTTACATTTGCTTTATAAATTATAGATTCCGTTTTACAAGATCCATTATTTCTACAGTTGCATAAATTAGTAGTATCATTTTGCTGCACGTTGTTTTTGATGTTTTTGTTATTTTGTATTTTCGTTAATGTACCTAAATTACTAGTACAACTGTAGCTTAATTTGACTGTATTGTTATAATTTAATATCTTATGTAGTTCTGAATTCATGTGAAGTGTTTAGAAAGCGAATTAAAAAATAATTTACCTATATTGCATTTCACCTCTAAATTAAAAAGGGGTTAAACCAGATATTTTGCTTTCCTCGAAATGGCTTTCGTATGGTGTTTAATATGTTGAAGTTTAAATTCTAGATTCGCTTTGTGACACTCTGCCTTTAAATTTACCTCATATTCTTTCTTTTTACCTCATATTCTTGTCTTACAAGAAGAGATTTTGGATAGCTTAGACTCTATGCAATTTGGGATATGTTTAATTGTATTCGGGGGATGGATTTAATCTTTATATAACTTTGCGTTGGGTCTAATGTACGGAGAGACACTATCAGTGAGAAGGTTTAATTCAACGTTCAGATAGTTAACGGACAGTAACTTTCATAAAAGTAAGTATATTAATATAATAATCAATAAATTAAATGTTCGATCCACTTATCATATGACTGACTCCACATTTTCTTGTCACAGGCTCATTTGGTACAGAGGGTATGAGAGAAGCCAATTGCTTTATTGCCAGATGTATTTCTACTCTACCTATTAGACGTAAATCGGACGCCAAAAAAATTGAAGTATTCATTTCGCTTGGATCCCTTAATAACTTGGCAGCCATTAAATACTCAGAAGCACTTAACATTTTCAATATTATAAGTATATAAAATTTCATCGTTAGAAAATGTAATTTCGGAAAAGTATTCTGACTAAATAACATACTTAAAACACATTTACAAACAATTATATTAATGGAATATAAAGACTCTTAATTTGCCATAATTTTGAAACTTACTCATTATTAATTTGTCAAATTATATTAATTAGTTAATTATTCATCTACATTAAAAAAATAGTATTATTGACTCAGGCCAAGTATCAAACCTAATTTATACAGACCTGTATAGATTTAATTAGAGGATTTGTCGTGCTTGACTGCACTCGAAGAAACATTGTCGTTTAGTTATTGCTGCTGCTGTTAAAACGTGGTGCTATTTATTTTTTTTTTCATTATGGGCTTCCATATTTTTCTGCTAGATATACTAAGTAGCTCATCGCGGCCTTGCATACATGATTTTTCTTTCATAGATCGGAATACCTTGTAGGTTACCAGGATTGATATACACCTGCTGAAGGCAGGAATGTACAGTTGCTGAAATATTATAGTACCAACGTCAAAGATGATGACATAATTTAATAGTTCATATAATGATAACATTTCATCGCAGAAATTTAGAGAGAAATTATTTTGTTTGCTATAGCTACTGCTTTTAAAGACATGGGGTTATTTGTCTTTTTTCTTAATTATCGGCTCCATTATCGCATTTATTTCTCTGCTGGTTCTACTAATTAGTTCATCGCAGTCTTGCATTTGCTCTTTTGTAGATCTAACTGCCCAGTGGTCTTCATTGCCCAATATTTTGTCTTCATTACACCTGGACAGACAAAAACACTTTTCATTCCACACATGGACAGCCTTGCATTATTCCATTGTCTAATCCCTCCCAACGGCTTCTCGAGATTCCTACAGCCGACATGGGCACGAGAAACATCTAACCCCGCAGAGTAAATAAAGCGTTCGGTGCGAAATATGTTGTAGGATACCAGGATCGACATACACCTGCTGAAGGTAGGAATGTACAATGGCTGAAACATTGTGGCAACAACGATAAAGATGATGACAATAATTGGTATTTTAATAGTACATATAATGATAACTCTTCATCGCAGGGATTTAGAGAGAAAGTAATTTTGAATTTATTTTATTACTATTTAAATACTAATCAGAAAACACTCTGCAATATGCTAATTCTCTGAAGAGCGAAATCATCACGATGATATCGCTGCTTTAGCTGTGTAGCAGAAACTGAACCAAATTGAAAAGAGGGCGCGCGAATTCAATATTCTCTTATTATAATAATCAAAATATTTGCTCTTCCTTAATTTAGGAGTAGCTTATATACTGGGGTCCAGAATGCTTCATTATCTGTCTCCCCGTTTCTGTCTCTCTTTCTCTCCTCACACACACACACACACACACACACATATATATATATATATATATATATATATATATATATATATATATATCGTTCGGACTGTTGCCTCATATTAATTGTTATATTCACGATGATTGTACGCTCTAGTCTACTTTAGTTGATATACGTTGGAATCTCTAATACAACAATTTTGTATATATATATATATATATATATATATATATATAATTTTGACATCGCCTGATGAGATGCTGTGTTGCATCGAAACATTAATACATTTTTGTAGCGTATATATGTATATTCGAATGTAATAAACTATAATAAAGAATTATAGCTCTACTTTTGTATTGAGCCCTTTTTAAATTTATGTTATGAACTTTCTCATTGAATTTGTATGTATATATAAATATATATATAAATATATATATATATATATATATATATATATATATATATATATATATATATATATATATATATATATTACTGATGTCTGATTGAATAAATTACACACATTATGACGGCTAATTTAAAAAATCCGTTAATGGTCATGAGCAACCTTCAGTGCATGTTATTAAAGGTTGAGATATATGTTCTGTAGCTGTTTAAATTTATTTTGCTGTCTAAATACACACACACACATATACATACATATATATATATATATATATATATATATATATATATATATATAATATGTCAAGAATACTTAATATTACTAGCAATTATTTCAACCCTCATTACCTTTATAACACTATTTGTTGCATTTGAACATTCCGGCAATACTATTTATGTAATGAATTATCCATTAACAATAGATATAGATTAACTTAGTTTACAATGGTATTGATACAAATTAAACCACATCCATTAATAATTAGCTCAAATTAACTGTAATGCTTAATATAGATAAAAAGGAATGATGAAAAAAATACTGTACGGAAATTGAAAAAAAATAGATTAAGAAACCTCTTTTTAACCTGACTTTAATTTTTCTCTTTCTCTTCTGATATATTCAGCTGATTATTCAATGTAATATTACAATGAATAATATTATCCTGTCGGTGTTGATAATTTTGTAAGATCTCGGCTAGAATTCATATACGTCAATACGCATCAGTGTTTTATTTTTTCTAGTTTAAACATTGAAGTTCGGAAATTTTGCCTGGAATTTGCCTACAAATTAACAGAATTTAGTTCGATTCTTTGCCGTACTGTTCTGAAGTGCGAATTCAACACGAGCAGAACTGCTGTTTTACCAGTATAGACAAAATTGTACAGACGGCCCACGTATCCAATATTCCGTGTATATATATACCAATCAAAATGCTAGACACTCCACAGTTTATTGTGGATTATCTTCGTCTGTCTTTTAAATGAGATGTATCACTGTTAGATTTGCCTGCGATGATTTTGAGAAACACAAAATATACTAGTAAGATAATACGAAACTCAGGAACACTTTGATAATCGCAGAACATGGATGAGAGTAATCATGTGCACCGAGTAGTGAAAATATATCCGGACGCCGAAAATTAGTGAGATGAAAGATATTTAATAAAATGCTATGTGTTTATCGAGTAATCGAGTCCATAGTAAACATTCCAAGCATATGATGCGCTGTCATGTATATGTAAATAAATAAAGTTGTATGGTTTACCAAAAGGAAAAGAAATTGTCAGCTGACAAAAAGTATCAGAAATGATAATAATGAATAACTGCATGTAAGGAGTTGAAGCAACCACAAACAGTAAGGAAAAAACTGCATTAAAGAATAAAAGGAGAAATATGAAGAGAATTCACAAATAAATGAAGTGAAGCTGAGTAAATAAAATGTATAAAAATATATGGAAATTAATCACGAACAGAAAACATCGACGAAAAAGGAAGACAAGAAAGTAAATACAAAAATTAGAAAGAGGGAAGTAAATGAATGAAAATGAATTGATACTGAGACAAAAGAAGAAAATGAATAAAGTAATGAAAGAAGTCATGAAACGAAGGATATAAAATGGTGACTATGAAGAAGATACGATGAAGATAAGGGTATGACGGAAATTGTCAAAAGAAAAAATGTACTCAACTTAAGGAAATGCGTTATAAAAGAATAAATAATATGTATGTAAAAGGTAATAAACTAAAAAAAGGTAAAAAGGAGACGATGACAATGAATAAGAAATTAATGAAAAGTGAAGAAAGTAGAATATTTGGGAAAAGATGCAAATTAAATACAAATAAAAGGAACGTAAAATGTACTGAAGTGATGTACGAAGTAAAAAGGCAACGAATTTGAAGAAAAAAAACGAGGAGGAAAAGAACAAGAATAACAGTAGAAGAAATACAGAAGTAAAAAAGAAATAAAAAATGAACGAGGAAAAGAAAACACAATAAAATATTCTACCTGAAAGACGTAAAATAGAGAAATCTAAAATATTTAAGAATGAAGAAAAAATGGAAGTAATATCGATGGAGAAAGATTTTATGATGTCAACGAACACTCGTTGCTACTTTTGTAATGATAACGAATAAGCATTGTCACTTTTGTAATGCTCGTTTCAGTACAGACTTTGTACTCGCAGATACAATTATAGTACGCCATTGAACAATACTGGTGCCAGATGCCTTAGAATATCACTCGCACTAATAGTATTTGCTCTATAACACTCGCTCGATAAGTAACTACCGAATAGTGATCTGAATAGTAATCTGTATAGTGATGATATTCACTAACCGCCCCATGTGGTTTGATGTGGCACAATGTGGAGTTTATTGTAGGGCATCCGAATCCGCAGGCTCGGCCCAAAATTCCTCGACATAGCCTCTTTTTGGAGTCATCGCTGCCCGGAGGCAGAGAGATTGACCAGCACACTTCCCAAGTAATCCGGAGATTAGACGCCACGCTAATTCCCATATATACATTACCTTTACCATTACTTGATCTGCTTATTCAAAATATAATCGCCTGTTTGCTTTCTCGTGATCTGTGTTCAAACTCCAGTTTCGGCAGCGACACTTTATTTCTATATAACAGAAGAGAGTACAGAAATCAATAAAATAACCTGAAAAGAACAAAATGCATCTGAATGGCTGACTTAGTGAAGAAACAAACTTCTAAAGTAATGTAAAATTAGAAAAAGTATAAAACTGAGAACAAAGATAGTTTAAGTTTGTACCAACGAACGCGAATGAATAAACGAAAGTACTAAATTCTTCCATTAAGGTGAATCCAAGATAAACAAGAAAATAAATCCAAAAGTATAAAAATAAGAATTTGAAAGTCAGTAAGAGTGGAATGGATACCGGTGAAGATAACAAGAAGGGAAAAAAAATCAAAGAAGCCTGAAAGTCGCAGAGAATGAAAGACATATGGACGAAAGAAGATAAAGGGTGAAGAAAAGAAACTTGAAGGGAAAGATTGAAAGAAAGGAAGACAGAAAAATAGAAAGAAAGAAAAAAGGAGATTAAAAAGGGAAACCAATGAAAACTTTGTAAAATAGAAAATTAAATATATAATTTGCAGTAAATAAGAACAAATAGAAAATAATGTTAAAACGAATAAAGAAGCAGAAATACATGTACATGTTTATTCACTGGTCGTATACGAAAGAAAAAAAATCTTAGAATCCGTTGTACAGCATGAGAGGCGGGCGGAATACGTTTATCTTACACAGAGAATAAACAAATGTATAGAATAGTTTTTCTTGACGCAACTTCAAAGACGTTAGAAACATATATTGGAAACATTCTTGAAAAAAAAGCAGCCAGCTGACGAACAAAGACATACACTAATTCATGGTAGAATAAAAGAAAGAAAAAGAGTAGTTGATGCAACACATGTGTGTTTTATGACAGCGAAGAGATACCGTTACACACGAGATGAGAATTAAACGAAGAAAGTGAAATATTTAATCATCAGGAAGTAAGCTGTTTAAATATATGCATTTAATAAATATGGTGTAGAGAATAACTGAAACAGAATTTGAAGAGCACAAACATTTACCATTCGAGTTAGAGATGAATAAAGCGGGATTCTGGATTGTTTCATGAATAAAGACAAAGGAAAGTGATGGATGTGTAGGTTTTTATGGCCTTATTTCTTAATCAATTATGTTTACAATATTGAAAGACACTCCACGCTAAATCTAAATGATATTGACGTACGTAACTTGTTGACAAGAAGAAGTATGCCATTTCTATCAGGCGCGTAATCCTCCAGCAGTTTTCCATATAAATTATTGCCTTACAAATTCCTATGTTTCTTTTCTGGACAAAGGGTGTGTAAAAACTGTTCAAATGTTTTATAGTTCCCAGCACTTTCGGCTATACCATTAGCCATTATCAAGGATGATTCAATTTTTCAACTTAATTGAGTGTGTGCATTATGTGCATGTTTCAGAGTGTTGTAGAGATGTATTTAATTTCCGAATACGGTTAGCACATTGTAGCCTGGTTCATTGTTAATATTCTTAAGATTTGAATCACATTTGATAATAACTAAAGGTATAGCCGAAAGCGCTGGGATTTATAAAACATTTAGACAGTTTTTACACACTCTTTGTCCAGAAAAGGAAGCTCTTGTTCGAATAGCAGAAAAATTAAATAAAAACCTCAAACGTAGTACCTTATCTGTCGTTCTTAATGTAACATGCATAAATGAAGGATTGCTGCCTAATATACAACTAATACGTAAAATATTTATTAACAATTATAACAAGAAAAAACATGTTATAAACCGCTACATAAATTCAATCATGTTTCGACGTTCTATGTACCTCCTCAAGCGGTGCGGCTCAACTGGAGAATAGACGGCCATTTTATCGTTTTAAACCAGCAATACACTCAACAGGGACGAGCGGCGAAAAAGGCCTAAACTTATGACATGCTAGTGAAGCGACCTCGATTATTGTTGGTTTTAAAAACATAAAATGACCGTCTATTCTGCTGTTGAGCACCACCGTCTGAGACGTCACATGCTGTGTCGAAACATGATTGCATTTTTGTAATAGTTTATAACATTTTTTTATGTCATCATTTGCCAAGTAGGCATCTATGCAGACGATACTAATGTTTACTCCTGCCTCAAAAGCAAATCTGGTATCGCTGACAAAACTAACCTGGCCGTTATTCTCGAAAAGGACCTACAATCGATTGTAGACGGGCAGGAATTGGCTGGTTAACTTTAATACCTCAAAAACAAAACTACTCTCTATTAGTTACCACAGGGAACCATCCCTGCCTCCCATCGTGTTTGATGTTCAACTCCGCGAGAGCACCTCACGCGACTGATTGGCCTCAGTTTCTGCTGACCTGAGACGGAACAAATACATTGAATCAATGATTTCAACCACCGCAAGGAAAGTTTATTCCCTGTGACTCATCAGAAAGTTCTTCTCGCCCGAGTCCATCCTTCAAATCTATAAATCAACCATTCTCCCTTGCATGGAATACTGCTGCCATATATGACCTGGTGCCCCCGCCCTTTGTCTTAAGGTCCTCGAAAAAATCCAGAGACAGATATGCATTGTTAATAGCCCTGATCTAGCATCTCGTCTACAGGCTCTCTCTCAATCGGATGTGCTGTCGCACCCCTCTGTCTTTTCTACAACTACTTTCACGGTAACTGCTCCGATGAAGTAAATTGCCTGTTTCCAGACGGCAGGAATTTAAACGTGCTACTAGGCTGGCATATCGGTCCCACATTTTCACTGTCGAAACAGGTAAATGTAGCCGTCTCTTTCACTCCAATAGCTTCATGTCTCGCACCTCCCGTCTGTGGAATTCCCTTCCCATCATTTGTTTCTCTGATAGCTATAATTTTCAACAATTCAAATGTAATGTCTATCGACATCTTCAAACGCCTTGATCTATTCCCTTTCCTTCTCTTCCTCATTTCCTGTATCACGCATCTTTACTCTCGCTCCCGCTCTCTATAACTCCTTGTGTGCTTGTGGCATCTCCCCTTCCTTGGGGTGAAATTCTTAAAATATAAATTGGGCTCAAATTCAGTGATATAACTAACATATTTAGTGGTATGGATATGAGTTTGTGACCTTAGGTTTCATGCTTTTGCAATCATCAGTCCATCTTGTTTATTTCTAAAAAAAATAATCTATTTATTGATTGTGTTTGATTAGGATTGTTGATGAGAGGGGGAAATTCTGTTCTGCGTCCGTTTGGGATGGCACTCACACACACACACACACACACACACACACACACACACACACACACACACACACACACATACATACAAGTTTACGCATTTTAGTTCACACAAACATTTATATATTCAATCCAAGATTAGGCGCAGATACACATCCATGGGTTTGAGCATGCATGCATACGCAATTGTAATTCTATTACGGTGTCGAGACTGTATGTTCGATGTTCCTGCAACAAGATGCAGGTAGGGGTGTTCTAAACTTTTTTCAGATAAGGCCACATGCATTGTTACCAAAACTACCACCACACCCACAAACTCAACCAACACTTTGGTAATTACCACAGGTTGATGGAACTACCAGCACTGTTACCTACATTGTCATCACCTCTTCGGACACGATCACCACCATGACAATTGGTGAAGTCATCGGAGGGGATAAAACCGCTAACACTTCATTTTAAAACGACTACTACTTTCGCTATTAATACCTACCGAAAATAACCACTACAATTATTTTCACTATTAGCACAGGTGTTACGACTTTAGAAACAATCACTTCATAACCTTCTTTAACACCATTAGTAATGCGTTTTACCAATGTTGTTTATTATTATTATTATTATTATTATTATTATTATTAACGTCGTCATGATCACGGTTACCAGAACTGGTATCATAATTAACATTGTCATTATTGTCACACATTTTAACCATTATACTCTCGTTCCAATCACCATTAAGGCTAAATTTACCGTTAAAACATCAATAATATCAATTATTAGCAGTATCAATATAGTCACAATCGCCAGTAATACACAAGAAGTCATCGTTGAAAATACAAAACAGCGTTTATCACCATTTCCAGAAACAGAACCCACTTAACAAAATTGGTTATGAACGGCCCAGACAAATAGGACTGCATGTGCACGTATGCATATGTTTATGACTGTGTGGGTAAGTGTGAGTTTGTCTGGCAACACAGCCGATCTTAAAAGTGTCAATAACACCACGACATACTCCTTGTTGGAAAAATATCGCTACATACATTCTCCACACCGAAATAGTATTACAATTTCGTATGTATATATGAACGTATGCTTGACTCCATGGGTGTATGTCTGCGTCTAATCTCCGATTGTTTATATGAGCGTGTTTCTGTGAACTAAAATGCGTACACCTCTATGTATGGATGGATGTCCTTTTTTATGCGAGATTGTCGTCCCAAAAGGACTCAGAGTAGAATTTCCATCACCCACCACCAAAAATAAGCAAACACAAACAAGCATAAATATTCATATTCATAAATATTCAATTCATAAAAAATAAAACAGTTTTTCTGAGGATCGCAAAAGCGTGTAACTCAGGGTCACGTGGTCATATCCATACAACTGAATATATATATATATATATATATATATATATATATATGCGTGTGTGTATGTTAAATATAAATCCAACACACAATAACATCAACTATGAAGAAGGCCACAAACTGCTGACTGAGTTTATAAAATAAACATTCCTAAACTCCAGATTCATATAAAAATAATGCATGCAAGAAGTTAAAAGTAAAAATAAACAACCTTGGTAATAGCTGAAGTTATAGCCGAAATACCTTGGACATACAAAAAATACAGACATACAAAATTTATATCTAGAAAAGAACAAAACTATAAGATAACAAGAAAAATTAAATAAAAGTCTTAACCGCAGTATTTTTCAATCGATTATAATCAATCTTGTAGAAATGAGGGATTTCTACACGAATACACAATAATTTACCTATAGACTAAATTCGAATGTCAGTGTGTCACTTCGTCACACTTTTTCGATTAAAGGCACACAACTCTTTTTATTTCAATAACTTATCTTTTATATAATAAATGCCAATCTCAGTGTGTCACATTAACACACTTCTCAAATGTCCTCGTATAATCCGTAGCCCGTAATATATATCCGTAATATGTATTACACAATTTCGAATGAGGAAGAATCCGTGAGCAAAGTAAAAATATTTCGGAACGGATTTGGAAGAGCAATCCTGAAATTTTGAATTCCCAAGTTTTCATTACTGCGATTGTTTTCGGCGATATTTTTAAGTGATTTTTGCGCAGAAATGTTTTGTACAATAATTGTTTTTTTTTTAAAACTTGGAAAGTAAATTGGGAATAATCACATTTAATTGCAAAATCCAGCGAAAGCCCCACCCCTTGAAATAAAAATATTTGTTTCTACGGAAAGTAAGGACCTAATTACATCAAATTGTTTTAAAATTAATTGGCAGCAACAGAATTATAATTAAACGTTAAAAATATATTATTATATATTAATGCAATAATTACATGCAGCGATCATTTGTAAGTGCTTCTGTATATTGTTGCATATCACATCTGTCCCTTCCTACCTATTGTAATGAAGGACCAATCAAGCTCAATCCGGATGATCTAGCTTAAATTTTTGTATATATATATATATATATATATATGCTCCTGAAAAATTTATTTCATTTGAGCTCTCTGGGGAGGATATGTGGGTTTGCAAACAGTACCTAATACGGATAATAATGCAAGACTCTTCGGTAAATCGAATCGAGTTCTCTCAGTCACTGTGTGTTTATCTATAAATAAATACACTTACATTCACCTTCATCCCTGGCGTGCGCCAACGGCTTAGTGGTAGAATCCCCGACAGTCGGGTTTCGATCCTAGCTAGAGTCAACCGGACGTGTAGTCCAACAGATGAGCTGTGATACAGCGAAAATGTCTGTGGATGACAATATATATATATATATATGTGTCTGTGTGTGTGTGTAAAACTCAATTTTCAGAACAATTATTTAAATGAAACATGTTTGACAGGCTAATTATTCAAAACAGGAAAATACAAAATTATTCGTGCTATGTGAAAAATAGAAAAAATCGAACATTTTTCACCATATTAATGATCAACAACATGGCCTCTCGTGTTTAAAATGCTGCAATCGTTTTCTAAAGTTTTTGAGGAGATTTGCACAAATCCTTTCTGAGATTGTCCATGCTTTAATGGTAGTACGTTGTA
>OZ038482.1:42754161-42811661 GCA_964036315.1 Acanthosepion esculentum | reverse complement strand
ACACATTTTCAGCTTTCAAATTCCTGTACATTTTTATCTTAGTCCACATCATTTACCAATGTCTCAGTTATGACGTTCATTTTCTTATATATTTTGGTATGTAAAACTCACATATATTGTGAAATGTAACTATAAATAGTAGCTTGACTTAATAATATTTATTTAATTTCCTCGTGTTTGAATTTAGTACAACACATCTTCACGAAATAAATCTAAACACTTAATTATAGCGTTTATAATAATTTCAATTATATGTGCATATCCTTCTGAGTATACTCTTAAAAATAACCAGGCAATCATTAAATTGAATCAGACTGATTTTCAATGCAGCATTGTATCCAAAATTAAGAATTTGGTTGTTTTTTGTTGTTTGATTAGGTTTAACGGTATATCTACTTCAATGTGGTATTTAATGCCGAGATCAAAATATTTAGTACGTAATTTTTATGCTTTCCAATGCAGATATTTTGTACATTGATTTATACTTTCAGAATAAAGTTATATTTTTTAAATATATATTTTATCGATGATAAAATGCATCGTTTTTAATTTTACTATATAATTGTATATTTTCATTGGTATTGATTATGATTTTGCTATGAAAATATATTGATACCCATTTTATTATAAAAATGCACTGTTGATTTTGGACGTGGAGCTTACTATTTGCCATTAGAAGAGTCACATTATAGGTGATGCCGCTCCTGCTCAAAATGTGCCTGGGAACAACAGAAATTAAAAGATTGTTCCACGCTTCTCTAAATCTCCAATCTCGCGATCGTAGGCAATTTCGCCGGTGTAATTTATCGTCATACCCAAGACGATCAAAATTAAGATCTCAAAGAAGTGTATACGTTTTATAAGATGAGAATTCATTTTCCGTTTCTAATCATATGTTAAAACTTTCACTCCGGATGAAATCGTACGTGATGATATGAAACACCCAGTTTGTAATTCTTGCAACACATTAATATGTAATCCCGTAAATGAGTTTATAATTTTACGATAACTTTGAACAATTAAAAAAAGAAAAAGAAGAGAAAATATAAATTGTATCAGCTGTAAGATTGTGTCCTTGTTTGAAATTAAGACCGTATCATTTCTTCCTGAGATATTTGGCAGTCTCTCTTTTCTCAGTTTTTACGAAATTTTAAAGTGCATCCACATTTCTTTCTCTTTCACCACATATAAGAAGAGACACAGCTGCAACACAGGCCAACTAAGATTTCACAAATGAAAACCTAAAAATACAACAATAACTCTGTATTAAAAATAGAATGAATATTACAGAAAATATGTGAGTGGTGGTACGTATACGTTCAAAGAAAATGGAAACGGCGAATCAAGTTCAAATACAGTCCTAGCCGGTAGTTTTCAATTTTGCGCATGGGTTATTGGGAAATGCTATAATTCCTCTCCTCCTTTTCAAACTAAATCTTAAATAATACGCTAGATTGAACTACCTAACCTTGGGTACCAACTAGCCTGAGAGAAAGAATACTGTATATTCCAAACCTTAATACATGTAACAGGAAAATATGTTATTTTCTATCCTATGAACTCATGGAATTTCAGAGGTAATAAAGAAAAGGGATCCAGGGAGATGCTTGTTTGGTCACGTCCTGGAAGTACATGACATTACAAAATTAATAAATTAGACACTTTTATTCATATATATATATATATATATATATATTACAAAAATTATATATATATATATTACAAAAATTATATATATATATATATATATATATATATATTACAAAAATTATATATATATATATTACAAAAATTATATATATATATATTACAAAAATTATATATATATATATTACAAAAATTATATATATATATATATATATATATATATATATATATTACAAAAATTATATATATATATATATTACAAAAATTATATATATATATATATATATATATATATATATATATATATTACAAAAATTATATATATATATATATATATATTACAAAAATTATATATATATATATATATATATTACAAAAATTATATATATATATATATATATATTACAAAAATTATATATATATATTACAAAAATTATATATATATATTACAAAAATTATATATATATATATATATATATATATTACAAAAATAATATATATATATATTACAAAAATTATATATATATATATTACAAAAATTATATATATATATATTACAAAAATTATATATATATATATTACAAAAATTATATATATATATATATATATGTATTACAAAAATTATATATATATATATATATATTACAAAAATTATATATATATATATATATATATATTACAAAAATTATATATATATATATATATATATATTACAAAAATTATATATATATATATATATATTACAAAAATTATATATATATATATATATATATTACAAAAATTATATATATATATATATTACAAAAATTATATATATTACAAAAATTATATATATATATATATATATTACAAAAATGATATATATATATATATATTACAAAAATGATATATATATATATATATATATTACAAAAATTATATATATATATATATATATATATATTACAAAAATTATATATATATATATATATATATATATTACAAAAATTATATATATATATATATATATATATATATATTACAAAAATTATATATATATATATATATATATATTACAAAAATTATATATATATATATATATTACAAAAATTATATATATTACAAAAATGATATATATATATATATATTACAAAAATGATATATATATATATATATTACAAAAATGATATATATATATATATATTACAAAAATGATATATATATATATATATATTACAAAAATGATATATATATATATATATATTACAAAAATTATATATATATATATATATTACAAAAATTATATATATATATATATATATATATATATAGTTTTGTATAATTTTATATAACAGAAAATAAATTTTTAGAAACCTTGTATGAAAAATTCGAAAAGGGACGTAGGCTGATACTGTGTTTATTCCTTTGAAGTCCGTAGTTTGAAACCGAATGTGGATTGGTATAGCGAAAGATAAGTTTCAGAAGCTAAACAAAGTATTACGAAATAACAAATAGTTAGAAACAAAATGTCTACTGAAAATATCAGTTATCATTCATGCCAGTGAATGCGGGCCAATCTACACAGAGATAGGGCGACTTGTACAAACAGATATATAATTCTGGGGATGTAAGCTATAGAATAAAATGAACTGAAAAAGTGAGCAACGTTGAAGATATATATAAAATGGAAAAAAGGACATATCCTCATCAGCAAGAAAAGGCATTTCTAGGGCACATAATCAGGAAAGTTGATTGAAAGATTTGATAATCACAGGACATATTCAATGCAGAGTAATAGAGGAAAGCATCTTATGAAGTACGTAAAAAGCTTGAAAAACTGATGGCGGCTCAAGGTTTAGGAAATATAATAAAAAAACAAAATTTATTAAGAGCTACAAAGGGCAAGAAATTTTGGCGACCCATGCCCGCCAATGTCTTGAAATGATACAGTACGTAGAAAAAGTTGATGAGAATGCAAGAAAGCAGAATAGAGTTCCACAAGCGAGAAGTGTAGAAGAAACTATAAATATGAGTTATTGTGAAGACAAGCATGACGAGCATTTTCAAAAGTGAAATTATGTATCATACCTACCAATATATTACTGAGGTAATTTCGTGAAATAGATGTAACCACGAGGAAAGCTTATCGGAACAATTAGCGTGAAAATATTTATAGAAGAGGCATCTGCATTGCATGTTAAGACGTTGGCACCGGTTCCCAGAAGACAGGTCGTTACAGATGAATTTGCAGAATATTCTTAGGATTTTGTCAAGTATTCCGAAATATGTTTCAAAAGAACCTGCCGAGATGCAGCACCATTGATCGATGCATAGTTGGATGATAATATAAAATAATTGTGCAAGATTCTGACGAAAAGAATTCGCTAGCCCGACATGTTGAACCGGCAGCAAGACGTCGCAATGTGATGCTCTCCTGGAGATTTGAATCATACAGGATGATGGAGATTATACAGTACAAGGTAAAAAAAAATGTACGCACCCTTGGAAAGATGTTTTCTGTATTTAAACTAAGACAAGTGAGTAATAGAAATCGTTTATTAATACAGGTTATTAATGCAGATTTTCACATGCATATTATACAAGTCGAAAATTATTTATTATTTGGTTAGATAACTATGGTAATTTATCCACGCAGGTATGAACTCTGCCAACTAAAAATAGGAGCAGGTACTGCCTTTTGGAGAGTTACGTTTTCCAGCAGTAAATTCTGAGAGTCAGACCGAACATTCTTGCTGTAACACTCACGTTTTATATGCTTGCATTACTGTTTCTGTTAATATATTTATTTAACACAATTCCTCTCTTGTGTCTTTATTTTTGTCCCTAACACGACCACGACAGTAACCTTTGCTTTAATAACGACCCTAATTCTATGTGGCATGCTATAGACTAAATTCTTTATTAAGACAACTCTCTTCGCCAGATTTTTCCAGCATTCCTTTAATTCGTGAAATAAAACAACTCATCTTTTTTGTTAACTTTCCTATTGAAGGCACAATTTTCCATTATCGCCCAAATGTTTTTAATTGAGTTAAGTTCAAGACTCTGAATAGGCCACTGGAAGAGTTGAAATGTACCCTAGACGCGCCTCCTCTCTAAATAAGGTCCATTTTTAAAGCAGTATGATTATTGTATTGGAATGTGAAAGCTAGACCTAAGGTAATTTTTTTTAGTAGAAACCACGTCTATTTCTACGGTTGCTTCCATTTTTTGTCCCGCACTTTATATAAATTAGAATATATCTTTAATATCTGCGGTTGAAATGCTTATATGGTGGCAACTAGAATTTGTCATTCGAAACTAGAAAAACAAAAATTGGAATGGCGATTTTCTAGACATGTATCTGTGTCTAAACCGCTTTTCTAGTTACCTTCTACCGAACAAAGTTATATTAGTGAAGGTAGAAGCATCACATGCTTGTATTGAAAACATTTTTCTTTTACCCTCATAAGAAAGGATCCATGCTGATAGCATCTTTCACGGGTATCCGTCAAATTAGGCTTCTCGATATTTAGGATCTTCTCTGTATCGCCGGCATGTTGGTGAAAAATGTGAGGAAAAAATTCAAAGCGATGTTAAAGAAAAGAATAAAGGAAACATGGAAGTAAGTAAATAGAATATTCTTCAACCGATATACGATTTAATCGCGCGTCACCAAAGGCTATAATCCACAAAAGAGCGCTTTCTACATAAGATTAATGAAGGGAACTAACCTATAAAAAGAGACAAGCATAGATAGTGAGCACTTACTACCTTTGAAGCAAGAGAAATCAAATCTTCCTGAACACACCATGAAATATCACATACTTATTTATTTTTCATAGCTTTAGAAAAGTACAAAGGTTCCTTCTGTAAGTTAGATTACGTAAGAAATGGAAGTTGAATACGCAAATAAAAAAAGAACGTAGAAGGATCAGTGAAAAATCGATGTATGCACTATTTTACATTGTATCATTTGTAATGATCAGGATATAGATTGGTCCATAAGGAAATCCCAGATTGCTACAAGCACTATTTGCACCACCGTCAAGAAAAAATTATTGGCATTACCAATTTATTTTAAACGGAGAGTACAGTATTTAAGTAACAATAGAATGCCGAAAGATTTAGGTTTTCCTCAAATTTATAGTTGAATAGGAAGCCAAATTCACACAGGCCTTCTGTCAAAAGCATCTTAAAAATATAATACAATTACGTGGAAGATATGAATATTTTTCTATGTATCCACGCATATATATATATATATATATATATATATATATATAGATTACTTAACTTTTAAATATCAATTTTACCCCGACATACAGGTTTCTTGTTAAAATTTTCAGTCTTCGGGTTTTGTGGATTAATGGTATTTAAACAAGACCTGGACACTGGAAATTTTGCCAAGAAACCTCAATATCGGGATAAAATTATTTTTAAAAGTAATATTTTCATATAATAATATTAATGATATATTTTTAATTATTTTAATATTTTTAATATTTAGCATTATATATAAAAATAGATGTTTTTTTTTTATAAATATTAAATCTGTTATATATGCATATACCTTTTACCTTACAATTTAGTTAAACAACCAAATTTGATTATGCTTTTTATACATGTTAGTTTTACCTCGTTGCATCATATATAGCTGATCTTTCTATATGAAATATTAATTTGGATTTAATATAATTTTGTATTAATATCCTCGTAGTTTTAGCAACATCTTGTACGGGTGTGTTGGTATTTGATTGGTACTTTTGATACTTTACATTGATTGGTTAGCGGTATTAAAATCTTATATGAAGAATTTGTATTTAACAGTTGCCTATTAACAATTCTACACGCTTAAAGTATTTCCTAGTTTCTGAAAGAATTAATTAATTAATAAATTATATTGTTTTATATAGGAATTTCACAAAACATATAACTTGTTTAGCATTTTGTTAAATTACCCCCCATTAAATTTTTATTTCTTAGGAAACATCATTTCCTAATTTGTATAATTTATGCAACCATTTATATTAGTTTTGGTTTATATCTGATTGTCGTTAGTTGCAAATATACGATTCGATTTATAAAAATAAATTTTGCTTCTTCTATTAGTGTAAATTAAACAGGTCATATTTGATTTGTTAATCAGAGTTAAGTTCACAAACTATGTAACACCCACCATTTTAGTTTTTGTAAAAAGATGTTGTATTTTCCTTTTAAATATAAAGAAATCGTTCACTTGCCAGTAATTTACAATCGCCTGATAAAAAGCATAATACTCATCGAAACACGACTGCAATTGTATAGCGATTTTGTCAGGTTTTCGGTGCAATATTATAAAAGATATATATATATATATATATATATATATATATATATATATATATATTCATATATATATATATATATATTCATATATATATATATATATATATATATTCATATATATATATATATATATATTCATATATATATATATATATATATTCATATATATATATATATATATATTCATATATATATATATATATATATATTCATATATATATATATATATATATATTCATATATATATATATATATATATATATTCATATATATATATATATATATATTCATATATATATATATATATATATTCATATATATATATATATATATATTCATATATATATATATATATATATATATATATATATATATATTCATATATATATATATATATATATATTCATATATATATATATATATATATATTCATATATATATATATATATATATTCATATATATATATATATATATATATTCATATATATATATATATATATATATTCATATATATATATATATATATATATATTCATATATATATATATATATATATATATATTCATATATATATATATATATATATATTCATATATATATATATATATATATATTCATATATATATATATATATATATATTCATATATATATATATATATATATATTCATATATATATATATTCATATATATATTCATATATATATATATTCATATATATATATATTCATATATATATATATATATTCATATATATATATATATATTCATATATATTCATATATATATATATATATATTCATATATATATATATATATTCATATATATATATATATATATATTCATATATATATATATATATATATATATTCATATATATATATATATATATATATTCATATATATATATATATATATATTCATATATATATATATATATATATTCATATATATATATATATATATTCATATATATATATATATATATTCATATATATATATATATATATATATTCATATATATATATATATATATTCATATATATATATATATATATATTCATATATATATATATATATATATATTCATATATATATATATATATATATATATTCATATATATATATATATATATATTCATATATATATATATATATATATATTCATATATATATATATATATATATATTCATATATATATATATATATATATATTCATATATATATATATATATATATATTCATATATATATATATATATTCATATATATATATATATATATATATATTCATATATATATATATATATATATATATTCATATATATATATATATATATTCATATATATATATATATATATATATTCATATATATATATATATATATATATATTCATATATATATATATATATATATATATTCATATATATATATATATATATATATTCATATATATATATATATATATATTCATATATATATATATATATATATTCATATATATATATATATATATATTCATATATATATATATATATATATATTCATATATATATATATATATATATTCATATATATATATATATATATATTCATATATATATATATATATATATTCATATATATATATATATATATTCATATATATATATATATATATTCATATATATATATATATTCATATATATATATATATATATATATATTCATATATATATATATATATATATATATATATATATATATATATATATATATAAAATATTTCACTGAATAATATAGACATATTATGTCTATTTTTATTATAATCCTTACTATTTCTCTAATTAGTTTTTTCATGTTAATTTGGAATTCATCAAGGAACGTGCCATAGTTTTCACTAACCCATGGAATTTCGATTGCCTCGAGATTATCTTCAGGGTTAATTACGAAGAAAGCAACAATAGTTTTATTAGAGAGCCTTAAAGGATTATTATAAAACATAAACTGACATAATATGTCTATATTATTCAATGAAACATGTTTGAATGAAGACATGCTGCCTATCTCTCTCTCTACACACACACACACACACACACACACACATATATATATATATATATATATATATATATATATATATATATATATATATATAAATGTAAAAGTCGACATGGAAGTCCTGACGATTGCACTAGCATGAAACAGACTGTCGCCTCTAAGTGCTGACTTCCATGTCCACTTTTACATTTACACACGCTCTATCTCTGATATTGAGCACTTTATCCCATAAATATAGCACACTTTAAGACTATATTTCTTCATATATATATATATATATATATATATATATATATATATATATATATAATGACCGGATACTTGTTTCCGTGGTCATCAGCATGCTTCGCTGGCGAGTGAATCCCCGTCATTGACACCTACTCAGTCATAAATATGTGTAGAAATACTGTCCCACTTCTCTACATTTACTATGGAAACATGGATTCGATCTTCAGCTATTAACATAGTTCCAGCACATGGGACAGTGGCAATAATTTGGTTTGGTTTGCAGAAATGTAGCACTTTTCAGTCGATTGCTTGTCGCATTGAACAACTCTATTCTCAATATATATTTTCATATTATTAAAGGCTGCTCTCGATGTCTTGTCTTCGGTGTTTTTTTACGGCCTTACCAACTAGCAACTATGAGCTTTATAAATATGTATCCGACTGTGTTTTATACTCCAGCTAGTTTTCGCGGACATTTCTTGCAGTTTCTTTATGGAAGCGAATCATCTGGTGGGATCAACCCCAGTAAAATCGAATAATTGGTCAAAATGGGTTGTAATTTCTTTCTAACGCAATCGTCGAAGACACATGAACAATTCCTTCTATCCATTCCCACGACAGTCTTGGGATATGCTATGTTATCTTCAAAATCTGCTGCACCTTAGCCTGAAAAAATAAATAAAACAGCTACCTGACAAATCTAGCATGCAGATATTCGAAATCGGCTCTTAAGGACGGAATAAGAACCTCCCCCCACACACACGCACAGACGCACGCATGCACAGAGAGAACGTATACGGACTAGAAGACCTGGTGATTTCATTTACTAATGTATAAGATGTTTTGATCAAATAACAAGGTGAGGGAAATAATTTTTTAGTGCGCTTCATGATGTAAGAAATATTTTTTTTCACACAAATTCTAGAAATTCCTAATAATGATTCTAGCACGCTCTTAACCTGAGATAATTTATTAGTTTGCGGTATTACCCTGAAGCAAAATCATAAACTTCTTAGACGAATTTGCCTGTCTCGTTTTGTCAGATGTCTGGAAAAAAATTACTTCAACTCTAATTAATTTAAAGTAAATTCCATTTTATTTTTAGTATATTGTTCTTGTTCATACAACACAACTATTTTAAGCCAGACATTAAATAAAAATCAATACATCGAACTACATCAGCGCCCGAGGAAAGATGGGAGAAAGAATAAGAGCAGCAAGGAAGAAGACAATAGAAAAACAATTGGCAGTTTCATTATGCCAATGCGTCTCAAATTCTTTAACCCCTTGCAGTATATTCCTGATATCTATCGTATCACTCAAATCATTCCAACCTCGTACAAAACAGAGTTTTACTCTGGGCGTCACTGCTTTTATACCATAGTAAAAAGGAAAAAAGGGAGAGTATATTCGAATGTGGATAGCATTTAGGAGAATGACTCAATTCAGACGAGGGAGATCTCGAATATTCGAATGTGGATAGCATTTAGGAGAATGACTCAATTCAGACGAGGGAGATCTCGAAATACGACACCGCATTTCGGTCTGAATTATTCAAGTGTTCAGGATAATAACATGACAACTTTAAAAAGTATTTTGAAGTGGACTAAGGCGAAATTACTCAATGAAAATATGGAGAGAAAAATTAACTCTCTATAATGATTGGTAGTTTTGCGCCCCAAACGATCATCAAATCACACGTTATCGATTTCTATGTAAATACTGTTTATATCTACGTAGATTCTATCCACGATAAAGTCTGTGGGGTGTAAGAGTCATTTAATTGTACCATATCATCCTTACAACGAATTGGGGGTATTAAGGTTTCAAACTTTATTTTAAATGTTGAAGTTTAACTCTTTCAATTATAGATTACTTAAATATCACTATTTTTTTTATTTAATTTTAATTTCAGAAATTACATACTTTGAAATATATTTTTTTTAATTTATCATTCTCAGCAAGTTAGATTTATATTCGCTCGCTTGTATTATTTTAGGGGAAAAAAATTCGAAAATTTCTAATGAAATAAATGATGTGTATTTGCTTTAAATAGTATGTGCAAAATATAACAAGATAAAACTACACTATGGAAATTTTGGACAGAAAATTAACCCTGTATATTGCCTGTCCCTTTTACGCTTTAAAGTCTCATCAAATCACAGTCTTGACTTCTATGTTAACACGGATTACATCTGCCAAAGCTCAACCTGCAATATTGAGCACTATCCACTCATAAATATATATTAAATGCACACACGCACTCACACATACACACTCACACGCACACATACAAACGCATAGAGGCTTACGCGGTGGAGTGTGTGCGTGTGCGAGTATCTGTGACAGAGTGGTAGTAACTAAAAAAAACGTCATATATTTTAAATTATTTCTCTTGGGGATTTCCGTTTTAAAATTCATTTTAAATATGAAAATTAAATTATAAACAACGATTTATTAAAAATCACTTTTTCATTTTCGGAAAATCACAAATGTTAATATATTTTTTTTTAATTTTTTAATCGTACGAAATCCGTCGATACATTTTCTAGCTTGCATTTTAATGCAGGCACATTTGATAAAATCTAACCCAATAAATAGCGCAATCACTCATTAGAAATGGCTGCTGAAGTATATCTATTAGTCTCATTTAATTAGATATTTTAGACAAATTAAATATATTATACTAGTGTCAATGAAACAATAACATTTTAAACTAGCCAATGTTTTGGTCACATTTAGAAATATTTTAAATAATCCAATTGAACTTGAGCCTTGTTTCATATATTTGCAGATTATACATTCTTCTGTGTGTGGCGTGTCCCCTCAGTACGTAGGAGATGATGGCTCTCTACAACTTTCTGTCCATTTTAATTATTAATAAACGGCCATGCATTTACTCAAGCTCACTAAGTATATTTGTCGTTTCTCTCTCTCCTTCTTTTCCTTCTGTATGGTATCTATCAGATTTTCCGAGCCCTGCTTTCTCATTATATCTACATTATTTACTCTAGAAACCTCGTCTCTTGACGTTAAGTTTTAGTTTTCGTTTAGTTTCAATTTTCTCCAAAGCTTCCTTTTTGCTCACATGTTCGGTCCATGATATCCTCAGCATCGTTCTGTAGAATCACCTTTATGCTGCTTCACGTCTCCTCATCATCTTTGAGAAGATCTCCCAGCAATTACTGCCATACAGGAGAACAGGTATCACGTAGGTGTTTAGTACAATTCGCTTTGATTCTAGAGAAGTGTTTCTATTTCTTAAAACTCTGATTAGTTTTTGGAATGTTTTCGTGGCTATTCCAATACGCCCTCGAATTTAAGTGTCACACTTCCCCTCTCGTGTTATTCAAATTCCCGCACTTCGTAATTTGAGATCATCCTTTTACAAACCACCATGAATTCTGTCTTCTTGCAGTTGATGTTTAATCATTTAGGATATATTGTAGCGTTCTTTCAGACTCTGCTATCAACAATGTATCATCTGCATACCACATGTTTTTAATATGTAGCGGCCAATAATGGATATTAACATCAATTCTAGTTCGCTCCGAATCGTTTAATTCTATAGTTTGAATAAAACCGGTGTTGTAAAAAGAGTTTGAGAGGAAGTGAAACAAGGCTGAGTCCATATAGCTTGAGTGAAGCTTTATTCCACTAGAAATCTACTCCGGTAGCGAACCGTAAGAAGAAAATGGCCGACTACCTCGTAAAGAGAGAAAGACAAAAACAGGGGGAAATCAATCAGTCCTGGACAGTCAGGGAAAGATTAGAGAGTTCCTTTATTTTCACCACAACCGGTGAGAAGACACATCCTCGTCTTACACCTCTTTCTATTTTTGAATACCTGCTGAACACTTTTTCTAACCGTATGAAGAGAGTTTGCTGCTAGTATAGGTTCTTGATTATTTTAACACCTTTACCAAATTAATCTTGCCCAACGTATGACAATAAACTACCTCCTGCAGCAGGGCTTCTGATTGGGAGATTGATAGCATTAGGGAACTTCGAATCACTTCAGAATTGCGTTTGTACCCAGGTCCACCCTGACGTGGGGTGGTAGAACCTGTTAGGGTCACATCTGTTGATATAATGAACTCTCAAAGAAAATACATCTGTATATTTTAAAAATAAAATCAGCAACAATTTTTTTCTTTACAATATGAGAATCAAGGCAAAACTAGAAAATATAAAAAAATCATATTTATATTAAAATTAACATTAATACATTTTATGATCTACAGACTAAAAATTAAAAAAAAAACATTCGTTTACTTTAAAGTATAACTCTTATATGCAAAATATATGTAGTTGAAAGTACAAAAGTTACGTACAAGATAGTTTGATTCGGCATTAATTAATCCATAGTGTTTGATATGTTGCTAAATATCAACCAACACCAACAAACAAATATACCAAGCCTGATGAACAGTACTACCAGATCTTTCTTGCTTACATTATCGAACGCCATTGCGTCATCTATAAAACATATTATGGCTAATACTGTGGAAAACGCGGAAGTTTTAAGGAGAATAGGAACTGCAAAGAATTTGCAGCTAACAATCAGAAAAAGAAAACTGTTCAATATTTTGATACTCTTAAGGTAGAATTAAAGCTTAGGGAATAAATTACTGACAAGATATACCGAAGGCACGAGAAGCAAGTAATCTAATTGACGAGTCCGACCGAATGAATGTCAGAAGAAGTAAGAAGCGGCATCGTAAAAATGTAAGAGATATAATGAGCAAAAAAGAAAAAAGAGAAAAAAGCCGAGAGTCAAGGCCATTATTATTTTCCACCTGCTAATTCTTTCACCTGATTTGGCACACAATGTTATTTTTTTTTATTTCACCTCAGAGGAAGGTCTTAAAGCCACTAACACCGAAGGCGTTAATGAAATTGAAAGATTCTGTGAATAAAATCATTAGTAAGGAGAGAGAGAGAGAGAGAGAGAGAGAGAGAGAGAGAGAGAGAGAGAGAGAGAGAGGCAATAAAATACATGATTCAAGGACACGGGCGTTGACAATTGAAACTGCTTTTAAATTTGTAAAGATTAAATTAGAGTGGAAAGCAAGGAGCTGTAAGAGAGTTCCGTAAGCTAGAAATGCGAGAGCAGAAAAAACTTATAGCATAGAAATTGTCGTTACATCTAATGATTTAAACTGTGAAATACGAGATTCAACCGCCAATCAAGTACTGCTCTTAAATTCGTAAAATCGTTCAAACACATAGGAATGCTCATCAAAACAATCGCAATGAAAATATTTATAGTAAACGTATATGTGAGATAGAATACAGCGGCGGGAAAGTAACTGAAGGTGAGATGTCAATTCAGGACCGATAAGATTGCGGAATCTTTTTTAAAAAGCATAAAAATATAGAATTACTGAATAAATTAGGCGTATTACAGAAGACTATATAATCTCTAATAGGATTTCGGTATGAAATCTATTAATTGCGATACGAGACCACCTTTTAATATAATGCGAGATTTCTCTGAGGTATTATGATCACTGGATATATATATGTGTAAAAAATGAAAAAAACACTATAGAAGACGCCCAACTTTGACAATACAAATCATACAACCCAATTAAATTCGAGAATAAGAGAACAACGGTAGCACAGCTTATCCGTAGATTGTTCATCTCAAATCAACGAGAATTAATGTAACTTTACCTACTGTATATTTCTGACTGATTTAAACAACGATTTAATATCAAACGTCAAATATGTGAAATGACAAGCCGATAATTGAAGTTCATTGAAGTGTATCGTGTTAAATATGTTAATATCTAAGAGGTTTTTTGTTAAATAGTAGAAACTAATTATTTAATAATTTAATAATAATTAAAAAAAATATCTAATAATTTAAATATAACTAGAAACTAATTATTAAATATTATTTAATCATTATTGTCTAGAAAGAAAATGAAAGAGGAAATCTTTCAGAAGTGGATTAGCTGTTACGATTATATTAACAACATACTATATAGTCGATGTGATTAAAGGTGATAAACCTCAAAGTTATAACATTGTCATTACCAAAGGAGGTTGAATAAAAATGATTTAGAATAGATTTTATTAGTTTATAATTAAATCCTTTCTACTGATAAACAAATTGGAACTGATGTAAAATATGGCAATTTGCATCAAATCTTTGTGGAACATTATCAAAAATGATGACTTTACCTTTGAATGTTCCTCAAGAGTTTACTAGCCACCAGAAGAGTGATTGATTGTGCCTTCACGAAATAATTTTTTCCGCTGACATGAAGTGTCAAGATTATATTGAATCAATTGCTAGGTCTGTTGCTAGGAAATTTGATCCTCTGTGTCGTGCGAAACAATTCTTCTCGCCAAAACCTATCTTGCATATCGTTAAACCAAACCTTCATCCATGCATTAAATATCGCTGCCACATCTGGCCTGGTGCTTCTGCTTTATATTTAATGATTCTTGATGAAGTATCTGCAACGTTATTGGTCATGACCTGGCGTTTCATCGTTAGTCATTTGCCGCCGATTTACCGTAGCTCAATTCTGCCTTTGATATAAATGTTTCCATGGTAATAGTTCTGCTGAACGTTTTCTCTATGGTACCTAGACTTTATAAGTATAAGTGCTGTACTAGTTTAGCGGAAATGTTACATAATTTCACGGATGAGATTGCTAGATATAACCATATGTTCTATGCTAACAGTTTCTTCATTCGCACTTCTCGCTTGTGGAAATCTCTTCCTGCTTATTGCTTCGCAATCAACTTTGATCTTCAGAAATTTAAATGCAATGTCAATCGTTATCTTCTGTTTTCTTAATTTCGGTCCCTTCTCATTTATATTGTTCTGATGCCTTTGCTTTTTCTCATATATTCTCACACTCAGTAAGTCCATTGCGTCTTAGTATCTATATTTGCTTTCTTAGCGTTTAAAGATTAATAAATAAAAGAAGCAGTACTTACTATAGTTAAATCTACAAGAGGAAATAATTTATACTACCAAAAATTTTCTTTACAAAATCTCATTTAAAATTTTTTAGATATAATATCTATAATATATGTAAACATGTGAGTGTACGAATGCTTGCTTTTCTAGATGCCGAGGATACAATCCACTGCAATATATATTTCATTAGTGAGAAACTCAGAGATAAGGAGAGTGAGTGAGTGAGAGAGAGAAAGACAGAGAGAGAGGAAGACAGAGAGAGAAAGAGGGGCCGAAATAAAACTAGAGAAAGAGAAAAAGAGAAACTAGTGATTGTGTACAATAGAAGAAGAAAAAGAAAAAAAATGTATGAAATTGCATCTTTGCATTTGAAAAATCTTTCAAGAAGGCCTTTATGGGACCATATTCCAATCCGAATCCCTCTCGAGGACAGCTATCAATTTACTTTTGTGTCGCCAGAATCTAGTTACTTTTTTCAGCTTCTATCATAAATAAAACTTCCCCTCCTCAAGGGCTACACATAATTGGGATTCATCAAGGACGCTGTTGAGGCGAAACACTCGGGAAAGCTTGTTTTGTTTTTTTTTTTGCTTGCTTTTCCCACCGCTTAACCTTTCTGTACTTATCATTGATGCATCCTATTTCCTTTATGATTAAGCAAGAATTTCCTGCAGTGCTTGAACTCCACCAAAGTCTGCTAAAATAGACTCTTGAAATTGGTTCAGGTATTTTACTTGGTATTCCAAATTGCCTCTTATCCATATCATTCAAGACCGAGGGTAAAAAAATAACTGTAATCATATCGTGGTTGGACGGTTATCTAAGAGGGTTGTACAAAAATTACAACAGCGTATGTCGGATAAATTAAAACGATAAAAAATCTGATGTGGCATTCACGCCGTAGAGGCTCGAAAGAAATTGGTGGTAGACTTGAATTTAAACCTGGTGCGTTATATTTTAAAAGAATCGGACAGAAATTGTCATTAATTCTAGCTCTATATCTACCTGACTCTTTCTTTCTCTCTCTCTCTCTCTCTCTCTCTCTCTCTATATATATATATATATATATATATATATATATATATAATATTATAATTATTTTTGTTTAAATTTGATTCTGTCGCAACACAGAAATTATGTTTGGAAACTTAAAATTTGGGGCACAGTTTCATTCTCAAGAGACGTTTAGAATAATAAACTGAAGAAATGTTTTACTCATTTATTGGCTGGAAATTGATGTGTAAATTGTTTTTCTCTTTCGTTATGAAGGAGTATCTAGTCTGATTAATGTATGAATGTTTATTATATGTCAAATTTTGGGAATCGTGTAAGGTTGGGTTTGGGTATTCCTGTTCTTTTTTCCCCAGGCTGTCTTGTTTTTATTACTATTTGTTAAAACATACTGATTGCAGTTTTAAATACAGTCTTTTTTGTGTTTATGCATGTTTTTTTTTCGTTGATGGTTTCTTAAAGGGTTTCTAGGATATGATTAGGTAGTATATTTAATCCTATAGATTTATATTATTTTATATTGTAATTTAAGCTCTACTACTGTATCGAGCACTGTTTTGCAAAAATAAAAACAAATAATAAAGAACATTAAATCATAAATCTAATTTCCATTACTATTATATCAATACAGACACGCACACACACATATATATATATTTATATATAAAAAATATATGTGTGTGTGTGTGTGTGAATGTGTGTATATATGTGAGTTTATTTATGTTTTGTTTGTTTTGCGGTTGTGTGTGGTTTTGTGTGTGTAAATGTGTGCATGCGAATAAATGTATCCATATGAAAAGAAGATCTTACACATTAAATTATGATGTTTAGTTGAGCAGATTTTAGTTTCTTTTCAGTAAGCCTAAGCAATACACAGACACACACACACACACACACACACACACGTATATATTATAAAATCAGAAATATGCTTATGAAATTTGGTGAGGTTTACTGGAAAATCATATTTTATGATACGGAATACTTTGTTTCGTAGACAAATGAGTCTAGTATTGATATCATTTTATTTATAAATTCATTACACCTACCTATCTCCGCAGCATTTATGTTCATTCTGTTTATTTTTATAGAGAATTCAGCACATTGGCAATTGATAAAATATCAAATATACTAGCCTATGTTAATGTTATCCGCATGTAATACATATGTACAAATATTCATATTTCATAGTAGTCTCGGGACATTTATTGAAATAGGTACTACACTTACTTTTCTTCAAACCTCCTATTATATAAAGGAAAATAGTTTTTGTTAAATTTTCTGGTGATGTCACAAGTTGCAGGATTGTATAATAACGTATTATTCAAATATCGTGGAGAATATAACATGTTCAGACCTAATCAGAATTCGAACATTGCCAGCCGCTTATTATTTTTCTGATATTGTAACACAACTAAGCCTTAATTGTTAAAAATAACAACTACATTTCCTTTGTATATATATATAAAAAACTATTTGTCTATGAATATCAATGCATAATTTTTTGAGCTACACGATTAACATATTCCACTGAATTGTCTTATTATGGAATGATAATATAAGGTAACTAAAAATCTCCTTGTCGATTTTTATCTCTTGTGTGAAGAAGTGATACGCAAATGATTACCCCCCCCCCGTAGTAGAAGAACGGATGTTTTTGTGTGAGGCATTGCTCTTGACCACTGCAGGTGCATTGCGCACGCAGACACCCAAAATAGCTTGAGAAGCGACGAGGAATAATGGCGGCGTCGAATCAGCTAATACGCGTGCAGCTTTATGATATTAAGGTTGGTTTGTCCAGAGCAGCATCAAGTTGCCGAATAGGTCAAGTCTTTTTGGGTAATGCAGTGACAAATCCTTCAATTGGCCTGGATGACGAGTCTTTGAAAGCGGCTATAAAGTGAACAACAGCCGAAATGTGGTGAGCGTGCTGAACGTCTACAGTTTCCTGTTGAATCAGTTAGACTTCAACGCCGCCGCTTAATGAAGGCGTGCAAGTTGAGCATATGTGTACTCCTCACACAGTTCGAAGCCAACAATCAACACCGCACCATACCCATATTTGATCGAGTGACGGAAGGTTAGTCCTGTATGACTCTTCCAAGCGTGCCAAATATTGTTTGTCATTATCATGCTCGGTATCTGGTGGTGTATTTGACATGTCTTGCATTATGAGCCGCTAAGAACAGGCCAAACTATCAGTGCGAACCTGTACTCACAGTATTCTGAACTTGTGCATCAGGCACTTATGCAATAGTTAATTGCAAGGATGTACACTTCCCTCATTACAATGAGAGTTCTATGTAACATGGGTACTCAGGGATAACAGTGTCTCCAACAATTTTCGGTTGGTGACCCTGTCCTATTCATCTTACTCCCTTGACCTTGCGCCAACAGATTGCCACCTTCCATTCGCTTAACAACAATCTTCGTGGGAATTTCTTTGGCAAATGATGTAGAAATGTGTCAGGTACGCACAGACGTCTTTGCGTTCGATACACATGACATATACCGCTATGGCATTGCTGCCCTGGAGGCAGGTTGAAAAAAAGTATGCCAATGAAGAATAATTTGAGGGGTAGCAGTATGTCAAATTTGCTGTACACATTGTTATATAATAAACCAAAACGGCATGAATATTCTGGTTACCTTTTGTAATGAAAATGCATAAGAAATATATTTGCTTTATTATACTGCTAAGGGTTATACATTTACATGCGTATTAAAAGTAATTTTTAGGTATAACTGATTTAAGTTTCATATTTATTTTTAATTTTTAACTTTTGTTAATAGTTTTGAAACTTGCTTAAAGCAGATATCAGTTACGTAATAATATTCCCTTAAATTATTGTCCAATAATCTCAGGGATAGACTAATGCTAGCATAGATAAATTTAACAATGAGCGATATTGTTTTGAACTTAGTGTATCTATCAGAAAACGTAAGGGTCAGTTAATTTTCATATATTTATTTGAAAACTCAGGAACCAATTCAGAAAGAACATGAGATGCGAAAACATTTACGCTTGAAACATACTTTAAACTTTCATTCAGGCTATATCCATTGTTTGCGAATAAAAATTTTATAATACTGAGGCAAGAGAATTATCAACAATATAGTTTCAAGTTTACGAATTTGCGCAAAATATTATGAATTACGATGAAAAATTTACCGATTTACATGTGTGTGATAAGATCTGAACTTGTTAAAGAGTGCATGTTTGAACCGAGGCAAACAATCTGAACTGTATTCTTAAAGGAAGCTCAGGAGGATCTTATTTAAACATGCATCAATTTATTACGAGACTCATCTTAAGAGACACTGCTGTATATATACATATTTTCTTTTAATTTTTTCATATATCTACAATACAAGAACTACTAATATTTTTATACCGACATCGATAACAAAGTGATCGAAAAGTTAACGGGAGACAAAAAATGTTTGGCAGTGGTTTGATTTCATATTTTTCATTTCACTAAATGGTTGCATTAGCAAATCTATGAAAAAGAGAGACTTTTAATATCTTCTCAATTTCTGGAGTGAGAATAAACTGATTTATTCGTTATTTCAATGTCCACTTTGAATAATATCGAAAAGTTCTGTTAGTTCATATTTTAAAGATTTTTTTTTCGAATTTCTGAAATAATATTTTCATATAATCAGAAAATTTACCAATATACATATTTTCTTTTTATTTTATATTATTTTTTCCTAAGTACTTTCGAATGTAGCAACATTCGTATTCAATAATTTTGTTTTTTTTTTCAAGTTTATGTAACTGGTTTTGGTCAATACCGACGTCTCAGTTTTGCAAGAAGAAATTACATGTCACTCAAGTCGACGTCTTTTAAAAGGTCAAACTATATTTTTACGAACATTTTAATTTTATTTTTTTCATATACACACTTCACCATACGGCCCACCTATGAAAAAAGATAACTACTTTAATATTAACTGTTACTCTTGTAATACAACAACATACAGAATTTTGAGTCTTTTTTTTTTTGCATTGTCATAGATAATATTTCGGTGTTATCTAATAAGATGTGTCATATATTAAAATTATGCATACACACTCACAAACACACACACATATATATACACATATATGCGTTTGTGTGTGCGAGCACGCGCGTGTGTGTATATGCCTGTATATGTATTTCTTCATTGAAACAATGACTACTTAGTCATTATAAACGCTACATATATATGTGTGTATATATATATGTGTGTATATATATATGTGTTTGCGTGTATATATATATATATATATATATATATATATATATATATATACACACATTATAAACACACACACAAATATATATATATATATATATATATATTTGTCGATTTAAAAATTAAATAATAATTTACTATATTTGATTGCATTATATCAAAACATATAACTTAGTTTGCATTGTTGTGACCACTAAAAGTTTATGGAAAATATATCACTACAATTTGAACGTACATTCAAAGAGAGAAAATGCTAACCAAAATAAGCAAATTATTAAGCAATAGGAAAATTCTATGAACAAACGTAAAAAAGTATGTTGAACTGTAATATAATAAAAATCCTCCTATATGACTAAGAATGCGGGAATTTGTCCTTACTGATTAAGACGATACATGATCACGACAGATGTCGTTTTAAAATAATAGTAAGGATGCCATAGTCGGAAAACATCACCAACGCGGAATTTCTAAGAATATGTAAGTAAAAATGAAAATTCGAATTAGAATAAATTAACATTCCTGCAAAATATAAAGTGTAAATATAAAATAACATTTATTTATTATTAAAATCAAAGCAAACGAAAGATCGATTAACTTCACGACTTCTTCTCTAAATGGATCGCACTAGGACTAGCAGGAATGATAAGTAGACGTATATCGCTTATTAGAAAGGATATATATTCGTCTCGAACCATAAACAAGAACGTCCTTGATGACTAGAGCATGAAAAATATGTCGTAAACATTATGTTTATTTCTAACTTTGCAAGTATATATTTACTTTGGATTTTTGTGTTGCTCCAGAGAGAAAGTCATATTTGCGGTTAAACATCCTTGTATATCAATGATGAAGCAGCTTGTTAAATAAATGACCAAAAGATAGAACACTCTCTGAACTGGATTTTAGCTTTTTGGAAATACATCTCTACGATCTAAAACTTCAACTGACGATATTGGAGTATGAAATCTGTTCTTCATATCTACTCTTCATGCTGACAAAATGTATGGTAAAAGAGCATGAATATATCACAAATATATATTTTATTATTAGCAAATGGTTTGGTATTAAAATGAGTTTAAATCATTTAGCCTGTATATTGTCGAACCTATTCTTTAAATGTAGGGATGAATTCGGCTATCTGATCAGTACATTTTACAGCAGTTTTGCGATCATAGTTTGATGCAAGTACATGGGCAAGTCACCGAATTTTGATTTGATGGATTGTATTTTTCAACAAGAGTAAACAAAAGGAGTAATAGAATCGTGGAAATATGCATAGAATTAATACTATTATTAATATGTTTGGCTTTTGTCTAATGTGTGCCGTAAGCTACTGAAGCGAGAAAAGGCGGTATGTATTTGCAGGACGGTACAGATTCTAAATAAGACATGATCATCTATTTTTAGCAAAAGATTATACATTCAACGTACATCTACTTTTCATTAGATAGAAGAAATGAGTGTATCTGCTGCACCGTCTATATCACAAATAGTATCGTTTTGAATGTATGATAACGAGCATAGTTTAGTGTTTAATATTCAATTTCCCTGAGAAATATTAACATCAGTTACGTCTGGATATGTGACCGTAAAATATTACGAAGTAAAACAAATCAAATGTATTTGAAATTTAATTACGAAAATCCAAATAATTATTTTTAATTCCTTCTTAGGCAAACGATTATTCAGTTCAGTCTTGTATAGTTTAATTTCCGTCACATTTTAAATTTCATGACAATTAAGGAAAAACACGATCACGTCCCGTGATTTTATTTGTCAATTACCTAAGTAATGTCATGACGTTTGGAAAAGATAGTAGAATAATTTCTGTATTATTTTGCTATCATACATTTCATTTTTATTTTCTCCGAAAGTCTCTTTTATTCTTGGGCTATCTTGCAATTTAACTCATACCTGGGGACGAAATAAAGGGATACATTCAATTCAAAGAAGCTGTGTTCAAAGAGAACCCACATATTCTTGATTAGTGTTTGAACTCACCTCACCGATATATATTTCAGGGCCGATAACAATAATGCTATGCGCAAACCTTTTATTGTATTATGCATTTTCATAATATATATGTGTGTGTATAGATATATGATTAAATACAGCAGAAAAGAAAGATTTCATTATTCTATTTAGTTTTCCAGCATCGTTCTGTTTTTCAGTTATGTAGATGTAAGAGGTTTTAATTGTCCCTAAAGTGGCTAAAGATGTCGCAGAAACTGAAGATATTTGAGACAATGAAAATTACAGAACATTTTTTTTTGTATGCTGTGTTTATTGATATAAGTTCAAGGGAGGATAGGTTGACGCACATATATATATATATATATATATATATATATATATATATATATATATATACACACACACACAGACTCTCTCTCTCAAACACATATAAATGTGTGTGTATGTGTGTGCCCACATTTCAAAGCAACTCACGGACGACATTGATATATCAAGATTAACATGGACTGTAATATTAATAAAACGTAGAAAGAAAACACAGGATCTATTGAGTGACAGTAATGCAGTTTTGGAAATAGTGAAAAAGTCGAGCGGTAATCTCGGAACAATGAAAAAGAAACTGAAACCATTCGTAAGATAAGAACAAAAGAAAATTGCCTCACGAAATATCACGAAAATATATTTGAGAAAAATTTAAAAGGTAATATGCAAGATAAGTGGATCGACCGACTTTGAAAAAACTAGTTTTAAAATGTCAACAGAAAAGAGGCTGAATAAACATATTTGGTGAAATCTTCGGTGAATTCAGGGTACACCATTTCAGTTTAGAAATGAACTGCTTGGCTAGCCACACATATCAACTGATTAGAATAGAGAAGACGTATGCAGAACTATCTCTTCCTTTGCGGGAATCGCATAACAAGGAAATGATGTACAGTTTTCGAAGATGTCTCCAAATATATGCCCTTATGTTTAAAATCAGTGTTCTCTTTCTCTTAAACCGGCTGCTACCAATGCTAGAAAATCATATCTGACCTACAGTTTTATTAATTCTGATCGCTGTGTTGTCAGATAGGAGAGGAAGTACATTCATAATTTAACTAAGAGTTCCCTTCTATGCAATGCAACCCTCAGAAGATAGGAAGTCTTGGCGAGCCATAGTCGACTATCTTCTGTCGCTCTTAGAAATTTTTTCTAGCTTAGTTCCGACATTCACTCACACAAACTCCTCAAGTAAGTAGCACACTACTTTCCTCTCTCTCTCTCTCTCTCTCTCTCTATATATATATATATATATATATATATATCTTTCTCTTAGTATGCTCCATGAGGGCATACTAAACCCTACTTCCTCGTTATATATGCAAGAAATTTCATCTACCTTTTCATTGTTGTCATTTTCTTTAAGATTTTACTTACTGGATCCGTTCATGAGTTTGTCAGTATCCACACTTCTGCAGCTTCTGGTTTTCCCCTCATTCGTGTGGAGATTCTTCAACATAGACTGTCATATAATAGGATGGGTATCACATACCAACCCAGCCCTCTTTTCCTTCAATTTAATGATTTTTAAAAAATGCTTTTCAGGCCACTGCTTAGCTTTCTGAATGCTTTTTTCGCTAGACAAAATTTTTGTTTGACCCTCGGTGTCTAATTTCCCATCCTCTATTGAAACGCTTCGCAGACATTTAAACTTCGACACCTGCTTGATGTTTATATCTCCAGTTCGTAACTCGTATGTTAGGCTTTCCCTCTTGCTGATGTCAATGCTTACTCTTTTCTTGCAGTTGATGGTTAGTCTTTTATTTCTGTAATATTTGACCACACTATATGGGAGAACCTGTAGTTCCCTTTAGGATCCAGCCATCAAAATAGTGTCATCTGCATATATTTTAATATTAGGCCAACTAATAATAAATCCTGACAGGGTCTCCAGTTCCCTTACGATAACGTCGCTTTATAAGTAAAATGAATAATTAAAGTCTCATACTTGTATCAAGCTCCTTTCTATATTTGACATAGCTACTTAAGTTCTGGATTACGCTAACATTTTTTTCCAAATAGATCTTATTTTCCAAAGGAGTTCAAATAAATCATTGTCTGATATTTTGATGTTAGTTGATTTTATTTAGCACAATGTCAACCTTTATTGTTTATTTAATATCGAATATGTTATGTTAGACTTCAGTTGCAGATATTTTGCACATTATTTTAAAATTATAAAGTTATTTTTTTTAGATATATAGATTGAAAATCGTAAGATTTATTGTTGGTAATTTCGATATAAAAATGTATTTATAATTTTTAGCGTGGCATTGATTCACATTTTGCTCTTAAAACGTA
Source organism: Acanthosepion esculentum (assembly GCA_964036315.1). Taxonomy (NCBI): domain Eukaryota; kingdom Metazoa; phylum Mollusca; class Cephalopoda; order Sepiida; family Sepiidae; genus Acanthosepion; species Acanthosepion esculentum. Next base: position 42,785,923 of record OZ038482.1, on the reverse strand, counting down.
TATTTGCATATATATTTATAAAAATATGTATTTGATTTTTTTTTTTTTGGCGATGACCAGAATTTACCATACCTAAAACTCAACAGGGAAAAACAAGATTTAAGAGATTATTCCAAACTCCTCAAAACTTCCCAATCTCACGATAAGAAACCTTGCTGCCGGATGTAATATGTCATCATACCCATGACGACAGTAATTCTCACTTGTGTGCAAACGAAGTCAGCGGACAAGGCCAGAATTTGATATGTCCGCTCTCGCTTATCAATCTATCTATCTATCTATCTATCTATTTATCTATATATATATATATATATATATATATATATATATATATATATATATATATATATAATCCACACACACACACACACACACACACTTATATATATATATATATATATATATATATATATATATATATATATTTATAGATAACATTAGTGTTAAATATACACATACATATGAAATCATATATTTAAAATATATGTACATAGACATACATATATGTATATAAAATAATTCCAAGAGGATAGAATCCAGGTAGAACTCAATGTCCACGACACAGAGTAAGGATATAATAAAAAGACTCAAACACTAATAAGTCTTTTTATTATATATATATATATATATATATATATATATATATATATTATAATATTTTTTTAAAAATATGATTCCTTCTCTACATATGATTCCTTCGTCATCCCAGGTTTTACAAGTCCTTGTTCTATTTATTATTTTCCATTTTATTTTCGGTGTTCTATTCGTTTCTTTTAAATGCCAGAAATATTGGGATAGAGATGTCTGATTTCTATTTTGGATATTGCTGAAGGAGCTCTTGTGTTATCTCCATCTAATTTTAAATTTATTCTTCGTTGACCCAATGTATATCCTGTCAGTGTTAAGACTCTCAGTGGATGAAATAGTGCATTGATATACCGCGGAATTAGGGAGGCATTTGTTTTCTAACGGGCAGTCATTAGGGTTTCTACAATCACATAATTTTTCATTATTTTTGTCTAATTGCAGTTTAGGAGTTTTATTGACACCGTTTTGGTATGCGTGTTTTTCCAGGATTTTATTATGTATTTTCATGATTCTTTCTATACATTAAATGCAGCTGTAACTTATTTTGAAGGTGTTTTTATTAAAGATCTCGCTGGGTTTGCTATTTGTGGGAAAGTGTTTTCCAATTAAAGCCAGGAACTTATGCCCAAGTTTAGTACTGACCATTTGGTTGAACGGGGGATATACCATATCATCTTTCTTTTCCTGTTTTTCTTACTATTGGTACTATTGTTTGTATAGCTTATGCCGGCGCTTTTGTATCCGCTATTTTTCAGGGCTGTGTTTGAAAAATTAATGTGTTGTCGGAATATTTCGTTATTTGCGGAGTTCATGCTTATTCTTTTCTCTATTGAGTTGGGTATATACTTAATTATAGATAGAGGGTGGTTTGACTTAAGGTGTACATACAAGGGGTTAGTATTAGGTTTTCTGTAGGGTGTGTAATTGTTGTTTATTAAGTCTAGAGTTACGTCGAGGAAGGTTACACTCTTTAATTTAGTGTATACTATAGTTTTTAGATCTAGTTTTCCGAATTCACTATAAATTATCTTTCTAATCTTATCTGTTTTAAAATTTGTGGAGCTCCTCACTACCATGAGCCCGTCATCTCTGTATAGCCTGATGTCCTTAATGTCTAATTTATTATGCGCGGTTAGATTGTACAGTATAAATAGACCGACAAGGTCCGAAGATTCTGCAGAGTCCAGAGATCCCATGGTGATGTCAAAATTGTCAGTAATGTTTTTAATCCACTGGTCCCCATTATGGATGAGGACAGATTTCTTGGCACTGAGGATTATGTTTGTTTCTTACTTAGTTAAGTCAGAATATACTGTAGCAAACTCCAGGGCAGTTGTGAAGAGGTCTTTCGATATTGACTGGTAGTAATCCACAATATCGAACTGAATTAGGGTGCAATCAGGCTTATTGCCGATGTTGGTAAATCAGTTGATGACTTCTTTGGTTTTCATCCAGAGTGTTATTCCGAGTCGTTTGTTAATTTGGCTGGTGATCCTTTCTAGGATATTTTTGCTGATCTTTTCTATGTCGGGTCTAGTTGGGTTAATCATTCTGGTAGTGGGGTTTTCCTCAAAATCTTGTTTATGGTCGTTAAGCGTTACGTAGCATTCCTTTTCAACCAGTTTTCCAACTCTATGACTTATTTTTAATTTCTCAGTAATTATTTTACTTGTTCTATTGATACTGTCAAGCATATTTATATTGTTATTATGGGCTTTTTATAAGTATTAAGTTAATTTTTTTTAATTAATTTGTTGTAGTCGCCAGCCATCACCTTGTAAATGTTGCCCGTTTTGTCTGACTTAACTAGTATTTTATCGCTGCTATTTATGCTTTGAACTATTTGGTCAAGATGCTTCTGGGAGTTGCTTTTCTTTTTGTGAAAGATGTTATTGATTATGTTGAGTAGGTCCTTTTCGAATTCCTTCAGGTTCTTGTTGAACGGTGCAAACGTTTTTCTTTTGAAGCCGTAAACCTCATGTTCTTTTTTTTTTGTTAAGTTTTTCCCTCGTTGAAAGAAGAATGTTTTCCATCTCATTCTTCTTATTAATTCCTCTGTTTTTTGTAAAAGTTTGCGAAATAATTCCGTTTCTTTGTGTGTGGAATGTTCTTCAGAGAAATGTCGAAATTATTTTTTTCATATTTTTAAATTTCTAATTTTAAAATAAAGGTTCAGAGTGTTCGACCATAATTTGGAAACTAATATATATATATATATATATATATATATATATATATATATGTGTGTGTGTGTGTGTGGTATGCAGAAAAATAGGAAAAATACGTTAGGTAAATAATCCGGAGTTACTTAGGATATTTGCTTTTAATTTTAAAAAGACAGTGCTCCATACAGAAGTAGAGCTTATATTATAATAATTTAAAAAAAAAAAGATTCCTTCGTTACATAAGAGTTCTCATGTTTCAGTTATTCAATCTATTAATCTCTTTATTTATTCGAAATCAGACATCTCTATCCCAGTATTTCTGGCATTTAAAAGAAACGAATAAAACACCGAAAGTAAAATCGAAAATAATAAAATAGAACAAGAACTTGTAAAATCTGGGATGACCTTTATGCCTACACATCATTAAGTTTCTAAATAATGGAAAGTTATTAAACCATCGGCAGGAGTTAACGGTTTTTTGACGACATCAACAAATTTTCGCATGAAATAATTAACAAAAAAAACAACAACAACATATAAACAAATAAATTATATAGTTTAATAAAAACCTTAAAAGCTCAGACCAATCATTAAATAGAAAAACCCTTTGTGGAGTCGTCAAAAAACAAATTGTAATCCATTTCAACACGTTTGTAAAAGAAATAGCAATTTGAATAAACAAATAAATAAAGAGATTAATAGACAGATAATAATGAAACAGAATCTTCTCGACACCTGCTGCAAGGCCATAAAATGCCTTTAGACAAACAAGACGTCGACCGCTACTATCAGACTTGAAATAGGGACCCCAACATAACCTGACATAAACATTCCGAAGGGGACTGGTCTGTAGATAAAAATTAATTCTTAACTCTTCGACCACCTAACCAATATGGCAGACCATAGCCGTTTCCATAGTAACTAATGTTGCAAGAGACCATACTTATAAACACCCGCAAACCACAATATAGCTTATTCCCAAATTCTCGCTTCACGAGGAAACGAGACCAGACACCTTAATTCAACTTAAGTTCAAAGATTATATTGAGGGTCTCGGCTCTCGCTATTGAAACATGGGAACTTTTATGTAGCGAAGGAATCATATTTAAAAAAAAATATTATAATATAAGCTCTACTTCTGTATGGAGCACTGTCTTTTAAAAGTAGAAGCAAAAATACTAAGGAACTCCGGATTATTTACCTAACGTGTTCTTTCCTATTTTTCTGCATACCTGCACACACACACACACACACATATATATATATATATATATATATATATATATATATATATATATATATATATATATATATATATCTATATCCTTGTATGAACAAAGAACTAATGGAATATAATTCCACTGTCTGTAACATTTCATTTTAAAAAAGTTCTCAATACATTTTCGAGTTTAATATTATTTATTATATATGATTAAAAAAAATATATGTTAAAAATCGCTACAAAATATCATTCATGTTTCGGCACTACAGTTGTGCTACATCAGGCGATGTTAAATAACTGGTGAGTACTCCCCAGTTAATAAACATTGTCTGCGGAAGCACAATTTTAGTGCTGAATCATGAAATATATCGTGTAGCGATTTTAAGATGTGTTTGTTTTAATGTCAAATAATAAACAATATATATATATATATATATATATATATATATATATATATATATATATATATATATATATATATATATATATATATATTGTTGAGTCTTGACTCATTGTTGAATCTCGCCTATTGCATGGAATAATAATGCAACACAAAATGTACTTAGAACAAGAACGTATTATAACAAGAAAGTGTACACAATAAGTACATATAGTATTTCTGTATATTTCTGGGAAGACGTTCCTGGAGAATGTGTTGACTAGTCGCAGTCGATCAGAGTCTCTAGTTGGATCTCGTGATTCCTCTCCTCGTCTTCCGGTACCAACCATTATTTATATAGTTGGTAGTCACCTATGCAGATTAGGTGGATCCTACCACAACATATATATATATGTGTGTGTGTGTGTGTGTGTGTGTGTAAGTATTTATATCTGTGTGTTTGTGTTTGTGCATACCTTCTCAAAACTATTACACAACAGTCAATATAATTTCAAATGATGTATACTGAATCATAATATGCAAACAAAAGACTAAATCCGAATCTCTCAGAAATCCGTTTAACCATTACTTCGCAAGTATTCACTAACGAAATTCAAAATAATCCATCCAATCCAACATGTTATATTTCAGTCACTGCGTAAATATAAACAAAAATTAATTTAAATATAAATTAATTTCTTGCTTTCGGATTTTTTTATTTTATCTTTTTTTTAATATTTGGGGGATTAACGGTGCAAAAATTAACTCAATACTTGACTTGTCCAGTCAGCTTTAAGCGTAGGCAGCCGAGATATTATACTTCAAATCTCGCATTTCTAATGAAAAGATGACAAGAGTGTTGTGTTTTCGTTGATCGATAGCCTCTTTGCGTGGAGAATGAATTAAATCACAGGGGGCGATTAAAATGCCTATTGTTCCTCGTCTCTTCTTTCCGTTTTCTTTTATTTTTCAATCTTTCAAATCATCTTTTTTCAGCCTTGCATGTCACCCTGACACATTTCAATTCATAACCACGGATATTATCTATGCGCTTGAATGACATAATTCAATGGGGTAGCAACGAGGTGAGAGATACTAAGAATAAGTTTAAAGTTCTTCTCCTTTTCAGGTGAATATTTAACTGCAGATGCATCTCTAAACGAATAAGGGAATTCTGGAAGCAAATGCCTCAGAGATACAAACGAAATTTATTCTTATTTTTTAAGTATATGAATTGCCTTAAGTCAAACAAACATAACTATGTTATATATTAAAATATAGTGCATGCCTGTCTCTGTCATTCTCACTTTTACCGTATGCTTATACACACACACGGATATATATACATATATATATATATATATATATATATACACACACACACACATATATATATATATATATATAGTTAGTTTAGGAAAAACTAGGTAATCCGTATGGGTAGACCCAATGAGGATAGAATCCAGAGAGCTCAATGTAAATCAGAGCTAATAATTTAAATAAAAACAGACCACTTTAAGGCTCCATATAATAAATTATTTCACCACAGCCCTTCCAAAGGACAGTGGATCATCAGATTTATTTCCAAAGTTGAAATGAAAAAATGAAAATATATTTACACATTTATGACGGGCAACAATAAGGAAACTCACGAAGTGGGGGCAGTGTAAGGAGGTAGAGAGACAGCGTTGAGTTAGATGTAACATTTCTATTGTTTCAAATTTAAATATTCGCTGAAATCTAGACATTGACACTTTAAATCTGTTAACGGAAGTTATATCTTGATTAGGAAGTGGGATAGAGAGAAATCTATATTGAAAAAAGAGAAAAAGAAAAAGAGAGAAAAAAAGAGAAAGAGGTTGTAAACAAGTGTCATTAACTTCTATTTGAATATGCGTTTTTTTTTTTTTTTTGTTTTTTTTGTTTTTTTTATCTTTGAGATTTCGTACATTTTTCAGTTTAAACAGTCTAAGCCATTTAATTATATGTTAAAGTTTTTTTAAAAACCTTATTACGGACATTTTGGTGATTTAATGTGAAATAGTCGATTAAGAGGTATGTAGAGTTTACATTAAAACACTAGAAATCTTTTCTCAAATATAAGTTTACATCTAGTAGTAAGTGATTATTAAGATGATATCTTTATCAGTTTGAATTTTATTTATGAGATTGATTAGGGACTACTTTTACATTGGTAAATTCTATTACTTAAAATGTAGTATTAATTGAATATGGAGTGGCATTTTAACGCAATATTAGAGATCATGCTCCATCATATTGTAAACACATCTATGTGAATTTCATACACATACGATCTTTCACATCTACAGTCACTTATACAGGTACACGTGTACTGATATACATGGGTAATTTCATATATCTTCTTAGATGTTTCCGTATACTCACATATATGTGTATATATATCTATATAGGGGTGCAACTAGAATTTCCTAAAGAAACTTCTCTACGAAAGAAATTGGGTGATGACTTTAGTATTTAATCATCAAAAATCCAAATATTTTATCATTAATAATGATTATTAAAACGTAATTCATTTAAGAAAACAATATTGTAAGTGGGGTAAAAATCAATAAACACTTGTAAGTCTTTTTTCTTTTAAACATTTTTACATACGTCCAACACATATACACACATATATATGCACACATAGGCACATATTTACACACACACACACACACATCCCCTCATACACATATACACACACCTATACATCTATCTATCCATATATATATATATATATATATATATATATATATATATATATATATATATATATATACATATATATATACATATACACCTATATATCCTATCTATATACCTACCCGTATCTATACATACATATCAATCTTCATATTGGCCAAACACAAATATATTTTTTCACAATACACAACTATACAGATGTATTCCTATTTTTCTATATAAACAAATATACACATACATGTAAAAAACGTATGACTGTTTCAGTCCAAAAAACATATTTCGGCATGCATACAGTTATGTGTTCATATTCACACATGAATAACAATATTTGAAGAGCAAAAATAAAGATCAGGTAATATATTTTGTTAGGTTTAGATTGTTCTTATGCCGACATTTAAAAATGAGTTCACTATGACTGTTCAGTAATAGATCCGGATCTTTATGCCTTATAATGAAGATCTTTTCTTTTAGACACAGATCGCATCTGTCTCTGAAATTTATTGGAGTTCTGGCTCTCGAGATGAACTTCCACGTTATTTGTGGGGTTAAGCCACTCCCCAACAAATTCCAATAATGTTTTGACAGTGCCGTTTGGTTCTTCTTATGTCTATTTTTGAAGGACTGGCGGTGGTTATAGAATCGGTTCTTCCAACTACCCGCCGATATCCCTATGTAATTCTTCTTTTGCTCCATATTTTCTTTGGGGAAAATAGTTGCTTCATATATCACATTTTCCGCCAAGCACTGTCCCTCAACTGGGCAATTTGATCTTGTTCTGCAATTGCATGTTGATGATCTCATTTTGGATGTATTACTATCAGTCTTTACTTGGTTTTTATGTAGATTTTTCAAAATGTTAGTGTTATGTGAGCTAATAATTCTTTCTATACTGTGCATGCAAGAGTAACTGATCTTTAAGTTCATTTTGTTAAATATCTTTTTTAAAAGTTGATTTTGGCTAAAATGTTTATCAATTAGCTTCATGAAGTACTTTCCTATATTAATGTTAGAAAGGTTACAGAAAGGTGGATTGAACCATATAATTTTTCTTTTCCTATTTTTGGATTTAGTGGGTGTTTTATTATCTGACCTATCTATATAGCTTAGTGTCTGTTTAAATTTACTTTTTAATAGGGCTTGATCATATTTAGACTTATTTTGGTTAAAAATGGTTTTACTAGAGGAGAGTTTATTTATTCTTGTATTTACTGTATTTGGAATTTGCTTAATTATTGATTTCGGGTGGTTAGAGTAGATATTTATATATATGGGTGATTGGTTTTCCTTTTGGAAGGGTTTATAAGTGCTATTGTTGAGGTTAAATGTAACGTCTAGGAAGTTAACTATTTTTAGGTTGGAAGAAATTTCTATTTTAAAACCTAGAAATTTGAAGGCCTTAATTATTTTCTTTTGTAGTCGGGATGTTAAAGGGCCATTGGTATCAGGTACTGCTCAGAATGTTACTGATGTCCCAATGGACACCCGGGATTGGTGGTGCTGCCATTGGTGCAGCTCATCAACAATCTTCGGTAGCCCCTCTAGTACGTATCTAACTGAACGATAACATAACTCTAAACAGGAAAGCTATAACTATTACTACTACAACTACATTATTGTTACTACAAAATCCTTAATATTACTACTACTATTACAAAATTACTTTTAATACGACATTATTATTAATATTATTAACTCTACTACTACTCACGCAATTATTGTAACAAATACGCTACGACATACTCCTAACATTAATTAGGTGGAAAACTATTGAATGTAAAGAATAAAATGAAAGGATATACAGGTTGTGATGAAACACTTCCCTGTATAATTGGTGATGTGACTGGTGATGTGATATGTGATGTGACTGGTGTTGTGATTTGTGATGTGACTGGTAATGTCATTTGTGATGTAACTGGTGATGTGATTTGTTTTCAGTCGTAATACTAGTTTTATTTTTATCCACATAACAAGATATTTTATCCGATTCGTGAAGAAGTGGAATTAAACCGAAAATAAGGCACCGGGACAAAGAAGGTGATATTTATGCTCAACATAACATAATAAGTAGTTAGAAACAAATATAACTCGACTAATCTTATGTAATATCGGTCCTCAAATATGAATGCAGGACAATCTCACCACAACGGAAGTAGAGACATGAAGCAGTAGAAATGTGGCTCTACAGGAAGATGCGCAGAGTACCATGGACTAAACATGTGAGCAACAACGATGATTTAGAGAAAACAGAAGCATAATGAGGAAATAGGTTTTGGAAGGCATACAGATGAAATATTAAAGGCAAGAGTGACAGATGAAAGCAACGCATGAGCTAGCTAGCGAGCTTTTGAAAATCGTTGACAGAACAAGGATTATGACAAATAGCTAAATGACTCACTTTACTAAGACCTAAAAAGTAGAGGAAATTGTAGAGAACCATGATTGCTCACGTTCAAAAGGGACACGGCACACAGAAAAATGGATACTTCATCCTACAGTTAAATGTTTCTGTATTCTTTTCAAATGTATTGATTACTTGCACTTAATATGCAATAACAGTTCTTGCTAAAGCGGGTGTGCTTTTATAAGTTTACTGATACTTTTCCTTCAACATCTTTGGTTTTAAGGTTTGGTTTGTTTTACGGCACATCAACCTCAATGGGTCATTTAATGCCAACAACTTTTTTTTTCCTGGTAATATTTTTGTTTTGTCAAAAATCTATTTCTATTAATATTTTTTCCTCAAAAATGTATAGTTGGTAATATTATTTTTTCAAAAACGTATTATCAGAGGCCTTGCCGTTGGACATAGTTTATCGTCATACCCAGGACGCGGATGTAGTTTATCGTCATACTCAGGACGCAGATGTAGTTTATCATCATACCCAGGACGCAGATGTAGTTTATCATCATACCCAGGACGCAGATGTAGTTTATCATCATACCCAGGACGCAGATGTAGTTTATCGTCATACCCAGGACGCGGATGTAGTTCATCGGCATACCCAGGACGCAACATCTTTGGGATAAATACTTTAAAAATATTTTTATTATGATCTTTATCATTACTATAAAATATTATTTTTGTTAAACTGATTTATTTAAGTAGGATTTATTTTTATTTAGATTTATACTTAAAATAAATTAAATAAAACATAATGAAGATATTGTATAAAAAATACACTTCTTATTTTATTATTAACGGACAATCACAATCTATATATATTTTGAATGCTGATTGTTCAAGATAACCTACTAATGTTATCGTCTCACAGAATACAACAATAGACATTGAGTGTTAATACATAGGAACCGATAATTAATGAGGGATTTGTATGAAACTATAAATAATGTTGGAGTTTTATAAACTTTTAATTGATCTTGGATGTTTTATAAGTATTAATAAGTGGATTTTATGAACCTACAATTAATACCATAATTTTATTCTAATTATTATGAATAATAACGTAATATACAATAGGGGATTACAATGTTATTAAGAATTTATCAAGATGATTAAAGAATTACAAGACATTATTTTCATATCCTTCACTTTATTTCTTGAGGCTGAACATAAAGAAATCTTGAGTGTATGTGTACCTTCGTATTTTTGTGTATTTGCATATTTCATATGTGTTTACAGACAAGCAAATAAGAATTTAATTTGATTTTTAGATATTGTATTGTGTTCATTCAAATATAATTTATAGTGATGTCGCAAAAAATATAAAATAAGTTACATGAAAACACGAGTGACCAAAAAAGAGCAGGGCGATATGCATTGTCTAAGAGCTATATAATAACTTATACAAATAAAAAGTGAATTTTTACCGCTTTTATGTTTTATAATATCGCTTTCATATTGCCTTTATTTCATGATCTTTTTTGGTATGAAATGCTTTGTTTGATTTGTTATTCATGGTTTATCAACATTTTGCAGATTATTGAAGTCAGAAGAAATTTTTATGATTTACGAATTTGTTGGATTATAATAACGAGTTATTTTCCCAGTGTTATCTGCAAGTAACTGAATATAACCAAGTTCCATTGTAAATGGAACTTGGTTCTCTCATTTCGAAGTCAGATCCTCTTTTTATTACACCCCCACAAATCAAAATTAACAGAATCTGGTATTCAGATTTTAACAATTACAAGTTAATTAATGCAGGGAATCATTCAGTAAACTAAAATTTCTTAAGTCTACTCCCACAACAATCAAAGCTATATGGATGTGTTAAAAAATATGAAGTATATTTGTGGTATTTTTTAAAATATCAGTTTGCAACGAATAGTTTCTACGATTTTTGAGAGGCAAATATTGAACACATTCTATTAAAATATTGCCATTTAATGTTCTTTAGTAATGCTATTATCTGTAATTTATATATTTTTCATTCAAATTTCAAGCGTATTATTCGTAGTATAGTGCGGTAGTTGACCATATGTTCTTCAAAGTTAAAAATACATTTGAAATTTTGTACACTAAGAGTTTGATAACCTTACAAACGCAAGTGCAGTAGCAAAAAATAAGAGCGCTAATGGTGTCGGTGCACTGAGGGAAATAATTTGTTTTTCCATTTTTAGAATACTACTCTAGATTACAAGCTAAGTAAGGACAGTCTACCAGGAGTCAATTCAGAAAGTTTAAAAGCTTCTTACAGCAAATAATGACGATGAAGCTAGGGGAATCTCTTGAGAAAATACTGCTTGTCATATCTCAATCCTACATGAAATGAAAAGCATTGAAAAGACTGTAGTGTTAAGACAATCATGTCAATTCTTGCAACTTCAAGTGAACTTTTTAGATAGAAATCTTAATGTTAATGAGAAAGGAATCCATTATCATGATGATGTTCAGTGCTACCAGGGTCGAATCAATTGAGAAAATAGACCTGATAAGCAACCAGCAAAAGATCATACAAAGAAGACTATTTTGAGTGTATAGTGAGATATTGAAGGAAACAACCATTATCAACCGTTAGGAAATTATTAAACAGATAAACCTGATTTCATACAGAAAATATCTTCGTCGTTCGATAGCAGTTTCGGGCAGAAAACGCGCATCCTTAGACAACAGAAAGTGATTAATCCTCCATCACGATAATGTCCTTACAATGATCCCCTCAATATTCATATCTGAGAAGAATTCGTTACGGAAAAAAATCTTAATTTCCATATTCTAATGCCATTACTGCTTTTGATTATAACTTGTTTACGGGTTGCAGAACGAAATCTATGACGTAAGGTTGCAACATTACCTGTGTTACGTAAGGTTGCACTACATTTTTTATAGCATATTGATGACATCAATAAAAAAGGCGGAACATGAGGTCTCCTTGTATTTTACATCTAAACATAAGGGAATATACAGATGAATCATATTCAAAATAGTTGACAGATGTAATGGGAATCTTGGAACCCATGGAAGTTATATTGATGATTAAATATGTATATGAACATTAGTATATTCATTTGCAATATAGGAGATAAAATCGGACAGAACTTCCATTCCAACCTGATATGAGTCAACGGAATCATATCAGGTTGACCGGCCATCAGAGAAATATGGCTGGTGTTGTCCAAAGCCAACTTAAGCAAGATGGCATGCAAATCGAATCCATTATGAACGAAAACAAACAGAGTTTATAAGAAGTTGTCAGCTTTCCAAACTTAACTAGGATTGTTGTGCTGCTCTTGGTTAATATCCAATTGTGAGAGTCTGAATAGAAACGGACAAAGGCAGAAGTGTATTGCTTTTATCGCAGTTAACACGAACTGGATTTGGCAAGCCCAGTGTTCGGATACGTACGATGAAACTTCCAATATGATTGGCCCATTTACAAATACATATATCTATATTAACACATATGTATCTAGTATGCCAACATATTGCTTATAGATTGCTACGTAAAATAATCATTACAGGCTATGGTGTGCAAATCGAAAATATTAATATAGGAAACGACTATATATATATATATATATATATATATATATATATATATATATATATGAATGTATGTGTGGGTTGTGGTAAAAATATATATTTTTATATCAAAATCAATATTGGGAAAATTATATGACAAAGCGGAATATTTTACTTGTGAGGCATTTACTCATTGAGATCTTAAGCGGACTGTTTGTTATGATGGTAAGACAAAACATGCGCAAGAACCAGGGGTGTTGCACATGATTTAATTATATATATATAATACCTCGTTTTTTTTTTTTAGCGTAAAGAATGGACAGAGTTTGAGAATTTGCTCATTGTTCGTCTGTTGCCTCCAAATCAGCGTTGGCCTACCTTACTTGCTCTGATGAATTACTAATTTCGACACGGAATTCTGACCGTTTCTTCATCGTGTCGATTCAAATATTCACCAGTCTTAGCATGCCAGCTCGGCCCACTGTAGGGGGGAGGTAGGGTCGCCGACTTTGTCGCCCCCCACTCTGTGTTCGTTTTAACTCGTCGCCTGGCCTGAGGAGGCACGCCTGTAATTCTCGACGTTATTTTTGGTTGGTTTTATGGTCGAGAAAGGAGCAGGTTCTCTGTCCATCTAAGTCTAAAATCGCCCCATATTTGATGCAGCGTTAACTGTGTATGTATATGTAATTAATTTATTTCAAAATTTGTTGTTTTTTTAAGCATATAAGTACCCCATATTGGATGCAGTGTTCCTTGTATATGTAATTTCTTAATGTATTTAAGAATTTTTATTAGAATTATTTATTTTATTGTTTATTTTTTTTTGTGCCTCTCTCTTTATTTATTAATTTGTATTTTTGTATTTTGCTTTTTATTAACCGGCACGACGGGACCCCTCTCTTAACGTAAACTAAGTATTCTAACGTAAGAGGTAATAATTTTATTTTTTTAAATGTAGGTCAATGGGACTTTACCTAAGTTAAAACTTACTGTTAGTGTTAAAACTTAGTATTGTACGCATAAACAATGGTATGTCATTCCTATTGCCCAGTACTCTCAACTAGTGTAAGCCCCGCGACTACCCCGGCTACATCCCCCTCTATTGTTTTGTTTTGTCGTCGTTTGATTGTTATATGTAATAGGAGCAGGTAGGCTTTCCTACCGCCCGGTCCACACTCCTCCCCCTCTATTGGACACGTTTAGAGCTCCAAACCTTGTTTCGTCTCTAGGAAGGGGTTCCCGGAACTCTCTCTCTCTCTCTCTCTCTCTCTCTGGCCTCTGTGCTGGTGCCGTGGAGTTTCACCCGTGATGCGTGTAGTCTGTGGCATTGCCTGTTCATTCTGAGGGTACACGGTTGACAGTTCCCTGGTTGCTGTTGCCGACTGGTAGTTAGGAACCCTAACTCTTGCGTAGCGTCTTGAGCGGCCGCTCTGATCAACAGTTGCATAATGTCGGGGTGTCTGTACTGCCATGTCGCGCATGGATAGGTGTCCCTGCAGTCATCTCCGGTGGGCAACCCTGAGGCCACATTATGATTCAGGCTGTGCCAAACCCCTTCTCTGCCCGCGTCTTGGGTGATAACCGTCGGCTTCCTGTAACTCAGGCATTCTCTTTTTCCAACACCAATTACCCACATGAAGTACAAAAACCAGAAATATAAACCTAAACCAGCATTCCGAAAATCACCCAAACCTTTAAATATCTCCTCCAACATCCGTGGCATTAGAAGCAACTTCTCCAGCGTTGAGTCTTTCCTCATTGCTAACTGCCCGGATATACTGGCCCTGTGTGAGACCAATCTTGACTCCTCTATCACTTCATCTGATCTCTCGATCCCTGGGTACCTTCCTCTCCTCACAAAAGACTCCCTAACCCACATGCATGGCGTTGGTGTCTACGTCAAGGACCATCTCCCTCTGGCTAGAGAGTTCTCTCTTGAATTGCCGGATCATTCGTACTTGTGTCTCCGGCTATCTCTTCTCAATGCTGTAAGCTATCTTTTCTTACTCTACCGCTCTCCATCCTCTCAGGACTGTGGGATACACGATGTCATTTCTGACAGCATAGATAGGGCCCTCTTTGTCCATCCGTACGCTCACATATTTGTGTTTGGCGATTTTAACGCCCATCACAACCAGTGCCTAAAGAACGCTACTACCGACCTCGCATGCATACACACTCTCAACGTTTCAGTCTCTCAGTGTCTCACCCAGATAATCGATTTCCCCACGCGTTTTGCCTACAAACGTGACTGTAAGGCCTCACTCCTCGAGCTGTGTTTTACCTCCATCCTTGAGTCTTGTAGTGCCACGCAGCTCTGTCCTATCGGTAACTCCGATCATGCTGAATACCTCAAAGGATCTTTCAGTGATGCCTACAATAAGGGGCTCAAGATGGCTAAACGTTTAATCAGAAACCGGGAAAAAACGAAATTCAGGTTAGTGTTTGTAAAATATTTTCTGGGATGAACAAATATGCTATGACCCGATTTGGAAAATGAATTCGGCTATATATATATATATATATATATATATATATATATATATATATATATATATATATAGCCGAATTCATTTAGTGTGTGTGTGTGTATTCTGTTGATTCGAAAGAAAAATTCGCCTACATATTGATGAAAACATATAAGGAAATTATATAGAAAACAAAATGTTATAAAATCACCAACACTCCTTCTTCGTGCGCATGTGCAGTTGTAAGAACATAACAAATATAATCTGATAATGTCCTGAAAGACGGAACCCGTCCGAAGTTAACTTTTTCCAATATGTCATACAATTTACCCAATATATATATATATATATATATATATATATATATATATATGTGGAGAATATATATATATATATATATATATATATATATATATATATATGTATATATATATATGTGGAGAATATGTATGACATATTTATATAACAATAACCGTATTGGGGAAACATGTATGACAAAGTAGAAATGACATGTCTAATTATGTATTAATACACGGAATTTATATTAACAAAACAAGCGAAAAATGGTGTATATAATAAAAGCACACCAGAGAAAATAGAGGAATTTCAAGATTCCAGAGAATATATGTTACATTTCCACAATCAGATGTACACCTGACCTACTACATGTGTTGGTTTATGAAAAAATAATATATCATCGATGAGTTATATCACATATACGTATTTATGTGTATATATGTGCGCTTGTATTTTAATATAATACCTATGTCTCCAAATAATCTAGAATATGTATTAACTTCATAATAGCTGTGCGTGTTTTAATAGTATATGCAGTATATTAAAAAGAGAACCTATAGATTAATTGACCAAATGTTCAATACACACACGACCCCACTATATATATATATATATATATATATATATATATATATATATATATATATATACCTGGTGTAACAGCAGAATTTTCCAAATCGGGTCATAGCATATTTGTTCATCCCAGAAAATATTTTACAAACACTAACCTGAATTTCGTTTTTTGCCGGTTTCTGATTAAACGTTTAGCCATCTTGAGCCCCTTATTGTAGGCATCACCGAAAGATCCTTTGAGGTATTCAGCTAGAAAGAGAATAGATTAGAATCGTTTTGTCTACTCAACTGAACAATAGTGAGAGGAATATTACCTTTCAGGCCCTCAGTAATGTTACAACATCCATACACTGGCTTCCATCTACAAATTCCATTCAAGAACCATAAAAATAACGGTGAATAAGTGAAGAAAGAGAGACTAATATAGAGGGAAAATAGATCAGGAGATCACAACAGAAAGGGGCGTCAACATTTCAACCTAGAGCTAGAAAATTAGAAATGATGAAAACTAATCCATAAGATGTTGAAAATCAATGACAAATGCTTGAAAATGAAATCGTATATGAATCCTGTGAGGCGCCTTATTACTCCGTGGCCGAATCTTAGAAGGTTAGAGAGGGCGAAGATGATCTTGAAAAAAATTGGAATATATATATATATATATTTGAAAATCAATGAACTTTTTTATTTTCGTTTATGATCGAAATACTCACGGTTCTTCTGTTCAGCTTGGAGAGTAATTAACCATTCTCATTTATTCAAAGTAGAGTCCAATAGCGTTCTAAAACCCTTAGCGAATTACAATAAGATAGCATTGATAATCTTTAAGATACAACAGTTAAATCCGAATATAATATATGTAAAATTTTGCTATTACGCGATTTGGCCAATTTTGCTATTACCCTGTCTTTCGCTTTCTATCTCTCTCTCTCTCTCTCTCTCTATATATATATATATATATACACACACACACACACACACACACACACACACACACACACACACACACACACACATTTAGATATATGTATAGTATATACGGAGAGATAGAGTATTTGGTAGACTTTTTGAAATGCCAGAGTCCTGGATCGAAATTAATATCAATAAAGCATTGGTGGAAATACATGCTGCAGAGCGTTTACGAAAAGGTTTTTACATAACCATCAGTTGCAGAGTCCTACCTAAAATTATATCTGTTAATTCGAAGTTATACATATATAAAGTCTACCAATAAAGGCAACTAAATAATTTTTTATTAATACATCATTATAATAAGATAGACGTGCGAGTATTTACTTAATAAACCTAAATATTTGCAGCCAAATATATCTACTTGATAAATAGAAAAAAATCCCCGCCATAATTATTCCATATACAATACCGGAGTAAGGAAAGAAAGCACTAGCTGCAAACGAAAATATAAGTACATCATTATAAGTTTCATTATTTATATTATTCGGACTATTGTCCTCATATTTTTAACCATATTTATTACGACGTTTCGGCTGTTATACGCTCCGGCCTTCTTCAACTACCTGAAGAATGCCGGTTCGTACAACGGCCGAAACGTTGTAATAAATATGGCGATAACGATGAGGACAATAGTCCGAATAATGTAAATAATATACTTAATACCTCATCTCAGAAATATAGACAGATATCTTATATTATTTTACTATAATATAACTAATGAAATTGGAATAAATGAAGGTAATCTTAATATCAAATTGTCAGAGATATATATATATAAAAATGAACAATTACAAATTTCAGAAGGCGAAATATGACAAACATAATATTGCCAGTATATAGGCATTTATAGAAACAAATACGCGTGTGTAAAAGGCTCAGTGTACCTCTAAGCAACCAAAAACTCCTTGCTCACAATTTTTACCTTGACATTTTTGTCACAGTGAAGAAAAAAGAATATAAACTGATGACAATAAATCTTTAAGACTGTTAATTATCTTATGGAAAGGAAATGAGTGATAGGATGTTATGTAAATAAACTTTCTCTCCTATAAAATGTTTTCGCTGTAATGACGAATATGAATTCAAGGCTAAATCTCATACGTAAAATCTTATTCATTTTACTCCAGTTTTCGTCAACCAATATTGGCGTTTCTGGCATTGGGGATTTCTCAAATCATGTATCGTCTTCCGGTTTTGATATGAAAAAATAACTCTTGAGCCATGAGTTATGCCATTATATAACCTCCTTGTATCCGGGTTTTATAACAGTTGTGTCGACTACCTGTTTTCATGTTTTCATAATTTAGAGAAGTCACTGAGAGCTAGCCATGCGCGAATTTGCAGTAGATGAATTTTCCTTCCATATTAACTCTGATACGCATGACCTCTTTGACGCTCTGGTATGACACAGAAGGAAGTTTCTAATTTTGTACCTCTTAGAGGGAGCCCGATATATATTGGGGGTAATTCCGATAAACATCTCTCAACATAAAGCTTTCTTATGTAAATAGAACACAATCCGAAATATCTGACCTTTTTGTGTTGCGGATTATATATGAAATTTATAATAGAGAAATCTTCACATCTTTAAAAGACATGTTGGCTGCTTCAGTACAGTCGCGTTATATCCATTAATTTTAAACAAATATTAAAATGAGACCTTCTATTTTAATATTTTTCGGAAAGAAATCAATCGCCATGGTAAGACGTAAAGAGATTAGTGAGGATCACTTCTTAATTATTATCACAGTGAGAGGAAATCCTTAATGCATGAAATATTCAGATGATCATTCATTCAGTTCAAAATAAACGGCAAATCCTTTCTGTCCGTCATTCTGTTTGAAGCCATCGAACTGAGGCCACACTTGCTCTACATATACGTTTTTAGAATCAGAAAGATCCCGGTATTGAAAATATTTCTTTCAGCTGGTGCATGAATATCCAGCATTTCAGATTTGTGTCCGAATGGGGACGGAACTGTTAAATAAACAAATTTTAAAATAACTGGAAAAAATAGTGATTTTAATTTTTTTTTAAATATATTGTGTTTAAAGTAACACAAGGACTTTGTGAATTTATTTGCTTTTTTGTTTTTAATTTCGTTTACAGCATCTCTAATTTGTGAATTGAGAAATTCAATTATATTTCTTTAAAATGCCAAGGGATAAGAATTAAAGTAAGTTGGTTCGTACCGTGAGTTTTACAGTTCCGCAGAGATTGCGATTTGACGAACTCAACTCACTTGAAGATCTACGGAGTTTGTCATTTGCAGAACTCAATGTGCTTCCTGAATTGGAATTTTGGTACAAATCGGAGTTTCGGTCCAAATTGGACTTTCTATCCAGCTCGGTCAATTTGGCGGAATTAGAATTATAGCCTGAATCAGACTTAAAATGCGATTCCACAGACTGAATTGAGGAAGTAATTTTTTTTCTTCAGAAATATCATAGCAGTTTTCTAATCTGGAGCGGAGGTCCTTTTACTTTTGGGTCGGAGTTTCAATTAGCCATCCAGGGGGACTAGTTTCCAAGTCCACACGGAGTGTGGCTTTTACTTTTGCCATGAATAAATTCAAAATTATCCATAACTTGAGAAACTATATAGAACGAGAATCAAAAACCAATTATATAAATTTGCATGACAAGAAATGTTATCGGGGTCTTAAATGTCATTTCAAATAAATCTAAGTAGGTTATATTTTCCCGCCTGAATTACACTGGTATTAGAATATATCTGCAGACAGCGCAATAAATTTTATACAAGCCGGGTATCTGAGGAAAACCACTACTCTAAGTCAGCTATATTTTACTAAGCATCATTACATTCCATTTGTTTATCTTTTTGTGTGGTGAGATTGAATAGTATAAACTTGATGCCATGACAACGGGAACATTATCTTATGCTGATACTTAACAGCAGTTGAAATTGATAACCGCATTCTGGTGAATGGGCCCAGAAGGAAAGAACCTCATATTCAGAGTCCGCAACGAAGGATGAAATAATTTGCCTTAAAAATAAATTTTGACATTCATGATTACGACCGGTAGTCCCGTAAACCGTGAATGTCTTTGGGGCACCACTTGTAATATAGCTGTATCAGCAGTGATGTGGCTTGGGCAAGGTAACCCGACAGATGCTACCCCTCTGCAAGTTGGGTTAAATTCAAGTGTTTCCTTCTTCTAGGCAAAATGCCCAACAGTGATATCGGAATATGTCTATTTAACCATAACTGATGGAGGGAGATGGATTCATATATTACCCAATTTTATTTACGGTTAAGTTTATATAACGAACTATTCAATAGTTAGAACTAAGCACTCGGATTTCTTATTCCGAGTCGCTATACATAACGGCACAGTTGCTGGACCGGGCAACAGCTCAATGTTGGCAAACCGTATCAGTGTTATCCAATATAAATATATATATATTTACAGTGAGTTTTTTGTTTGTCAAACCGGGGATGAATAAGGTCGTATAACGGGCATGATTTTTTGTACTGCCGTGTTAATGTGTGGGAAATGATTTTTAATGTCTTCGCAACAAGCAATGGTGATATTGACACTAAAAGGTACAGTGAGTCAGAAAGAATGAGAACGTAAAACAGAAAGAAACACGTCTTAGTAAAATTGACGATTAACTTTGAATTTATATTTTTAAAGACGGAGGTGGAAGGGAATCAAACAATCAAAAGAGAGTTCCACAAACGAGAGGTGCGAGCAAAGAAACCATTTGAATAGAACATATGGTTATATCTGACTAGTTCAACATTAAAAAAATCTTAGTCTTAGTTGACAGGCTAGTAGCACGTTTAAAATCATTCTGTTGAGTTAACAATGAAAAACAGTTCCCATTAAATATTTGTCGAAATGTCAGATGAAAGTTACATCATGTCGATGAGAAAGGGACTGAAGTGGAGATGCCATGTCAGGATCGATTACATTACAGACTTTTCTTTGAACTTTGTCAAGAATTTTGAGATATATAGTCGGAGTGCCAGACCAGATATGACAGCTAAGCTAATGCCGTGACTAATTGTAGATTTATAAATGTGCAAGTTAGATTCAAACATGAAATATTATCTAACACGACTCAGAACACCAGATTCCTTATCATGTGCGTTTAAATGTCCAAGGTCATTGCTCTTGAGTCGACAGAGAATGTTTCAGTACAAATACGTGGTGGTGGTGTCAGAGATTTTCATTAATTAGTACTTTTCTGTGAAATATCATCATCTTATTGACAATAAAATAGGTACAAAGAAAGGTTGAAAATACAGCACACTAGTGAAACAGAAAAACATATTGAAGGAAATGCAATGAGAACAAAACCAACATTTGTAGTCAGTTGCCCACTGAGCTAACTTAAGGTCTCTGAAATTGATGCTTCAGTTCATGCAAAAACTATTAACCAACATCTCTCTAAAATAAAGACACTTGCTGAATGATATCTTCCATACGATAGGGACATTTTAAAATATGCAGTGTACACTTTCAGAAAGGAAATCACATTTTCTAATAATACATTATATAACGGATCAGAAGAAATAAACAATGATACGTTGAGGTATACACATCCACACACTTCTTAAGTTGTGTGAGCAAATAATTGGAGGTGTGGTAAATGTCATATCTAACATTATAAACTACCGAAAATTGACATAAGAGCAGCTGGGAAATCTCTAGTCTTTGTCAAATCAAGAGTGGAATTTTGCAAACCCGTTCCTTGTCTCGAATATTATTTATCACATATTTAATTACGTATGCTTTATCTTCATGAAACGATTTATAAGGAAATTACTATTAGACATCAAATAATAACCAGCGATTGCATTACATTGGTACGTCTTTGTATATTTAGTACAATGCCGAAAAATGTATTTACCTTACGAGAGCAACCATTACATATGGTAATGTTAGTGGAAATGGCGATATTTGACGTTTGCTAATAAGGTAATCGTGACATTCATTGACGGCGTAGTCAGTGCCACGTTCGGATGAAGTTTATACAATATTACTATTTAAAAGATTATTCAGGAAAATAGGTTCATCCAGTCCAGTAATTGTTATCGATTTTTCCAGTATTGATTGGGGTAATCTTCCTAAACATCTTATTGAAGAGCTATGGAATTTGTAACTAATTAGTCACGTCATTATATTTCTTTGAGTTACATGTGTCATCCTTTTCTTATTTCTGTTATTTTGATAATGACGATTAAGTTACTATTCCTTGGCGGATTTAAGTACAATTCTATCTTCTAAGACCAAGTTTCAGCCAATTTTATTGGTAATTTCCCTTGTATGCATGCACACAGGATTAACGTGCCTCGTCAATCGATTGGGGTGTTGCGGCACTACATATACAACAGGCTTTGGAGTTGAGGTTGTTTGATCTGACGGAGCTCATCTGTCTTCAATCTCGTTTTGAATTTACTCTTCGCTTGCTCTGGTTTTGAATTTACTCTTTTCTTATATTAGTTACACACAAGGATAGATATCTCAGTCTGGACTATCATTAAACCCATAAGTGCAGGGAGAAGAGATTATTTCCTACCGTTCCTAATTGTATTTCTCGTAAATATCCGTAACTCGCTTATCCACAAATAAAACTCGTCTTCCCAATTTACCCTTGTCAACTGTTACAACTTACATTAACTGCACGTTCATCGCGTAGGTAAAAATCTGAAAATTCTAAATGAATGTCCCAAGGCAAAATAGCATAGTGGATTCGCGCATTGCTTCGTGAATTTGGTGCCATGGTGATTGTGAGTTCAATCTCTAGTACGGGAAGTGTGCATTTGAGCTTTAGTGGAAATGGGCGAAAAACAAATGTGCAATAATAAAATAACTACAAGGAGAGATATCCTTATTCATAGGTCATGGAAGGAAAACGATCTCCTCACCTACATTAAATAAAGAGTTCAGTTCGAGATTCCTTCTAGGTACCACTGATCAACATACACCCGATACTGCTGATAGCTAGAACATATTTGGCGACAGTAGTCCGCTTGTAAATCATACAACTTCTAGACAGACGATTACCATGTTCACCTCACTTGAAAACAAGTGGTGCATTGCTGTTTTCCCTTCTTAGAATAGACGCAAATAAAACAATGGAGTTATAATCTGGGTTTAGATAATTCTTAATCTCTCATAAGTATTCCATTGGATAGTTTATAAATATTTCCACCTACAATCTGAATAAGTCATATCATAATTTTTTCCATGTTTATTGAATGGTGGTTGAAGGTGTGATGAGTGTTCCCCAATGTAAATAGAAGACAAACAACTGACACAATATAACTATTCATAATTTCTTCATCAGTTTTCTAAACGTTAGCTCTCCTCTAACCCATTTTAAATGGTGTAATATTAACTGTCGTACCGAGCAGAATTAACCATAGAATAAATAACTCATAGGTAAAAATATTTCGATTAATATATCCGTCGGTGATTTTGCTTATGTGTAGTTTCTATGCGTGTCCTTTGGTCGTCCATAGAACGTTGTTTTTTCTCTCCTCGATGGTGCAAAAGCCTACTTATTGTGTGAGTGTTTATATATGCAAATTCTAAACGGTTTATTTTTCCATGCATTCATATCCTAGGCACATCAGGGTCGATCACATGTTTACGTGTCGGGGGTATCCATTGCATCTGCCGTTCACAACTGCACCAAGCCTGCAGGAAATCATCTTTCAAGTTAACAAAATGATGCACTACATTCAATAGTCTGGTGTGACACTGAAGGCGAAATTTACGAGAGTTAACAGAAAGACACGATTCACTAAGAGCTACGAAGGACAGGAAATCTTGGTGAACCTTTACCTACAACGTCTTCAAAGAGAACTGTACATATGAAAAGATTTTGTTCAATCAAACTACATAGCAGTAAATTATTTGTATTTAAAATATTTTCTTTATTTGTTGTTTTAATATATTTTGTCATTAGAACAATCCACCCCAATATTTAACTATCAGGTAAAATATTTGTTTCATAAAATCTATCTGATAAGTCATAAGCGTTTTTCCCCGCAAAGACGTTGTTTTCAAAATAAAAATGCATCTGTGACTATATTTTGAAGAACAAGTATTTCGAATCTTATATTCTGAAGAAAAAATGGCATTTTGGGAATATAATCAATATAATTGAAGAACAAGTCATGTGCCATGCGCGATACACGCTTAGGCGATAATGTATCTCTTGGTATATGACTGACGAGACAGATTTGTTCGCATAGTAGTTTGCCATATCTTTCTGGGGTAGACCAGATGCCATCCAAAGTTATAGAACGCGGTCTGTCCTGTAATGTACCTAATCGCTGAATTGGGGGGGGAGAAGAGGATTAATACCTTTACCAAGGTTATTTGCACGTAAGTGAATATAATGGATTTGAACGGAATTCGAACTCTGCTTTCCGATTCCTCAATCCGAGCCGCTATCCATTACTCCACCGAGCCGAAGAACAAAGAAATGCCAATATTCTACATAATTTTAAATTAAAATGTGTAGTTTTCATTTGTTGTAAAATATCGACATTTAAGTAAAAGACATTTTTAGTGGCAGAGTAATGTGCTTAAGGCACTCTTCACGTTTCTTCTTCACTTATAAAGAGCAAAGTCATATAGTAATATTAAGGACAGACCAATTGATCGTTATTAATTAATTAAATCCTCCATGAGTACCGCAACAACTTACTGGAGATTAAGTAACACACTGTTTAAAACTGCACATCATTTCAAACATTGTATCATAACATTGACGAAATATTTTTGTCAACAAATCTATGTAATTATTTAATTTATTTACTCTTGTTATCATATTTAATGTCATGTTGAGAACGTTTCGGACGTTTATGCTCCGATCTTCTTCAGGTGATTGGAATTTCGAACTGAACCCTTGTAAATAATGTAAATAATTACAATACCTCATCTCAGAAATATAGAGAAATCTATATAATGTTGAAAATGAAGGGGAAATGATTTATTCTTTTACAATGATTTTCTTTTTATTAAAAAGCATATTCGATATATATGATATGCACAGCGTATATTCTACCACACACAGCGGATATATAAAACCGGTAACAGTGCCTAATTTCTTCTCTGTTACTACTGCTTATACATGAACGGTTGTGATAATGTCTGGTTTAGTTTTAAACAAAATAAAATAACAAATAATATTTACATATTGCAATTATAACGCTAGTCAAATTAACACAACTGAAGTGTCTTCTTTACTGTCGTTATTACCAGCATTAGCGTCCATTTTTTTAAATAAATTTCATAACGTGACGCCCCTGTTTTTTTTTCCAATAATTTGAGAGTTGGGCAGAGAGTGCCTTAGCTGACTATGAAGGAGTGATGCAAAACTTTATTGCATTAATGTCCACTGTTCTTATTAACTGCAATGTTTATTTCCAGATAAAGTGACATCTGACTGTCAGAAGAAGACTTCAAACGTATCTAGTAGCGGCTTCTCTTGAAAATGTACTATATTTGGTATGGTGATGTTATCAATACTTGCAGAAGTGGAGTTTATCCCCCAAGGACATTCATGTGGATATGGTTACCACACATTATGGAGTGACAATCCAAGTTTATCAAGAGGGCAAAAGTGGGTAGCTGAATTTAGTAGGTGGTTGGGATGTTTCAGTATGCCTCCAGCACACATGATCTTGCTTTAAATGAATGTTGTGCATGAATGGATTTAAATGGTTGATAACCTTCCCTATTCTAAATTAAATATCATCTGTTTCCCAACAGGAAGAGGAAATCTTGGCTGGGAACTACTTTCACAATAATTATGACGTTATATCTCTTGCTGATAACTTTTTGACCAATAGGATGGTCTTTGAATTATCAGATATCAGTTTACCACGAAATAAATAATGCAATTAATAAGAGTATTAACATTAATGCATGCATTTTTATTACAGTTCTAGTCAACTTATAAACTTTTCAGCGCCTCTCGTATTTTTATGACAATTGTTTTAACGCTCTTTCTTCATCGTTACCTCGACATTATGAATTTAGGCATAGAGCTAGATTTACAAATATGTCGCATCATTTTACTTTTGTAAAAGCTAGACATAACCGAAGTTTCTATTCTGATAGTTTATTCCTCGTCATTTCTCACATGTGAAACTCACGTACGTTTTCTACGTATTCTGCCAACTGTGATCTTGTTAGATTAAAATGAAACTGCATCTTCCTTTTTATCTTTCTCTTTTTTGTCCTTTCTTCTCACGAATCTGCTCTTAATTACTTGAATTCTCAGTAAAAAAAAAACTTACGTCATTTGCATTCCTTGTGGGTTATATGATTACGAGTTATTATGTAACCGAAAACTTCCAGATTTCAATAGGACATTGCACTCTACGGTTTATATTTTGTATGCCTTCATCAATAACAGAGTTAAAGAATATATATTTCATATTGGTGGCGTTGACAGCTGGTAACAGAAAAAAACTGGAAAATTGTAAACATGAACAGACATAGTCAGAATTCGAGCAATGTTATTTTTCATACATCAAGAACCTTTTCGCCCAAACAGCTAACCAGTGAAATTAATACACTTTCATTGAGATCTGTAAATATTATTGTGGTGTATTTGTACATCTTTGTATTTTAAAGAAAGGGTTTTAAAATACTGGAATCCTGTTATCAAACAACAATGTGTGAATCATTAGACGAAAACATTTATAATGATACTACAAGGAAAATAAAGGGAAAAAAAGCTGAAGCATTACGATATAGATTTAGTTAAAAAAAAAACAATTATAAGACCAAGTGATTGAATCTGTGTAACACATGACAATATCAGAAAAATATATAATTAGTGAATAAAGTCAAAATCTAAGAAAAGAAAAAATATACCTAAGAGAAACAAAATAAAATACAATATAAAATAATAATGGCTACGATGAAGAAGAAAAAAATGTAGGTGAGTGACACTGGACAAAGTATCTTGGAATAATTGTATTCGATATCACAGCATCATCAGTTTAGACATTACAGTTGCAGTTTCAAGAGCAATTAAGATTTGTCTGGTGTTGTTGGCAGCACTTTCCCTGTGTTATTTTAATTTAGACATTTTCCTTCTCTTATCAAGGAAAGACCGTCTAACTACCCTGCTATTTATCCGTGAGGTGTAGAAGAGATGGTTCTAAAAGAAGAATATTTGGGAGAAAATGAATTCAACAAGCTCGACAGGAATTTCAAATCGATATACTGATCCCAATATTCATATATAATAATAAAAAAGGAAGTATTTTAATGATTCAATAATCAAATAGTTATCAATCGAAAATTAAACTGTCTAAATGTTAAAGAGAATTATAATTCTAAGCATTATTATGAGTAGTAAAATGAGTAATGCTCATTCTTTATTTCCGTGTTCTTTGTAACCATAAATATTGTGATAAAAAATTATACCGACTTCATGGGTACAATTAATTGATTTCCTTTTAGGTCTTATCGAAATTTTGGTGGTTATTTAAGCCGAAATATATTAAGGATTGATGTTATTTAATACTTAGTTTGGGGAATAGATTAATTCATACCTTTGCATATTGTATTTGCACATAAGGAAATGTAACGCTCCGGACTGCAATTCGAAATCGACGTCACGATTTCTCATTCGAAACGCTTTCTTTTGTCTCTCGCACATACAAGAAAAACTTATATAGCTATCAATTGGGGATTATTTCTTAGAATAAAAATCGGATCAAGCATCACCTAATATGCGTTGGTTGATAGAAATGAGATGATTTTCTTCATGCCATTTCCCTTCAGGTCATAGACCATCAAAACTCTCCAAAGATTTATTTTCTTTAATATCTGTGCATCACCATGACTTATTTGGAAAAAATAGTGGAATGATTTACCGTTATTTTCTTTATGGTTTTGAATTCAAAATGTTGCTTCTCTTACATTGGCTCCCATCCAAGTCTAGATACCCCAGCCTATTTGCATTTAAACTCTAGCTAGCAGACGTAATCGTGTCTTCCCCAAGGGCATAATGCAAACGTGAACGCAACGGGCTAGCCTGGAAATTGAATTCAACTCCCATTTTCTCTTTTTAACGCCGCTATTCTGGACACTCACCATAGAACCTAGGGAATAGGAACGACCAGTATACTTGTTAAAATTTATTTACATTTTATGTCTTTTTTTCGAATTTGCTAATATAAACTTCTTATTCAATTTAAATTGAAAAGTGAGTATATATTAGAATTGATCAGTCAAAGATTTACAGTCATAATGAGTTTTTATTTATTTATTCTGCTTTAAAATGTCAAGCGAAACTGTATATTATTATTATTATTATTATTATTATTATTATTATTATTATTATTATTATTATTATTTCATTTTATTTTATTTCATTTCTGTTGTATCCGCATTTCCTTTCAGGTCATAATAAGAGACCAAAGGTCAGAAATGACATTTTCCACTTAAATAAAACATAAACAAACTATGTTTACACATTTCTTTAAGGCATGACCTACAAGGCATCACATCAGAGAGTCTATCGGAAAAATTCCCAGTCAATCGGAGGGCTCCAAATACACCTAGAATTATTGAAATTCACAAATATAACATTTCTGAGATTCCCACTTCAACATCATTATATTTGGATTGTTTTTTTGAAAATCTTAAAGGATAAATTAGAATCTGTATGGACTGTCATATCTATTATTATTATTATTATTATTATTATTATTATTATTATTATTATTATTATTATTTTTATTATTTTTGCTTGATTACTGGCGTATACTCATTTCTTTCTGGGTTCCATCCAGAGACCTAAAGTTAGAAATGGCATCATGACGTTGTCCATTGAGAAATTTTTAAGGACAAAAACAAAAAATAACACCTTAGATCACATATATATTGTTGTTGAGCAAACCCCTTTTACACAAGATGGACTCGTCCAAAGTATACTTATTCTGACAGAGAGAATACTTGGAGGTTGAGATACTTTGAGTCAGGGTGAGAGATACGATGACAGTATATAGGGTGTTCACAGAGAGTTATACGAGAGGAGAGAGAGAGAGAGAGAGTGAGAGAGATAATTACGGTTTCACATATAGAGACTTGTACATATACTTTCTACTAACCCGCATTGACTGGACTACTATTCTTCACTTCAATCTGTGTTCTTACGTTTAATACTCTTATTTTTCTATCTCATTTACTAGCGTTGTTTATTAATTTGTGCAGGATTGCATCCCCGGAATCCACAACATATATTATATAGATAAAACCTTTCGTAACCTGTGGATTTTACTTGTGAGTACAATTTTTGTATTTCTTTACGGCATGGTCTACCAGGAATCCCTTCAGTGATTCTATTAGAATCTTTTCCAAATCAATATAATGGCTCCAGATACAACTGGAGTTGTTGATCTCCTCATGTGTAACATTTTATTATTATTATTATTATTATTATTATTATTATTTTATTATTAAAGTTGACGTATACGGAAATGTAAAACAATAAAAGTAATCGATAATCTTAAATAAAATGGGGGTTGCTAGAATGATGGTTTTATGCTGATTTATGATGATTTATTTTCTCCTATGTATTTTTTGAAATTGCTAATGTATCCTTGTATGCAAAACAAAATGTCAGTATGAAACGGATTCATTGCAGATCACACAGCTTCTGTGGTCAATTAAGTTGCTGTCTGCACCTACAATATCACCAAATTATTTTAGGATGTGTTTGGCACGGAAGCATCGGAAGACACGATAAGTATGTGCAAATTGAATTAAAGACGCTCCGCGTGAAAGCGGAAAAGTCTATTTGTAGCTCGTGATTATTCAACAGATACTAATCATAGTACGGCACAAGGACAAACTAAAATGAGCATAATCGGTAGGTTTACTGCATTTTTACAATTATAAATCTATACCTGATTAACTAGAATGTCGGTATTAAATTTTCCAGTGCACTGAAATTGACAGATATCGGTCAGCAATTGTTTTATTTCTCTTCTCTCTATCGATACCTTTGAGGATATAGGGGATCATGGCTTTACACAATTTGAACTTTTTTAATAAATATTGTATTTTTTATGTCTCTTAAACCTAAATCGCCATTAATTTTCGCAAGCTGACTAGGTAGGTTATATCTTTTTCCTAAGTCCCGCTTCATATCAAACTTTCCTACGATAATCAAATTGTCTAAGCCTTCTATCCTCATTATGGCTTATATAAATTCCAACTGTCTATTTCTAATTTTAATTATGAGTGTCCCTTTTTTATATTTTCTGAAAATTTATTTGTTGCGCAAATGTTAGGTCTGTGGTATTTTCAGCATCCTTCTGGAGAAACTCATTAATGTTCATTCACGTCGCTTCTTCATCTCTGATGAGATTTTCCCGCATTCAATGCCGTATAAGGGGCCTTGTATCACACAACATTTCCATACTATTTTCTTTGTACCTAACGTATTTCTCTCTCGTTTCTTAATACATTTTGGAAGGCATATTTTGCTACACGAAAGCCCCTTCGGATTTCGTTAAAAATCATAAAAAGCTTTTAACATCGCCTCATACAGAAACGTATAAAATGTAACTGTTTATACAGAAATAGATATAGGAAAGCATATAACAAAGCAGTCAATGTGTGTAAGTAACCGTCAGCCCAACACCATCACATGAGATTTGATTATATTGGTGAAGGTTTTGCACAGAAGCATCCACACTTTTTGAGGTTCTGAATACAGAGACCTGATGCACAAAGTCCGCAGTTTTTTATTCAGAGTTGTCTTTCTCCTAGGCTATAGAACCCAGCCGGTCCTGATATTTACTCATTACTGGGAGGGAGGAGAAGGAAACGATTCATAACATTCCCAAGGGTATTAGCATGAAAGACTGGAATTCGCAATCGGTTCTCTGATTCCTCAATTCGAGCCGCTACCCACTATGCCTCCGATAATTCTTACTAGACACTTATAATATACGATTGACGTAGTGGAGAAATTGATACAGATTTGGTTAAAACTGAAACTCTTAACTTGTGAGTGTTTCTGATCTGTGAAAAAGCGAGGCGATTCCATGATGACCCGGTGAAAAAGAGCCTGACACTATTGTGATACTGCTGATAGTGGTGTTTTCAAATCTAGCAGAGTGTTGTTTGAGAAATTTAATAAAAATGTCGTACATAGGGTTGTCATACATTGTGGAAACTGCGAGTGTGAACCAAATAGCTACTGATTAATGTGTGCAAGTATTTAGTAACTACATAATGGATGAGGGTTTCATAAACTAGCAGCTGTATAACTGTGTCGAAACAAGTCAATTATGTAAAAAAATTAAATGGGCGGCATGCATCATTGAAGAAGATAATGCATTACCAGGACGCAATTCAACGACAGGCGGGCTCTTTTACTAAGAGGAAATAATTTGTGTAGTTCAAGGTCAAAAAGTTACTATAATCCAAA
>OZ038482.1:42739161-42749161 GCA_964036315.1 Acanthosepion esculentum | reverse complement strand
ATGAACTTGATTTCTTTTCTGCTCGTATGTGTGCGTTACACTAAGATAAATAGACGAGCTTGGTTTACACATATGCTCATCCAATGCAGTGACATGCCAGTGACATGTTTTAAGGTATTACAGCGTAATAAAAGCATCAGCTTATTTCATTACCTATGGCTAATAAGAAAGAATAACAGAAATTGCTTACTTTTTGTTTCTAATTTGTCTAGATGATATGACTGATATAACAAATTTAGATTAAAAAAGAACCTCGTGATAAGATTTATATTAGACTCTTAATATATAACGCGAGGTAAGTAATATCTTGAAGTTATTAGTCAAAAGTGAAATGTTTTCGACATTAAGATTAACAAAAATGTTGCAATTTCTCATACAATAGGCTAAAAATTGCCAGACCTCTTTGACTTAGCCCGTTCAAAACCATTTCATAATTCGTATAAGCAAATGCCTGCTGTCGCGAATGAATAAGTGTTTATTATTTATAGACAATGGAAAATTAATTAAATTTATTCAGATTTATATACTTCTTTCTTCTGAAGAATCTGCGAAATCGAAGAACCGAGTTGAAATTCCAGTTGATTTCTTTGTACTGTCTCATGTGCAAACCGTTGTAAAAAGTAAAGTATGAATCTATGTACATGTTTTCCAGTTATGTATTAAAAAATGGTGCAGACTCGGATTTTTAGGCTTGTTTGGTGACTTTTCTAGGAGAAAGCGTACACTGAATTCTAAACTGCTTTTATAATGAGGCTAGTCAATCCATCCTGTAAAATCATACTACTTGTAATGAAAACCACATCTGTAATGCATAGCGTGCTGAAAGCTGTAGATGCACACACCTAAGTGAGTCTACGGGACTTGAAGCTGTAAGTAAATGCTTAATATAATATGAATACATTGAATCAGGAAAAAATATACAGCTAAAATGCATCAGTATTTTTAAGATTATATATTCGAAAACCAGTTTCATATTATTTTAATGGAACTTAAAGTAATTTATGTAGACACCTCTAAACTTTCTCTAAAAACAATGATACAGTAGAAGTGAAACCTAAGAACATAACGAAAGCAACAGATTATCTTCCAAATGTTTGTTTATTATAAGAAGAATATCATTGTAATATTTTATGCATATATTATTTTAAATCTATCTTATAATCATGGGAATTTGGTAAAAACCTTGTATTCTGTCATCTACGCGGGATCTTGGATTTGTACGGGGAATTTGAGTATTTTTTAAACTGTGAAACAGTGATTTTGACATACTTGCAAAAATCAGATAATTATCGGATTTTAATAAAAAAATTATTTTGAATTTAATGAAGTTTATTTTTATTGCGTCGTTTCCTAGAAAATATTTGGAAAATATTTTTTACATCGTTTACCACCAATTCGTTTAATTTTATAAAAATTCAAGAACGTAAACCGTATAATCTCGCGTACTATGCGACCTTTGAAGATGTAATTTTTAAGCTAATTTGACTACAGTAAATAGATATATTGTTTGGTCAACATGGTTTCCAGGGCCTGCAGTAGGTACGCTAATTTACTATCTCATGTATGATGCGACTCATTTAAATTTAGCTTCAAAATTAAGTTATCAAAAGTCAACTTATACGAGAGTATATACGGTATGTATAGCTTATTTTTTTGTATAATTACCAATATAATTTAAATCATCAAATTATTCTGTCGGAAAAGATCGCAGGTACAAAAGTCTGCTCTGAATGGTAAAATGTAAAAGAAACAAGACCTTATTTAATTAGAAAATATTTGAATTGCCTTCATGAATAAAATATATTATTGACAGTATTGTCTGGATATAAAAAAATCGCTGAAAAATTTATAGCGGTCAAAGGATATAGTTATTAAATTATAAATGTACATAGCAATCATAAACGAATAGGCTGACTACAGGATCTGAAAAGTATGTATTTTTAAGTTCGTATAAACGTGTTGATTTTTGTAAATACGTACATATATATATATATATATATATATATATATATATATATATATATATATATACACACACACACACATATATATATATATACACACACACATATACATACATACATACACACACACATAAATATATATATGTGTATGTATATATATATATGTATGTATATATGTACACAGACACATATATATATATACACACACACACATATATATATATATGTAAAAAATTAAAGTGGAATCTGCACTGAAACAAAGAGGCTAGGCCAGACTGAATAGCAATAGAAATGCTGGCAGCCTTAGACGATTTCGACATAGACAAGATTACAGATATAATAAATTAAATTCACAACACTAATGATATACCGAAATACAAACGTAGATCAATTTTCAAAACATCGGACAATCAATATAATGAGTCATATAACAATAATTATTTTTCTAATTCTGATGAATTTAATTGAGCAACTGAATCAAACCGGACATAGGACATGAAAGGTTTGGGTTCATCAAAGGCATTGGAACAAGGGACGCGATATTTGATGCTCGGAATATTACCGGAAAGAGAAATAGAAATGCACAAACACGTTTACCTGTGTTTATAGACGAGGCAAAGGTGTTCGTTAAAGAACAACACAAAAATATGTTGGAACTTGTCAGAAACATTGATATATATAGGAGAATATGACAATAATGAAGAATCTATTCTGGCAACAAAATCGCCTGTATGTGGAAAGTAAATGAATTCAGCAGATATGAAAAAACAGAAAGGGGTGTAAGACAAGGTGGTGTTTTCTCAGCGGACTTATTCAAACTAAAAAGCGATGTAATTTTGCGAGAATAAGAAGCTCTACGATAATTTATTTTAGACGTTTAATATCAACATCTTAAGATCTGCAGATAACACAGTGTAGATAGCATAAAGAATAGTATACTATAATAACACCCACAGAATGTAGTGAAGAAAATCGAGAAGTATGGATTAAACATCAACTCTAACAAGACAAAATGCATGGTTGGTAGCAAAAAAGGTGAGCCCATATGCGAATTGCAAATCAGAGATACCGAAATGTAACAATTACAAAATATTAAATATCTGGGAAGAGTTTAATAAGATGTCCGAAAGTGTGACACTGAACTCCGAAGGCGTATTTGGATAGCCAAAGTTCATTCCAAAAGCAAAGTCGGGTACTAAATAATAGAAAAAAATGTTTGAAATAAGGAAATGATTACTAAACCGTTAGGTGATATCTGTCCTCCTGTATGGCAGTAGGTACTGGCAATCTCCTCAAGGATGAAGTAGACACTTGAAGCAGCAGAAATATGGTTCTGCAGAAGGATGATGAGGATAACATGAGCCGAACATGTGAGCAATCTCGAATTATTTGGAAAATGTAAACAAAAAGGAAACTTATGATTAACATCAGGAAGAGACAGTTGAGGTTTCCCGAGCACATAAGGAAGACGAGGGCTTGGAAAATCGGACACCCAAAGAACAGATTGACGGAAAGAGGAACGACGGAGAAAAAGGCATAACTTACTTAGTGAGTTTGAGTAAATGGATGCCGGAACAGTGTCAGGGAAAATAACAGAAAGACAAAACTTATTTTAGATCTACGAAGGAGATGCAGTTGTAGAATGTTATAATCGTCTTCGTCGTGAAGTAACATGGTACATAGAGAAGAAGTTCAGCTTTATTTCGAGGCGCCTACATTTATATTACTTCATTCCAGAAACGCTTCATCAATTGTTGCCTTTAATCTCTTTAACTGAAAAAAAAGTAATTTAGCACAGGGAAGGATCTCATAACAGAGAATTCATTCTATTGCAACCATATAGAGAACGACATTTTTTGTTGTGGTGAGGCTGAAGATCCGCGATTGGTCGGTTAGAAATGGTCCATCCTGCTCGCGTGATGAGTTATTGTTTTCTACATTGATGCACAATATTCAGGTTTATCGGCCTCTCAATATTATTGAGCAGTCAACATTGTTCACTTTCAACGTGGGAGTCGAACATCGAAGTGGCTAGCATCAACAAATTTATATATAGTTATGTTCTCACAAACAATAAATATATTTTCTTTACATTCAAATTCATATTGCGTGTTACACCCTTTTTATTTGTTTGCGTTTAAAATAATCTGTTAAAACACAATCGTCGAGGATAATTAAGCAAAAACTCACTGGCCAGTACCTTTGCAAAACGTTTTTCATATATTCTACCATAAAACGTTAGACGGCATCTATCTCTATCAGGAGAGTAGGGCGTTTAATAAGGATGTTAGAGAATCTCTGTTGGTGACACATGCATAGAAATATTTCTGATTATAACATCAAGATATTCACTGAGATATGTATTGCAACTCTTCTGGAAGGATTAATACATCAAATATCTGCTTCAGAGCGTATAATCAAGCACTATCTCTGGATTATAATGTTTGTTAATACGTATAAAAAGAGCTTTAGGTTGCTTCCAAAGAGTATCGTCTATCGCACTATATAGATCAACCGGCAGCTTGGTTTTCAGTCACTTTCAAACCGTTTCGCAAGCTAGGATATCATCGCGGTATAACCACCCTGAGAAAGAGACCGATATAGGGTTGGTAAACATAAAGAACTGGTTCTCCATGAACTGCTCGTTTATGATTCTTTAAAATGAAAATAAAATTGTCATATTTCTTAAAATGTATATGCCGAAAATTACCAAAGAATCAGTCCAATCTGTAAGATGTCCATTGATAGATCTTCTATATCAATACATGAAAAAATGTCGATCCTAATTACATCTATCATGGAAAGGTGCAGAATACATTTTGCTAATCAATCAAATTTTGCATACAGTAAACACAAAGAAAATGACTCTGATATTAACGATTTTCATATGTACTCTTAAAATAGATGTTAACACAATCCTTAAAAGTTTACACGATAATTTATTTACGAAAATGAGAAGCACATTTATATTGAAGAAAACCAATGTATTTTCAGTAAGGAATTTAATTTTAATAACGTCATTTTATTGCTTTTGATATCACACTTGATCTTGTATTTTAATACTTATGATTAAAGTAAGGCAAAAATAAATTCCGTTGCTGTAAATAAGGAGAAATAACGACCTTTCGCATGGGTCTCTAAAAATTAATAATTAATGGTTATGTTATCGTCGAACTATATCCGATACGTTTTTACAATATCGTGAATAGCATACATTTTCCAATAAGGCTTTTTTTTTCCTTTCCTTTATCTGTATGTAATTTCCAAAATGTGCATAAACATAACTATACTTTATTCTCTATACTGATTTGCAGATCTGAAAATTGAAATACATGCAATATATCATACTAGATGATCAATATAATGAAATTCTATTTTGGTTTTCTACGGCTTATCGACCCCTTGCAGTCTATTTAAAGGCAGAATATATTTTTACACTGTAAGATTATTTTTTGTTAGATAATCATTTTTTAGTGATAAAAGTCTTCGAGAGGAATGGGAGAAGTGGTGGATACACACTTACACCAAGGGGATTTTCGCTTACGTATATATAACGAACACAACGGCAAGTGGAACTCCGATTAAAAATTTCAAGCCATTATCCATTACGCCACTGCCACATCCAATCTTACAACACCAGGTTTTCACAAGCGGTCATCCATTTGACCAGGATCGATGTTGCTTAACTTCGGTGATTGAATGTTAGCCGATGTTTAAATTTAATGTTGTTGTAAGGCATAAGGGACTTTATAAACCATATAGCATACTAGATGTAACTGCTAGGCAAATATAATAACCTGAATATGCGATATAATATACAGGATATGTACAATCACATCCTGAATGAATTATATTGGATATGCCATAGAAAATTATAGACATAATACAATTGATATATATTACGATGTGCCGGAAATAATATAATCGTTATGTAACATAATGTGCTGTATATAATATACAGGATTATTATTGGTCCAACGTGGGATACATATATGGAAAGTTCTACAGTTTTTCCGTCAAATCTCTCAAATATCCTCAAGTGAATAGCATTTTAGGATCGGTTTCAAAGTAGTTATGTTGTAAATAGGAGTTACTTATGTAATGTAATCACCTTTTACTCCATTCATAGAAATAATACGTTTAGCTTGCGTATCCAAGATAAATACATTAAATTAGTATTTCCAATATTACAGGGTGATTTTAAAGTAACTTCTTATTTCCTTTATGAGTGGACAGTCAGCAGTCTTGACTCAAATCCCTATGACGTTTTTCTTTTTCGTTGGTTAAAGGAACAAGTTTAGTGTACAAAACCATGACTTTGGAAGAGTTCTTAGTGAAATCAATTGACGCGATTTCTGGGCGGCCCCTGAAGCTGGTAGGCAATTTTGTGGCTTATATCGAATTTTAAATACAACCTCATGCTAAACGCTTTCCATTTCTTGTAAAACTCATATTTAATTAAAAGATTAAAATATTTTAAAATGGGGAGTTACTTTTATTTCACCCTCTTTATATGTCAGATAAATAAAAAGAAAACAAACAAAAAAGAAAACTAGTGTAGGTAAACATAAAAAAATAGGCAAACACTGAAATTGTCTCTGTTAAAACTGTTGCTGCTGAAGAGAGAAATTGATAAATGATGTCATGCATCCCAGAGTGGAAGGTCAAATCGTGTTTTTTTCTTCTTTTTTTTTTACTATAAGTCTGCTGTCTTTATAATTTTATTCATTCATCCGTAAATTCATCGATTTCCAGTTATAATCTTATTTTTCCTTCTTAAACAATATTTTTCTATATGTGAAAATGAAGACAGTTTTTATACTTAACAGATCTGTGCTATGTGTTTTCATCTAACAATTATATAAATGATACTTAAGCCTATACAAATCATGTACGACGTACAGTAAATGTTAACACGATCGTTTTGCCATGTTCGACGTATATCAATGTAAGTCTCATATCACTACGCACGTTTTCCATGCTAATAAAATTTACATAGAAATTAGTTCGGATATTATCATTTTCACAAAATGCATTTCTCTTATTACATTAAAACCTAGGAATGAGCAAAACTCAAATACTGCTAAAACCATTGTCAGTTTTGACGCACTTTTTTCTTCTGTCAGAATTCCATTCCCCATGCTTTTTCTTTTATGACTAACCTCACGGAGTGTTTAAATGATCGTATTACAGATTGTTATCGTCCAATATCCTCGCACCACTGTTACGGTCCAAGGTTAGGACCAAGGAAGAACAACACGCACACAAGAGTAGAAATAACAAAGATATATTACAAGAGAATAATAATACAAGAAGTTGAAGGTGTTAGTATGACTGTCAGTCTGGTGTAGAGTGAACTACTATTGTCTCGACTCGTTCCGTCTCGACACGTTCCACTTCTTCTACCCGTATCTCTTGAGAGGCGCAGTCTTTATAGTATCAGGAAGTGTTGATTGTCGTTACAGGTAAGATCCCATAACACAGATAATGTCAGGAATCTACTTTTTAATCACGTAATGTGAACGTCTGATTTCATTTCCATTTATTTTTTTTGTCAGTCATGCTTTTTTTATCAAATAGGAAACAATGTACCAACTTCGAAATAAGCATTTAATCCGGTATGACAAGCTTTTGTCTGTGCGTGGAAAACATTTAATCTCTGAAATTATATTGTTTTAATTTCATTGCCAAATATGCATCTATTAATTTTTACGAATTAATTAGTTTAATTTCGATTCATTAGATTTAATCCAGGGTGCACGCAACTTCAAGATGTGCGTTACGAAATCTGAGATATGCAAGATGATGCAAACCGAAAACTGTTTTCATTTCGTTTAACAAATATAACTTTGATATAAAAAAAAATCCTAAATCAGGCATCACATATGTATTATATAGTGAAGTTATCAAAGACATTTTTGAATTTGGCAAAACCTACATTGAAGGAATCAAAGTTTTTTAATTGCGAAGTATTATTCTCCAGCTAAAGACAAAATACAGAAATATGTCCACCATGATATTCATACAGTCCACAACAAAAAGAAAATGCAATATATTTCAACTTTTATCAAGCAAACGCAAAGTAACTAATTCGGTGAATATATTTTGAAGTCGTAGAGAAACGTATTCATTTAGGTCTTATATCGGATACATTGTATGATTCAGATATTTGTACAATATAAAATTAGATGTGCCAATTTGAGAACTTTTTTATTTTCACTTTCAAATTCAAATGTTGCAAGGAATATGTTCAAGTTTCGAAGTTGTGAGGAGTTTAAGGACATGGATGTCGCTGTTTTACTTATACCATTTCAATAAAGATTTAAGGCATTGCACATAGCAGATAATTTGAACATATGAAATAAAAATTGAACAATTCAACGTGGTGCAATGGTTAGCAAGTTTTTCAAACTGCAGTGTGGTCGG
This sequence comes from Acanthosepion esculentum, assembly GCA_964036315.1. Lineage (NCBI taxonomy): Eukaryota > Metazoa > Mollusca > Cephalopoda > Sepiida > Sepiidae > Acanthosepion > Acanthosepion esculentum. The sequence continues at coordinate 42,740,771 of OZ038482.1, read as the reverse complement.
AATGTCTAGTCACCCCCAAATATAATTCCAAACTTTAGGAGTTAGTGTCAATCATCTGAAATAGAAAATTATATTATGTAAGGGTGACAAGACTTTGGAATCACCCTGTAGATCAATTACAACTTGTGACTTTGTGCCACATCTAAATTACGCCTTGTAAATCTCGAAATATTTGAATTATTGCGTAAGAACATTCGATCTCAAAAGTCTATTAGTGGGAAAATAACAAATATAAAGTGATATGTTTCCTATCTTGAGTACATTACTAGCATGATGTTGTATGCGAACAAGCAAAACTTTGTTGAGCAACTATTCATTAAAAAGAAACGAGAGTGTCTTAGCATTAAAATGAAGCTACCTGAATTCATGCAATAATAAAAATGGAGACACTGGCGGGTAGGAGTTTTTAACACATACGCAAACGTGTATGATAATTAGCGTATTTTCCGGCCTATTTAACGTATCCACGTAATGGACATACCCATAGTTTTTATGAAATATTTAAAAGAAATATGCATACTTCACAACGAAGAATATCAAAATTATAAATTTACAGTTACGTGACATTCTTACTATGAAGAAACACTTAGAGTATTAGCACAAATTAAACCACTGTTACTTTTTTTTAATAAAATTGAGGTAAGGTTTAATTATCAGGACATTTTTTGGAATAGAAGAATTAGTACATTTCAACATGCATTTGTAAGTATAATGCTTCAATTATTTTCAGGGATCAACATCTGCACATGAAGTAAATTCTTAATAGCTACAAAGAAATCTACCGGTATCAGTGAACATTGGTACATATGGTAATAAGCAAAAAACATTGGTACATATGGTAATAGGCAAAAAACATTGGTACATATGGTAATAGGCAAAAAACATTGGTACATATTGTAATAGGCAAAAAACATTGGTACATATGGTAATAGGCAAAAAACATTGGTACATATTGTAATAGGCAAAAAACATTGGTACATATGGTAATAGGCAAAAAACATTGGTACATATGGTAATAGGCAAAAAACATTGGTATATATGGTAATAGGCAAAAAACATTGGTACATATGGTAATAGGCAAGAAACATTGGTACATATGGTAATAGACAAAAAACATTGGTACATATTGTAATAGGCAAAAAACATTGGTACATATGGTAATAGGCAAAAAACATTGGTACATTTGGTAATAGGCAAAAAACATTGGTACATATTGTAATAGGCAAAAAACATTGGTACATATGGTAATAGGCAAGAAACATTGGTACATATGGTAATAGGCAAGAAACATTGGTATATATTGTAATAGGCAAAAAACATTGGTACATAATGTAATAGGCAAAAAACATTGGTACATATGGTAATAGGCAAAAAAAAAATCAGAAATATGGTACTTATTGTTAAATGTAGTCCCATACCATACATGAAGACAAGTAAATTCCAATGTCAATAAAAACACACAGAAAGGAAGTAGCAACATACCTGTCAATGCAAATATTCATCTAAACTTTGGTATTACAACAAAACAGGGAGAAAAATATAGTAAAAAATCCACATATTTTTTTTCTTTTTCCTGGGTAAATCAATCAAGAATTTTTTTTTATTGATAT
>OZ038482.1:42721661-42734161 GCA_964036315.1 Acanthosepion esculentum | reverse complement strand
ACCCTACATTTATGCTTTTGTAATGAGGAATAAAGTTAATTATAATTATTAGAAATATATACTGACTAATTATTATTGTCTTGTATTATATTGTCACTACACTTTATTTTAGCTCATGTCCCTCTTAATAATCTATTTGTTATAACAGAATTTTGAAAACTTTTAATCGGAATGGTGATTGAATTCAAGCAGGTAACTTGTACTGTTTGCTATTATCGTTAGATATAATAACTCATTATTTAGCTAAATTAGTCATTTCGAGGCTAATACTTTATGTGCCAATGGAACATATAAGATCTGATTAAGTATTTGCAGGTAATTCTGAATGTTTAAATGACTATATTTCTGATAAAAGTAATTATTGCGATGAAACGTTACTTTCTCAGAAAAAATGTCACTTCTTGATTAATAGATTATCTATAATGCAGTTTTCAACTAATAACGGATTATTCTTAGAGAAATAAAGCTTATAGGTTATGGTCCAGGTTAGGTCCAATGAAGAACAACACGGACACAAGAGTAGAAATAACGAATATATATTACACAGAATAATAATACAAGATGTGGAAGGTGTTAGTATGACTGTCAGTCTGGTTTGGAATGAACTACTATCGGCTCGACTCGATTTGTCCCTCTCTCTTGAGAGACGTAGTATACATAGTGTTAGGAAGAGTCATTCTGTAGTTATAGGTAAGGACCCATAACACCCCCGTCCCAAGCTTTTACCTTGCAGGGGTCTTTAATATTTTTTCCTTTCCGGATTAATCATCAAAGGCTCTGTAAATTTTCTTTGATTTCCGCGGTTCTGAAATTGCTTAAGGCCTTTGCATATTGAATGTCTCAAATATTGTGTCCATTACTTCCTCCTCTTCCTGAGGTAGACCGTAAGAATCCTCTACCAGCCTCTTTCTGATCTGATTTAAGTGCTTTTATGCGAGAACATCGGACCCTGAATTATGTAAATCACGTTCCCGATTCCCTTCTCTATTGTACCTTGCTCCCAATAGGATGTGTTGTTTTTGAACATATTAAAAAAAAAATTATCCACTGGGTTAAATTTTCTTTTTGGTACAAACAACGTTGGTGATTGTGTTGTCTGTTTTGGCAGTAATTTGTCGAATACCGATCTAATTTTTCGGGCGAACATTACTTCGGCTGGCGATAATACAGTTGGCGTAGTACTTTTCGGTGTAATCCTATACACTTGCCAGAATTGTTGTAAAGCCTTTCCTGTTGGCACGTCATAAGCTTTCCTTAGTGCTCTTTTTAATGTATCTACAAAACTCTCCTCTTGCCCGTTTGGTCTTGGGTGATATGGCGGGGATTTGATATGTTTCACCTGAAAATGTTCACAAAATTCTTGAGAATCAACAGACGTAAATTGTGTCCCATTATCGGTGACTAAAAAATCAACCACTCCGAAACGAGCAAACAGCTCGTGAAGGCAATTTATTGTAGTCTAATAAGTAGTTTTTCTACAACGAAATACTTCTGGACATTTGCTGTAACTGTCTACTACAATAAAGTAGTAGAAAACCTCTAATGGAACTGCGAAATCTACATGGATTCTCGATCACGGTCGATCTGTCTTAAGTCATGGCTTATGAGTGATCGGAGGTGCCTTTGGCTTCTAAGGAACAGATCTTGCATTTGTCCACCATATGTATAATATCTTGATCCATCTTTGGCCAGTACACGTAACTTCGCATTAAGGATTTCATCCCGTTCTTTCCTGGGTGGCCCATGTGAAAATCCTTTAGGATTCGTCTTTGTAGCATTTTCGGTGTTACTACTCTTTCATTATATAGCAGAACATTATCAGACAGGAAAAAACTGTCTGATATGTGCTTATCTTTTCCTACAATTTTTGTTTTCGTTTCCTTTATAAAATGGTCATACACGGCTTTGTTTCTTATTTCCTATAATGTGACGGGGAGGTCTCGAATTTTACTACATACTGTTGTTTTAATATATTCTTCATATTGTAGAGCTGCAATTGCGGAATATTCTAATGGCTCCGTTTTCTTTCGTATTTGTCTCGAAAGACCATCTGCATGCCCGAACTTGTTTGATGGAAGATAGTCCAATTTAAAGTTATAATTTAATAAAATCGACCCCCATCTTAGCAATCTTTTAGCAGTGTAGACCGGTAGACCTTTATTTGATCAAAATATTGTCACTAACGGCTTGTGGTCCATCTGTAAGGTGAAAAATCTACCATAAATATATCTGTGGAATCTTGTAAACGCAAAAATATTCCTAACTCTTCTTTTTCTCGGCTGGTTGCAACGTTCTTGAGGCATGCACGATAGGTTTTAGTGTCATATCCGGCATTTTATGAAGTATACATGCCCCACTACCATAGGCACTCGCGTCACTCGCGACTATTATTTCCAATTTGGGATCATAATACGCTAAAATAAATCTGCTGTTCAAGTCTTAATGATTTTGTCGAAAGTTTTCTGACATTCATATGACCATTCCCAAACTTTTTCCTTCTTCAACAGTTCGTTTAGAGGTGCGCGTAATTTGTGCATGTTATGAATAAATTCTTGATAATAATTTACTAAGCCCAAGAAGCTTTGTAACTCGGCTAAATGTTTTGGAGCCGGCATTTTTTTGATTGCCGTGGTACTTTCTGGGTCTGGTCTTCTTCCTTCTTCGTCAATATGGCCCAGATATTCTATCTCCTTCATAAAGAAGTCACATTTATTTTCCTTTACCGTAAACCCGTAATTTGGTATTTGCCTGAAAACCTCTTGAACGTATTCCCAGTGTTGTTCAATATGTTTGCTATCTATGAGGATGTCATCAAGGTATGCGATCGTGAAATCCAGTCCGCCTAGCATAGTGTCCATTATTTGCTGAAATATCGCCGGCGCGAGCTTGATCCCGAATGGTAATCTCTGGAACTTATATAACCCTTTATGTGAGTTTATGCACAACAACATCGAGCTTTCCTCATCTACTAGTACTTGTAGGTATGCTTCGCTCAACTCTATCTTTGAGAAAACATTTCCTCCGTTTAACTTTGTGAATACTTCCTCTGTACTAGGGAGAGGATAGTGATAAACCTTAATCGCTGCATTCAATCATGTCGAGAAATCAGGGCATAGGTGTATCTCACCCGATTTCTTTTTCACGTAAACCGTAGGTGCGGGCCATTGATATATTCCACCTTTGTCAATATACCGGTTTTCACGAGTCTATCGCACTCTTTGTCTATTTTTTCTAATGATGCGAATGGTACATCACTTTTCTTCTTGAAAATTGGTTGTACATTTTTTAGTTCGATTTTGGCCGCCATTTCTTTACACTTCCCGAGGCCAGCTGAAAATACGTCGGGGAAACTCTCCTTTAATTTCCCCTTCAATTTCTCTGCCTCGGTCGATAACCTTTCCACTTTTTGGCAGAACGTATTTATCGGTAAATCCCACAGGTCAAATTTCTGCATCCAGTCAGTTCCAAATAAATTTTCCGTATATTTTAGAACATATATCTTTAATTTCTTGGTCATCCCGTTGAACGTCACATTTGTGATAATCTCCACCTCAAATTTGATTTTTCTTCCTGTTGCCGACCTGGCTAATTCATCTGTACTCAGCTTTGGTCTGTTTGTTTAATTTCTTCCACGTCTGTAAGCTAATAATGGTTAAATCTCATCCGGTATCTAACTGTAATCTGATATTTTTGTTTAACAGTTCTACTTTTACGTATTTTCGTATATTTATTCCGTCCTCTTGGTCAGGTCTAGTGACTCTTACTCGGCTTTTCTTTTCTTTCTTTGTTCTACAGTGCGAGATTTCATGTCCCACTTTATTGCACACAGACAAGTCTTATAGCGGTATGGACAATCTTTGCACCAATGGAAAGTCCCACAGCCATAGCATGGACAGGGTTGAGGTTCCTTCTGTGGTTTCATTTGACTTTTGTTAGTAAAATAATTGGTTTGGTTTGTTTTTGAGGAGGGTGAAAAACGTGTTTGTCGTTTTACTTTTCGTACGTCAGCAACGCCGGACTCTTCGATGTCTTTCGAGTCCTTTTTTACTCTTATAAATCTGTGACAGTCCTCAGCCACTTTTTGTAGCGTCAATTCTGGTTCACTCTCAAGTTTTGTTAGAATTCTCCGTCTGATCTCCGCTTCTTTAGACGCAACAAGGCCTTGGACGAATATCAAATATTTAAAATTGTCAGGGATGAGTTCAGATAACTTACAGTCATCGCAGTGTTTGTTTACTATTTAAACGAATGTTATAATCTTCGCTATTCTTTTTTGTTAAATGTAAACATTTCCACCTTTTGTGGAATAGTGAAGTGTTCGGACTAAATAATTCCCTTAAAAGATTCACGGCTTCCTTGAAAGTCAACTCATTCGTTTTCCTCGGTAGGATGTAGTCTACGAGTTTAGTGTATTAGACGTACTTTTTTCGCGTCTGACCAATTCCCGCAATCAAACTCATATGAATCTTCATATCTTCTGAATTAATCCGCGAAGGTTTTGTATTTGTCCGGTGCATAAGTGAAGTCTTTGATAGAGCTCCATATAGCATTTTGCGAGAATGCCGTTTCATTTCAAGAATTTTGTCCTTTATTTGTTACTGCCCGTAGTAGTAATTCTTGTAGATTGAGTTACTTCTCTTCGTTTTTTTTTGTTGAATTTCTAATTGTTTTTCCTCGAGCCTAGTCTGTCTTTCCTCATTTTTTTTGTTGCTACTCGAATTGCATTTTCATTAGTTCCAATATGGTTGCCTTAAAGTCTTCCATGTTTACACAGTAATTTTGTGTAACGATTTTTCCTTTTTTCTCAGTGTAGATTCAGGCCTTTGTCGCCTGTTTTTCTGGAACCTTAGTACTAAAAAAATTTCCTGCGTGGAATTCGATTCTGTTCTGGCTGACAGGTAAAATTCGTCTCTTCGTTACGACTGTTAAGGTTGGTGTCCAAAATTGTTTTTTCTTTTTTTTTATCTTCGCGTAGGACTTTTTTTTTTCTCAATACCTTCGTCACCTCTGTTATGGACAGCCGATAGCGAAAAGTTTTTTCTTTTTTTTTAGATTCTCCGCGTAGAATTCGTTTCTTCAATATCGTCGCCACTGTTATGGAAGACCGATAGCAAAAAGTGATTGTATTTTTATATTCTCCGCGAAGAATTCGTTTCTTCAATATCCTCGTCGCCACTGTTATGGTCCAGGTTAGGACCAAGGAAGAACAACACGAACACAAGAGTAAAATTAATGAAGATATATTACACGGAATAATAATACAAGATGTGAAAGGTGTTAGTATGAATGTCAGTCAGGTTTTGAGCGAACTACTATCGGCTCGACTCGATTCCTCCCTCTTTCTTGAGAGGCGTAGTATACATAGTGTTAGGAAGAGTTCATTCCGTACTTATATGTAAGGACCCATAACACAGGGGTATTTTGTTAGATACCGATAATCAAAGTCTGTCTATATTTCTGAGATGAGGTATTATGTACAGTATTTACATTATTCGGATTATTGTCCTCATCTTTGTCGCCATATTTGTCACAACGTTTCGGCCGTTGTACGCTCCGGCCTTCTTCAGGTGGTTGGAATTTCGAACCTTACCCTTTATTTCGATCGCTAGGGTAGACTGTTCTAGTTCCACGAGCCATGTTTGATGGGTGTCAGTTATCAGTTATCTCCTGGTAATTTTTCCCTCTGAAAGTTCTCCACTGCCTTAACCGGGTATTGAACTCACACTCTTTGGGTCTGTTACTGGATCTAACCAACGACACATGGTACGGTGGATAAAAGCGTTGGTTAGATCCAGTAACAGACCCAAAGAGTGTGAGTTCAATACCCGGTTAAGGCAGTGGAGAACTTTCAGAGGGAAAAATTACCAGGAGATAACTGATAACAAACACCCATCAAACATGGCTCGTGGAACTAGAACAGTCTACCCCAGCGATCGAAATAAAGGGTTCGGTTCGAAATTCCAACCACCTGAAGAAGGCCGGAGCGTACAACGGCCGAAACGTTGTGACAAATATGGCGACAAAGATGAGGACAATAGTCCGAATAATGTAAATACTGTACCGATAATCAACACCAACATTATTTTTAATTTTCTTCTGAGAGTGACACTTTTGTATTACGAGACAAGTTCTGGATTCTAAGTCAACTGGTTTTGTTATTTAAATGCTGGCTTAGCTTCTTTCGTCAGTATCAATTGCTGTAAATAGGCGAGGACGGATGCAGAAATGTTTTAATTATTCATGGATTTGTCAATAACTCATTTTTTGGTGATGTGTTTTTTCTTCTATATTTTCTTTCAAATCTACCTGCTACCGTCTTTAATGTTTCTTAACATTACATAACAATATACAATGATATTTTAAATCTTTTTGGTTGACAATGATTTTTCATTTTTCTGCAATTTTTCATTCGATTTTATCGAGTTATAGAATAGATGTAATGATTTCACTCATATTCTTTGGGTGGTCAACTAAAATATTAGCATTATCTGAACACACGGAGGATATATATATATATATATATATATATGTGTGTGTGTGTTTGTGTGTGTGTACATATATATATATATATATATATATATATAAGCGGTGTGTTCATAAAAAAATAAATAAAAAGCTTAATCGCAGTACCCTCTCAGTCGTTCCATATATATATATATATGCATATGTATGTATGTATGCATGTATATATATATATATATATATATATATATATATATATATATATATATATATATATATATATATATATATATAATATGAAACGACTGACAGGGTACATCGATTCAGCTTTATATTTAATTTTTCTTTTGTTCGTAAAAGAGTTTTTTTTTCATCAAAATCATTCGTACAAATATTGAACAAATATTCTGCATGTATGAAAGCTTTCGTCTATTTTTTAAACAATTATCAAGATGGATTTTTTTATATGAATGAATGTATAGGTGTTTATGCATGCATCTAGAATTATAGGGTGATTTTATTTTCCAATCAAAGACAACATATTTTGAGTGCTTTATTAGTATTTGTGACTCAGTGTTGCATTTTCTTTTTTCATTGTTAATACTTCCATATCTTTTAGTCTGTGTTTCAAGGATTCTTTATTGAGCTACGGTCAGATAGGCGTATCGAGAGTCTTCTAGATATACATGTAGTTGTTTATTCCATATAATTATTCAGGAGTTTGGTTTAATCAGGCACGCAGTTCTTAAGGGAGAATGAATTCATGAATAAAATTGGTTAACTGTAATATATATCTTCTAGGTGTGCTCTTATTGTTGATCCAGATACAAATTGACAGATATCGGAGGAAATTACTAAATAAAGGACTAAATTGGCATCTCTAAATTAAACTTGACCTCTTTACAAAGAAGACAAAAATTGCCATTTCTACACCAGGCACTATTCCTGCTTGGGGCTGGCGGAATAATAAAAGTTCATCCATACCTGAGATAACTTCTCAAGACAGAGGGACTAAAAGAATAAAATCCACCAAACTAGTCGCCTTGGAAACAGTTGCGAATCGATCTGTTTTGCATTGACTCAACCTAGTTTCTATCTTTTTAGCGGTCGGCCAGATACGCTACGTCTATTATATGTTCCACTTCGATTTCTCTCTTTGATTTACTTGCGGTCATATGACTTACTTAGATTAATCTTATCAGCTATCGCTCTAATCGAGAGTCCATGACCATGAAACGTGTCGACTTGGCCTTTCTCGAAGTCAGAAAAAAGGTTTAGGCATGATAATAAATGTACATCCAATTGTAATAAACCCTATATTCTGTTCATCGTCATTACTATGGATACATATATTTCTAAGAAGACACGCTGGAGTAATGGATAGCAACTTGGATTGAGTAATCGGAGATCCGAATCCATTACAATCATTTACGTGCTAACAAACTTGGGAAAGGTATGAATTCTCTTCTCCTCCCAGTAATGGGTACGTAGCAGGATAAACCTGGTTCTATATAGCCTTGGATGACATCAGCTCTACTGCAGAGGGAATTGGCAACCTAGTGCTGGAAAAATAAATCTGCCTCGTCAGTCAAGTATCGGATGATTCATGTGCGCCTAAGCGTGTATCACGATTGGTACATAACTGACTGAACATAAAAAAACAAAACAAAACAAAACATATATTCTTTTTAAAGTAATAATGATAAATTCCCTTGATATTGAATAGAAAAACAGTGGGAAGTCCTCCGATAAAGAGAACATTCGGATATGTCTTCCAAATTTTATGTCCAGAAAAGAAAACATTGATACGAATGCGGGAAAAAAATCCCAGTACCTTGTCAGTAGTCTTTAGAAAACTTGTATAAATGAGATTTCTGCGTAAATCTAAAAATATTATATATATAAATATATATATATATATGGGGGACATTGCGTGTGTGTGTGTGTGTCTATTCTCGTGTTTAACATAAGATAGAAAAAGCATTTTATTCTGTTAAATTAACTCAATTAAATTTAAAGGCCATGCACGATACTTGTTTTCCAAAATTCCAATCATTATCGTTTCCCGAAATAAACAGATGAAAGTGAACGTAGGCAACGCAGATTTAATGATGCAAAAAAAGACACAATAGGTTTTTCCTTCTCCGTAAAAGGAATTAGAACAAAAATAATGATTAAATATTCCTAAGTTATTTTTTTTTCTTTCATAATTCCAAAAAAAATCGAAATAATTGTAAGAAATCATCTTGTTGCGTCTCAATGACGAACACAATGACTAAATTTATATAAATTACGTTGGCCATTTTTGTGTTTCATAATGAGGTAGAATACACAAAATGATTTAGTGTACTGCTTCGAAATATTTTTCACCCTTTTCTTTTTAGAAATTATCTTGTTGTTTCATAATTTTATTATATATTTTTGTAAACTCATAGTGTCAAGAGTTTTCCTGTTCTCCTGTTTTAAACAAATCATTGTAGTCGTTCATATTGCCGAAAATAAGTTACCTATTTTTATTTAGATAATAAGCCATATTTGTTAGCATTTCCTTATTTCCACCCATTTATTTACACGAATGAAGATAGAAAATGTGATACACAATATGAATATACATGGATTTTATTTAAATTTAGAAAGATAGATGAAAATTCAATTATATGTAATTTATATATATATATATATATATATATATATATATATATATATATATATTGTGTGTGTGTGTGTGTGTGTGTGTGTGTATACACAACTGCTATTACGAAATCTTCAGATTATTTTCATATATATAGATTTAATATTGTATGATTTGATGCGATTTAATATAATCATAGTATCCACTGTCATAAGAATCTCAAAATAAATTTTATTAATATTTATGATATTCTTGCGAGACTATCATTATATCCATGTATCTTTATTGTTCCGGAAACTCGCGTATTGGCACACTGACTCTCTCTTTCACTTACGGGCGCGCGTGAGCACTATCTATCTATCTATCTATCTATCTTCTGAGAAGTAAGACAGTAATGTTTATAGGGGAAAATTGTTTGACCTGATATCTGCCAAAATATAAAGATTGTCAAATGTCCAATCCTACAGACATTCAGATTTTCGCCCTAAAATATATGATTATACTTTCGAAATCACATTATACATACATACATATATATACATATATATATATATATATATATATATATATATGTATATATATATATATATATATATATATTGTAAAATAAATGTGCACTTACCTTAGCGAAGTTTGGTGGTAAGGGAGAAATGAAGGAATTCAACTGTAATCTTGTGATGAATATATGATGAAAGACCTTATTGCGTCTTCACAGAAAATTTATTGAAATGAGATCGAGTCGACCCAATCTGATTGAAGGGGAGTCAAAATTTGCATATGTGTTGGAAGAGAGACATAAAATGCAAAAAAGTTAGCCAATGGCGGCAGTGGTAGTATTTTTCTCCCTTCGTTACGACGTGTTACCGAAACTATTAATAAGTGTCTTAACTCTTTATTTTGCAACGTTACTTCTACAAGGAGAATTACTTGTAGGCAACATACTGTATTTTCTTTAGCAATTTTTTGACACAAAAGATTACACCAGTAACAAGTAAGTATATCTTACAGTTTTCTTTCTTCTCTGAATTTCCCTTTAGATGCTAATACTTGCCAATATAGTTTTCTACCTTCCCTTTCCTAAAAGTGTCGGACTAGCAATCTCCACAATATATATATATATATATATATATATATATATATATATATATATATATATATATATATATATATATGACACAAATTTTATTTGAATGTATATTATATTTATGGGTAAAAGTGCTCATTATCAGTAATACATCGTACGTAAATATAAAAGTGCACATTTAAGACAAAACTCAGCAGGGACAGTCGGATTCACGCATAAAAGCAATCGACAAATTATGTGAGTTTTGTGATTATTTTATAAAATTATTTGGTACAATTTATGTAATGAATATATAAATTAAAAAAGTAACATAATATATATATATATGTGTGTGTGTGTGTGTGTGTGTTCTAATATATATATATGTTTGTCAGACGAGCGCAAATAGCATGAATCCCATGTCATAAACTCGCATCACTCCAACTAATTATCTTGTCTCTAAGAGTGATTTTGAGCGCATTCTAATAAGTACCGCGCATAATATAATATATATAATATATATAAAATATGAGTATATATATATATACACACATTTTACAAACACACACACACACAGATATATATATATATATATACATATATATATATATATATATATATATATATATATGCACATTTAATTAAAAAACGACTGACCAGATGTTTTTATTTAGTTTGTTTATGTAATTTCTCTAGCGATCTAATAATGTTTTTCTTTTCAGATGATAAATTATATAAAAACTGACCGAAATCTCTTTATGTCAGAGCTCTTTGTTATATAAAAGAACATTCGGACAGTTTTTATATAATTTATCATCTGAAAAAAGAAGGATTGTTGCCTAAATACACAATATATATATATATATATATATATATATATATATATATATATATATATATATATGGGTCCTCAGTTCTTTAATCAAACAGAAAAAAGGAAATAATTTTTTTAAAAATAAGAGAAAAGCGACTACTAACGGGATGTTAATTGTTGAAATATTAAAGAAATTGGAATTAAATTTTGAGAAGAATATTAACAGCGAAATGCGTTTAAAAATGATGTTTCAAAATAATAAAATATCCCGAGCGTTTCCAAGGAGAATCAAACCCAAAATTTCCTAGATGTCATTCAGTAAGAGTGAGCAAAACCAAGACAACACTGACTATCCCACTTACCGACGATGAGAAAGAGACCATTAATATTTCCTTTAAGATGCCGAAATAACATTTAGGTGAGTACTGGAGAAAGAACCAGGAAAAAATCGGGTTTAAATCGAGATGATTATCCCCGCAAAAATATAGATTAGCGACTAAGTTTGGGAGTGCGTTCGTTCATTTTAATTTTAATGATATTCGTCAAAAATTTATCGCGGACATTATTTAGAATTTCTTTTGATAGAACTGATAAAGAAGAATTAATTACTAGTCCTGGTGTGACCATAAGCGGTCGACTGTGTGGCCTGTCCTACCGAGAAAACACCTAAGAACGACCAGCTTATACATCTGATAAACAAAGTTTAATGTCTGTAAATCCTAAGCATTCTGAAAGTTTTAATTCGTTATAGGTTCAGTTTGCCTCTCCTGTAGGGACTGATGCTAGATGCTTAGAAAGTGGGAGAAGGAAGAGAGAGATGAGCAAACCCGTTGTGGAGCGATGGTGAGTGATGAGTCGTGAATGGTGCTGGAGATAAGAAGATAAGGGGCGGCTTGATTCTTCTGAGCACTCTCAGAAGGGGGATAACAACCCCTGAATTTTAAAATTACTCGAGTAAACATTTATTGAAAATATAGAATCATAGAAAAGTTTGATGGTAAGGGTGGAATATAGCCGAAGCCAGAATCTGGTCCACCCCATCCCTGTCGGATGAAGAACTCCATATAAGCTGGAGGACTGGACAAATTGGAGAGTCCTTCATTAGTGCTACTGGAATCCACATCGCTCGCTGAAACCTCCTGAATAAAACTTTGTACCAGCACTGAAGAACACAAAGGTTTAAACTCAAGAATCCCAGTGTCATTTAATTATAACATGAGTGGGAAAGGTGGAAACTGCTGTACGCATCAAATCATTATAAAAATATGGTTGTTAAATTTTTAACCCGAGTTAATTCTTATTCCAAAGATTAAATTGTGTAGCTCCTCTGCATCGACCTGTCCTTCGCTCCAGTTTACTTCAGCGATCTTCTTACGCTATGAGATCTAAAAGCATAAAGTTGCAGGGTAATGAAGGATCGAGAAGTTGACAAACGCCAGCAAGTTCGAACGTACACTTCTCTTCGACCTGATACCGGCGATACACCAGCAAAGCGTTAAAGACTGAGGACTCAGCTAGATCGTAACGGC
>OZ038482.1:42716661-42719161 GCA_964036315.1 Acanthosepion esculentum | reverse complement strand
ATAGACAAGAAAATAAACAGAACGAAAATAAAAAGGTCCCACCATATAATTGCAGACGTTGTAACGAAAGACATTGGGAGATAAATTGCCCATATAGAAATAAGAAATGTTTCGTGTGCCAAAAGAATGGTCACAAAGGATCGTGTTGTAAAACGAAAAAATTCAAGAGCCGAATTAGACAAACAAATTCGAATATCAAATCAGATAGAGATTTGAGGAAATATGTGACGACTGAAATATTCAAAAAGAATATCAAATTTCAACTCGATTCGGGGTCAGATTTAACAATAATGAACGATAAAACATGGAAAATTTTAAAAAGGCCTACAATAATGAAGTCAACGAAACTCGCTCGAACGGTAACTGGAAAGCAAATTAACTTCGAAGGCGAGGTTGTACTTCCAATGAAATTGAATGGGATCGTTAAAAAAATAAAAGTTTTCATTCTGAAAAATGGAGAAAACTTGTTGGGTACAGATTTTATTGAAACATTCGAATTGTGGGATAAACCTTTAAACTCATTCTGCAGAAAAGTAGAAAGTAATACGCAAACAAGACAGGACATTAAAGATGAATTAAAGAAAAAGTTTCCGGAAACCTTTACACATGGTCTTGGAAGATGTAACAAGTTTGAAGCTAAATTTGAATTAAAAGAAAATACTATGCCTATATTTAAAAAGAAACGTAACGTGCTTTTCGCAAGTGTAGAGAAAGTTAACGAAGAACGTGATAGGTTGGAAAAAATGGGAATTATTTCAAAAGTAGAATCTAATTCATGGGCTGCGCCGATTGTGTGCATAAAAAAGAAATCAAACCAAATCAGAGTCTGCGTTGATTTTTCGACAGGGTTGAACTCTGTAATTAAGGACTGCCATTACCCGTTACCGAGTCCTGAGGAGATTTTTAACAAGCTAAATGGCGGAGTGATTTTTTCAAAAATCGACTTATCAGATGCCTATCTCCAAATTCCCGTCGAAGAAGAATGTTCGAAGTTACTAGGGATAAACACGCATAGGGGTTTATTCAAGTTCAACAGGCTTCCTTTTAGTATTAAAGTGGCACCAGCCATTTTTCAACAAGCCATGGACGTCATGTTGAATGACTTAGACTTTGCGTGAGCCTACTTAGAAGACATTATAGTAAGGAGTGCAAATGTCGACGAACATCGAGAGCACCTCAATCAAGTATTTAAAAAGATTCAGGATTTAGGATTTAAAGTCAAAGAATCAAAGTGTGAATTTGGTTTGGAGGAAATTAAATATTTAGGTCACATAATCAACAAAAATGGCAGATTTCCAGATCCGGAACGGTCCATTGCGATTAGAAACATGCCGACGCCCACTAACGTGGCGACACTACAGAGTTTTCTGGGGCTCGCAAACTATTATCAAGCATTCATTAAAGGAATGTACAATCTAAGAGCTCCGTTGAATGAACTACTGAAAAAAGACAAGGCATGGGAATGGACGGTAGAATGTCAAAAATCCTTTGATGAAATTAAGAAAATGCTTACGTCCGATCTCTTTTTAACCCATTACAATCCTAAACTGGATATTGTAGTGGCAAGTGATGCTAGTTCATACGGGGTAGGAGCATGTATTCAACACATAATGCCAGATGGTTCTAGAAAACCGATTGCGCATGCTTCGAGGGCATTACTCCTAGGAGAGCGAACTTATTCACAGATAGAAAAGGAGGCGCTGAGTATCATTTTTGCCATAACAAAATTTCATAGATACATCTACGGCAGACATTTCAGGTTAGAAACGGACCATAAAACTCTGATCACTATTTTTGGGTCAAAGAAAGGGTTACCCGTTTACACGGTAAATCGACTGTTAAGATGGGGAACCATTCTTCTCAATTATGATTTCCACATAAAGCACCTATCATCCAAAAATATAATTCATGCGGATACCTTATCAAGACTCGTACCGAATAAAGATGAAGGATTTGAAGAAACAATTATTGCAAATATCAGAGCAGATTATGAGGTGAAAAGCATGGTAAACAACATTGTAAGAGAGCTACCGGTTACATCAAAGGAAATCAAAAAAGAATCTGAAAGCGATGATTTCATTTTAGGAATAAAAAGTAAAATGGTACAAGTATACAGAATCACGCCTAACCAGAGAACACCATCAAACATGGCACCAACTGAACTCATGTTCGCTAGGAAAGTTAAGTCAGTGTTTGACAAGCTTTTGCCAGGAAGAAATAGAATAAAGAACACTATGTATACAGCTAGAAAAAGATACACCCCCGGAGAGAAGGTTTTTTTCAAGTGCTATAGAAACAACATTGAGTTCTGGGAGCGAGGCATAGTGGACAAGAGAATCGGTGACCTGATTTACATAATAAAAGGGCCGAAGAATACTCATAAAAGGCACCAGAACCAACTCAAAAAATGCTACGTGCTAGAGCATGAAGAGAGTATACCGGATGAGGAGGAATATCCCATTGATGTAATGTATGATACTTTTCAAGTAGAACCTTCGCA
>OZ038482.1:42701661-42709161 GCA_964036315.1 Acanthosepion esculentum | reverse complement strand
GAAAAATCAGGCATTGCTGACCATAGATGGAGGCTAAAGGGAGATCACCGCCCACTGCATGGTGAATTTGAAATAGACAGAGATCATCATTGGAAAATACGAAAACTGAAGGAATTTGCGAATATGCTATGCCACAAAAACCTCCTTAACCGGCCAATCATAGACATGAATACAATAAGGGAAGCAATGATAAAGAGCGCTAAAGAATATAACGATAACAGTCATTGTAATATGATCTCTATAAAGACAAAATTAGGTTTAAAAGTCTCTACAATTAATTTGA
The DNA here is from genome assembly GCA_964036315.1 of Acanthosepion esculentum. Lineage (NCBI taxonomy): Eukaryota > Metazoa > Mollusca > Cephalopoda > Sepiida > Sepiidae > Acanthosepion > Acanthosepion esculentum. Next base: position 42,708,878 of record OZ038482.1, on the reverse strand, counting down.
TATACCTGATAGCCTAGTGGATAAAAGCGATGTTGGAACAATTCAAAAAATGAAATGACCCAAAGAGTTGTGAGTTCAATACCTGGTCACAATAGAGGGAACAAATCCTTGGAGAGTTGAATTACTAAACACAATTAACTGATACGGAGATATCCATAAAGGCATGGCAGGCGGAATAAGAACAATCTACCTCCAAACCTAAAATAAATGATTTGGTTGGAAATTCCAATGCCGTAACGTTGTGTATATGACAATAAAAATGAGGACAAAAGTTCGTACCGTGTAAACAGTGTAAATATTTACATACCTAATCTCGGAAACATTGACAAATCCTGACGAATATCGAAATGGGATATGGCCGAAACGTCGTGAATATGATAATAATGATGGGGATAAAATTCGAACAATGCAAATAGGTACAATACCTCATCTCAGAAATTGAGGCAGTTAATTGTCTGTTCTCTCGTACATTTTGTATTTTTCGTTTGAGAGACACTCATCAGATTCTTACGATCATGTAAACTGTGTTGTTCAAAAAGTAATTTCAACGCCAGTTGTATTCTTCTTAATTCCTCTTCCTCCATAGTTTTCTCTCCTTACTACGGTTTTATTTTTCTCATATTCTCCGACACTCAGTAATCCCATGCATCTTAGTGGTTTTGTTGCTTTGCTTGGAGTGGGGTGTAAATAATTAGAGAAAATTACACTTCAGAAATAGAAATCTACGGTGAAATGATTAAAGTAATTCATATACGGGAAGAGTCGGAGTTCACAACAAATATTCGTATGCGTATTTGTTGTGAACTAAACGGTAAGGAAGGAACCTCGAAGTGTGCACGGTCGATTGTGTCATGATGAGCAAGAAAATATACAAATATGTTGTAGATGCTATAAAAAGGGTGAAAATAAATTAAGCAAAAGCCGTATGGCTCAGAGATATCGTTTCATTTAAACCTGCGAAAAGATAAATTATTTTCCAAGTGGAGTTTAGATGTGGCACAAGGCCGAAAGTATGCAACAACCGGTGAGTATTGAACTCACTATTCAGTCGTAATTGTTCTAGAAAAAAAAACAAGCTTGCTAAACTTTACACCACGCCGAGTTGCTGAACCCGCGAAGAGATATTTTGAAATCATTCCACTCTTTATATCATGGATGGATTATGTCTTACCCCAGTGATACACGCTGCTTGTTCGTCGTAATCTGTCTTTAAATACAATGAACAACTCCTTATAATAGATAGCTTACAGCATGTGAAGACCAAACTTTATGCCACTGATATCATATAAAAAAGAAGCAAAGACTACAACTGTGTAAAAATCATACAAACATGGATAATTAAGAGATGGGACAAAAGTTGTCTGAATTGATCATTTTCAAAAAGAGCGCCATAATTTGACCTGAGAAACGTGTCGATCCATCCTGCCTGACACCATAAGATTCATGCTGGTAGGGGTGGTTTAAATATATAAGGAGTAATTTCTTTGCATAGAGGGAGAGGCTTGTTACCACAAAAAAAAAAATTAAAGCCGCAACCGACGGGGGTATTATGGATGACAACTTAGTTTAAATTGTTTGCAGGATATTCCCTCTTTTTGTGGTCAATTACCGCCGCACAATTCCAAGGGGAAAAATATAATTAAATGTGAAATACGTCATTAAACGCAGCAATGTGATTTCTAAGTTGAAGTGGAGTCCACACTCAAAGTGCATCAGTTTGGGATGCAGTCGAAGGGAAATTGGAATTATCGACGTGCACCAATTGATCATGAAATACAGCATGCCATATTAACAAAATGATCTCAAAAGTTATATTCAAGAAAATGTTCGCATACATGCTCATAATATTTGAAACAATTCTAAATATAATATATTAGCATATAATAAAAAGAATGAGTCTGTAAATATTTGATATACTGGGATTATAATCCTTTTGACATATTTGTAGATCATATGCATGTCAACGAATGACATGCGTCTTAGATAATGAACAATCAAAAGTTTGTACACGAAGGAAAGAATTGCAATTGCGAACAATTTCATGAATCAATATTCTGATTGCGGATTATTTATATACTAGCTGGGAAACTGATCATGAAGAAAAAAGTTTCCCCGTAATGCACCATCTTGTTAACAAAATACTGTATTCACTAAGAACAATGCCATCGCCTATATCGTCATATGTGTCATTGTAAACGACGACAGCTATCTATCTATCTATCTATCTCTCTCTCTCTCTCTCTCTCTCTCTCTATATATATATATATATATATATATATATATATATATATATATATATATATATATTTGTGTGTGTGTGTGTATGTGTGAACGTGTGTATCTGTGTAGGGAGAGAAAGAATGAGATAATCTCACATTATAGGTCTTTTTCTTACCGAATGAAGAATTAAAATTTATTGCATTATATTTTTTGTTCTTATCTTTTTGTTATTTTTGCTTGTCCAGCTGCATATCAACACCCCATGGGTCATTTAATATATTTTTGGAAAGCATTGATAAATTGATAACTTCTTTCATGAAATCGTGTTACTGATAATTAAATTTGTATTGTCGTTATTCCTGGTAATACATCTATCTATCTATCTATCTATATCTATATATATATATATATATATATATATATATATATATCTATATATATATGGTATTTTTTAATATGAACATGTATTCTGATATTTTACTATAAAAACATATCTTTACATAGTTTCATGTTTTTTCGCCAGTTTGGTGGTTTAATTATTTGCCCATAGTTGAGCACATAAAAGTGGGTGCTACCTCGGATGAGGGTGGGCCTGGAAACAACAGCAATCATGATGGGGTGCCACGCAGCTCAAAATCTTCAATCTTCCGATCGGAGGACTTGCAGCCGGATGTAGTTTATCGTCATAACTTATTGATTATTTAAGCCAGCATCTATCAATTCAGCTATGATAAAATCGCTTTCGTTTTGAGCGGATGTAAAAAAGAAAAAAATTAAATTAGTCATTTGATATTTGATATCAAATTCATATTGACTATGCACATTTGCAGCTATGAAAATATTCGTCAGTCTGCACCAGCAAAATATAAATTGACATTGACAATTAAAAAAAAAGGCAAGAAAACAGAGAATAGTTTCGTTGAAGTCCTAGGGTGGAAACAAAGCAGGTCTAGTAATTCACAACCGAGGACTTTACTTCGACGAATCGTACTCTGTATCGCGGCAGAATTAAAACTTTTTTCTCTGTCAGGCTAAGACAGGTCTGGGGTAACAGTAGAGAGTAAAGGATGAAATCACATCTTATTTGATCACAATTCAAGTTGGTGAGGGAATTCTAAAACAAGTAATGTATATAATGTCTATATACGTACATTATATATGTTTCAAAATTTCCCATAGCCGGTGATGATAGTGCAGATAAGTTCGCACACTCTATAAAATGCTTCCGTGGTATGCGAGAAATTACAAACTAGATATACAAAAATCAAGTACACAACTTTAAATATTTAGGAAAATATCACCGAAATTCAAAGGCGTATTGGAATAGGAAAATATGTCTTCCAAATTATAAGCAATAAATTAAGAAACAAGAACAGGAAAATTTATTTAGAAAATAGTGAAATGTGTATTGATTAGGTATAATAATTCAGTCTCGAGATAGTGCAGTAAATGCTGGACAATCATATCTCCGATGAAGTTATTTGAGGCAATAGAAGTCTGTTTCTATACAAGGATGCTGGGAATATCACGGACCCAACATGTAATCGACGACGAAGTTTTAGAGAAAATAAAAACAAAAGGGAATTTATATTTAACATCTGGAACGTACAGTAGTAAATAATTGAACAAATAATTGACGAAATAGGGTTTAGAAAATTTGACACTCAAAGGACATATCGATGGCAAGAGGAACAGAGAAACCCAGCGCATGACGTACCTAACGAGTTGTGTCAAATGTTGGTAGAACAGGGATTAGGAAATATACCAAAAAACAAAATATACTAAGAGCTACTATGATCAGGAAATGTTGGAAAACTATGATCGCCCAAACACTTAAGGGATAATCGAAATATTATCGTTAATCTTTCAAGCTGTATCATAGTAATACAACAAAATGGCGTTAATGGACCCTTGAAGATACAGAAAGTGACAGTAACTTGAATAAATCAATCTAATAACGGAATTGTATCAATATACATAATGTGACATGTCTGGCGAGGACCTAAATACATAAGAATTTAAAGCCACGTCATCAAACCGAGATGGAGAAAAAAGAGTCCCATTCAGTTTAGTCTTTTTCTAGACCATATCGTATGAACAGAAACAACATCCCTACCAAGAGTTCCAAGAAATGGGACTCAAGATAAACCTTTCTCTAGCAGAAACGATTATGTGCAATAATATTTTAAGCCGTGGTAGCACACACTGTATGCCCCATATAAATTCATGATATGGAATTGAACATTATATATCTCGTTTTATGGATCAGGCATAACAACTTTATTATAGCAGAAAATCAAATTAAACATAGAAAACTACCTGGGAGATGTAGTTTCGGATAATAGCACAAACTGTGACAGAACTAAATCATCAATCTCAAAACACATTTTATGACCTAAAATTGCTTCGTCAGATCGAGACATTCATATGCAAGTCATGTATAACGGCAACAGCTTTCAAAATATCTAAATTGTCATTTGTATACAACCGTTAAGATCAATTATTATAAAATTATTTTAGCATATCAAGCTTGAGGTTCTTGGCAATGAGCACACTTCTTTAAGAATTGTAAACCGGCGAAATACAAAATCACAAACAGTGAACTGTACCAAATAAAAGAAACCTCATCTCTAGAGCACTACAAACTGGACGAACAACTACAAGATGAAACTGGAATGGAAAATAATGTCAGTATGTTGACATTCCACACTATTTCAAATAAAATGTTAGGAAAGAACACTCCATCAATATTGGAAAGAGCGATAACAGTTACTGAACCTGAGAAACATTTTCCTTAAATATTGTGTTAAGAGAAATATTTTTATAAATCCCAAGCGAAACAATATCGGATGTTCGTTTAATGATTTCCATATGCTTCCTTATAGAGAAAAGTCTACTATTAGTATATTACAAGTTCATTAAATTAATCGCGATAGTTTTTCATAATAAATAGCAATAATATCACTAGATATTTAATCCGATGAGACTGAAATGATTTTACTAATATTTGCTATGATGTAAAAAAAAAAGGTAACAGTAGAAGGTTATTATCTCAAAGAGGGACAATATCAGGGACTATTTTTCTGTCCAACAATTTCTGAATATTCTCACTGTAATAAGTAACATCTACCTCCAAAATGCGTAAATATTTCGAAATATCGAAAAATCAAGACAACAACAAAATACGAATAGAACATATATATCAAAGATGCATATAGCTAAGAATTTCAGTAAAAGACAGTGAAAATGATGGATACTTCTAAAATATTAATATTGTATGCAGAAACACTTAATTATTTTTTGTTATTTTTGTTATTTTCTTTAAGTGAATACCGGTATTATAATATGGGAGAAATTTCAATTTTTGAATTTCCTATTCGAATTTTACATAGATATTCATATGGTTAATACCCACGCCGTAGATGTTTTCACAGATTCACATTTTCTGATGTGTTATACTTTTTAATAATATATATTACGAGATACGACTTTCCTTTGAATATAATATTCAGTTACATTAACGTCGCCATTGCGAACACCGTTAAGTACACACGCATACAAATATATACACAGTTAAATAAATATATATGGGAGTACGAACTGGCGAGGAGACAAACATACACACGCGCAAATATCGAGAGAGAGCGAAAAAGGGGAGAGAGAGCGACAAGGAGATATATATATATATATATATATATATATATATATATATATAAAAAATACGTTTCTCAACATGTAATAATATGGAATATCTTATTGACACCCTGTGAAATGAACAGGAATCTTGCGTGTATATTTGTGTGTGTATGTGTTTATGCATACATGCATACGTATATATATATATATATATATATATATATATATATATATATATATATATATATTAAGAGAGAGAGACATAGATACATACAGGTGCGATTAGTAAATTGTCGCCATTTATATTTTAATTTCGTGCATGTCTACGGCACAGTATAGTAGGGTCTTTTGGGCACTGTCTGTGAGAAAATGATCACCATGACCCAATTCACTCCGCCCGAAATCTGTAGAGGGCACGCTTTTCTTCTTGGCATTCACGTCGTGTGCCCCAATATGAACATTTTGGCATGATTGGGTATCAATCTGTAGAACGTGAAGAGTTTTTTGAAAGAGGTTGATGAGTCTATTGTTGATTATGATGTTGTCTGGAGTGATCACTTGTGATGACGACGTTATGCGTAGATTCTTCTTCTTGCAGTTCCTCAGGCTTAACATGCAGCTCTACATCAAGTGACTTGAGGAGGTAGTGCTGTCAGTGGGAAAGAGGGTGGTGCTTGGAAACCCTATGTTTAGCGACAGGACCCTGTAGCATGCCACACAAGTCAGAGAACACAGTGATTCCTGCGATTACCTCTTATATCTGGCAACATAACTCCCAAAACTTCAAGCTTGTTGATAATTATATGGGAGCGTAGTTGTGCGAGATATTAATATAACTACTTTAAATTGAAGGAAAGAATTATTGTAGCACTTTCCAACAAAAATAAGAAGACCGCCCAGATTAGTAACAGAAAATTCCGAATTCGTCTGGAGGTCGGGGATGAAGTCAATGTTTAAAAATATAGTTTTAATATGATGAAAAATATATTCTTCAGTTATGCAAAATTTATGTATTATAATATCAAGGTTTATTTTCTGTATTATAATATTGGGGTATAGCATATATATATATATATATATATATATATATATATATATATATGGGCAAACATTCAGGTCAACACACAACAGCGATAATTTGTTTCATGCTTAAACGCAATCGTTCGGCCGGCAGATTGCTTTTGGGTGTGTATAAAACGTTATGTTATATGAAATCCAATGTGAGACTATAACGCAGAATATGCTTCGCTCCGTCCCACGAAAAGACAGGCACAATGTGCGTCTGTGCGTTGTAGGGGGGCTATAATGTCGATAATATTTTCTTAATTTTCGAAAACGGATGGCAAGTTCTGATTATGTTC
>OZ038482.1:42686661-42696661 GCA_964036315.1 Acanthosepion esculentum | reverse complement strand
CAGTTTTTTTTTCTGATGTATTTCATCAAACGCTTTTGCACACCAGTACATATTATTTTGCATTTTAACTGCACTTTAAATTATCATTCATATTATAAATATCGCATTCCATTTTCCAATCTCTTTAACGAACCTGGACTGTTTTTGTTCCATTTTCTGTCTAATTATTCCGCATGCTCTACTCACCAGAATTCGGATAAATTTTGTTATATTGCTCATTGGGCAGATTGCCTGATGAAATTCACGGTCGTTTACACTTGTCTTCTTAGCCAATGTTATGAAATTAATCTTAATAAGTCTTGTGTTATATCACCACTTGTATATTTCGTTTACAATTTCTTTAATTCTGCCAATGATGACATCTCTGTTACAATGCCGTCTGGTCATACAGCTTTGTTTATTGTCCATTTTTGGTCACTGCTACTTTCACTTCAGATTTCAATATTTTTAACTTCTATTTTTCTGTGTAATGTGTGTTGCCATCTGTCGTCGCGGAAAGTCTACAATGTATTCGTTCTATCTCTGATATATTTGTTCGTTCTCTAATAGCTTCCTAAATTTTATGAATTTTTTTGATCTCTCTGTATTTTTTGTTGTTTGTTCCATTATTTCCATACATATATGTTTCTTTATGTAATACTCATTATTTCTGTTTATACACATTATAAGTTGAGAAATTCCTCTTAAGCCTGCTGCACTGCTTTCCAATTTCTTTCTGCTTGGCTCAATATTCTATTCTCTACATTGGCATTGAGTGTTATCTCATGTCAAGTAGTTAATCTGTCATCCATTCCTTGTTATAGTTTTCTTGGTGATGATCTTGATTGCTTATGTTACTAAAGCTTTTCTTGACATTGTCCCATTTCTGGTTTCAGTTATAATTTTGTTCCTTCAACACTGTCCATATAATTACGCAGTGTGTTCTTTCAGACAACTGATATGGCTTTGACTTCTCAAGATCAACTGCTGATGTCTTAACGACTATTGCTGAAAGAGCCTATCACGTTTATATGAAAATAATGTAACTTGTGATGTTTCTCACGACGGCGTCTGTCGTGGCTTGGCGTGTTGTTTTGTTCACAAGTTAAAAGTATATAGTATTCGTGGGTGAATTTATTCATCCAAATCAATATTCCTAAACAAATTTTCATGATGAAAGTTAGTTGAACGGCATATCTTCTAGAACTTTTTGCTGTAATATAGTTGTCACCAATAACACTATAATTGAATCTACATTGTAGCTAAATATCTGATATCATCAGACATCAATACTGTATCTACTCTGATGACGAATCTATTTACTCCTGCATTAATGATATATCTGAAGGAATCGATAATGGAAGCTGCTCTAAAGAATTGCTAACAACCAGTCTTTACCTGGATCAAGAAAAAGCTTCTTAATTTTAACGCCACTTAAACGAAATTTTTCACTTTTAATCGTCTAAAAGAAACATTTTATTTGTGCCTTGAACTAACATCACTGACACTGACCTCCAGGCGAGTGACCTTTTCTTCATTCACTACATGAACGTCTTCCTTTGACATGAAAGGAAATTATTTTAATGCATCAATATCTAGGTCGACTGCTAGGAAAGTTATTTTTTTCTGTTGTGTTAGACAATTTTTCTCACCACAATCTAACATATATTTGTAAGTCTATAATTATTCTATGCGTTCAATATTGCTATTACATCTGTTCTGGTGCTTATGCTATGTATTTAAATTTATTGGTAAAATACAAATTAAAGTCTGCAATATTTTCATGGTAATTGTTTTGATGAGAATTAAACATTGACAACCAAACATTATGAATTTAAGCGCAATACTCGTCGACCAGAGGCATCCCTAATTATTTCACGATTGAAATTACGAGATGTAACCATAAATTCCATGCCCAGATTTTCAAGCCATCCACTTTTCGTCCGTGGATTTATCTCCTGGTGTGTTACTTTCGAGTCAACTTTGATCTTCAAAACTTTAAATACAATAGCAGTCGTTAACTTCTGCCTTAATTCATTTTATTTTATTATTATTTCTCCTTAAATTTATTTTTTTGTCATATTTTATTACACTGAGTAACCCCCGCCGTCTTCATATATTTATTACCTTGTTCGATGTGAAAATGGACAGAAAGTAAGACAAAAATATTTACTTTTATATATACGCTATATTTAATCAAACATCTATTATGCACTCTCTCTTGCCTCTGTCTCTACATATATATTCCCACACACACTTACACACACACATACATACACACACACACACACACACATATATATATATATATATATATATATATATATATATATATATATATATATATATATGAAATTGGTTTATATTTGAATGTTACGTGAGGAGGGAAGACTGCCTCTAGACCCAATTACATCATTGCAAGTAATCTGTGAATGACTAGAAGTATAGGAATATCCACAGGATGCCGTTTCTTGCAGAATCTGCACACACAAAGTTATCGCGAAGCTGCCAATTAAATTTTATCTACCTGAGCAAATTAAATTTCCTAAAAGTACACTTACTTGGAGTTACTTATACAAAAATTACAGATCTTCATTCTTTGATGATTGCAAGGCCTGGGGCGACGCAGTAAGTTTACAATGTGGCCTCGACTATCCACCCGAAAAGCAAGTTTTTCTTGTAATCTCCTCACCTTATTTACGTGAATGAATTAAGCCTTCGTCTCGAGGAAGAAGGTCGATGGCTCATATGAAGGAAATTGGGAGAATTTGAATAAAATGGGATGCCAATGCAAAAATACTTTTTATTGAATAGAGTTGCAGTGAATAAAATACCCATTTTGTAGATGGATCGATATTTTTCTTCTTCTTCTTCTTCTTCTTCTTCTGGTGCTTCTTCTTCTTCTGATGCTTGTTCGTTTTTCTCTTCGTTATTTCTTCTTTTTCTTGATTTTCTTCTTATTATTATTTGTTGTCACCTAGGGAAAGTTACTGAATAGAATGATCACTCGAATGTTGGTAATGAACGATGATACTTAGGACAAGAACAGCACATATAAGATTCGCCTGCGGTGCGAAGAAAATGTAGTCATCTGCTAGAAGTGTGTCAAGTGAATTCGACAATGTATCTCCAACTGCAGGATATCTACCAACAACCGACATGGTCAAATGTGGCACAAGGCCGAATTTAATGTGGGATATCCAAGCCCGTAGACAAAACTCTGCCCTTCAACATATCCTCTTCTGTGGATCCTCTCTGCCCCGAGGCAGATAGTTTGACCAGCACAGCTAGAGACACATCTCCAACTGCAGACCAACATACATCATTTACTACTCTCTTGAATGGGGACATACCCATTATCGTCCGTATTTATGCTAGAACATTATTACTCTTCAGGATATTGCCGACCATGTCTGTCTACCGTGTAGGAACTTCTAAAACATTATCTACCACTCATATCCACAAGCTCATTAGGTAGGTTATGAACCGTTCGCCTCTGTCCCTCTGGCCTTCAATATGCACTGTGAGTCAAAATTTCGAAGCAGAATTTCCTAATTATGAGCCCTAGAAATTTCGTCAGTTACATTCTGATGTTAAATACAAGTGTTCTTTTTTCCATTTTCTTTAGAACCACGTTTCTATTGATTTTTCTTCTGTGAATAGATTATCTAGCATTCACTGCCATATAGGATGAAAGATATTACATAATATTTCAGTACTCTTTTCTTCTATTCAAAGGAAATTTGCTTTTACATGATTTTATGCTTTTATAGGTAAAATTACATAGATTAAAAGGGCACAATTTAGGCTTAAGTTATCTGCACAAATTAGGCGCCCCAAGTTTTAACGGGGAAATTGAAAAGAGTACTGATTTTGAGTGTTTCATGTTTGTCGTGTGTAGAGGTAATGCTAATCCTGTCAAAATACTAAGACAGTGTTCCCATTGAGCAAACTTTGTGATTGCTTATGTGAACCTACTTGTGAAGTTCTCTTGTAATGTATATAAAAGCGTATAGTAAAATATATTCCCGAATTATGCCTTTTTAAATATCTATACCAAATATTTTATATCAATATTTGCTTACTTAAATTGAGATATTTAAATAAAGCATCCACTAAATTTAGTAATTATAAACTACCTTACAATATTGAACTATATAATTTTTTTTGAACTTCATTATTCATCGGTAAAATATGTATCACCAATATAATGCTTGCAAGAATACCATCATTTTACAATTGAAATGAAGAGATGTAACCGTAAGTTCTATGTTAAGAATTCCTTTCTCGGATTCTCGCTTGTTGTAATCTTCAGTTATGTTTAAACTGAAATTAATTAAATGCATTGTCAATCGTTATCTTCTGTCCTCGTAAATCCAGTTATTTCATTGTTCGCACTCTATAATAATATTTTTATTATATTATTTCATACAGTGTAAACGCCTGCCCGATAGTCGTACTTTTACATTGCTTAGTAGGAATTGATAATTCAAAAATGACAAAGACATATATATATATATATATATATATATATATATATATATACACACACACACACACACACTAGCAGCTTGGCCCGGCGTTGTCCGCGCTTGATTAAAAAATCGTACGACTCATACAGAATTCACTATCACTTGACTTAAAATTTTTGCCATTCCTTGCTTTTAAAGGGGTGCCCTTTGCCGTGCTGATGTTGCTACATGCCTTACTTCTTGCCTATCTCACACTGCGAATTTTTTCTAAGCTCTATACTAAACATTAAATTTGTTACGAAAAAAGAACTAAACAAAATGAACACAAAAGGATTAGCTTCAAAAAAGGACTCGTAACTGGAAAAACCGAATGAAAAAAGAATGTTAACAACAAATACTTTTTCTCACCCAACCCAGTTCTGCGGAATCAGAATCAACGTTGAGTTTTAGCAAGCGAATGAGCCAATTGGAGTAAAGTGCCATGCAGATTAAAATTTTTCCCACTTGTTACGAATGCAGCTATCGATTTTTTTTCGCATGCTAACATGCTAGTTAACATTCGTGTCAGTCAGCTGTTGGCTTTCACGCTGGCCAATAGAATCTTCCTGCCTATTCGTGGCAGCCAGCTATAGACCCTCACTCTCGCCAGTAGAAAATGGCAGCAAACTACATGAAAAGTGCCGTAGAAGCATGAAAAAATCTATTATTTCCACTATCTATGGGAGTTGGGAAATTCAAACTCCGTCTTGGCCTTTTCACTTTGTGAATGCAAAATTTGTAGCAAATCTGTCGAAAATTGCGGCCGTCCATTCGTTACACACACACACACATACACACACACTCACACACACACACACACATATATCCTGCCTTTTATAGACAGAGAAATATACAGATACATTCGACTCTCCCGTCGAATTAGACGTATGAGGGTCAAGAAGATCAGTTCCTAGGAAACCGACAGCCTGACAACAGCACATGAGATTTGATTATATTGGTGAAGGCTTCGTGCAGGACCATCCACAATTTTTGAAGGGCCGAATACACTACAACCCTCCGCAGTTGCCATCCACCTGTCCTGCTATTTACGCATAGCTGTAGGGAGAAAAGTGGATTTACACCTTTGCCAAGAATATTACCACGTAAGTGAATGTAATGGAGTCGAATGGAATTCGAACTCGGCCCTCCCATAACTCAATTGAAGCCGCTATCCATTACTCCACCGTACCTCCTGCTCTCTCTCTCTCTCTCTCTCTCTCTCTCTCTCTCTCTCTCTATATATATATATATATATATATATATATATATATATATATATATATATATATATGCAACGTACCTTCATTCAATCCTATGAACAATGTAGTGTAAATGTGTATGACAAAGTAAAAATTAGAGTACGTTTACGTGGATGTAGCTACACATTCGCTTGAACGAATGGATTAAACCTGACATATTTCTAATTTATTTGATAAAAATCTTATTTTTAAATGGATACGCGTATTTGAGAAGTGTATCTGTTTTTATTTATTTATTGAACAGTGTATTTATTTATTTGCATCAACCGGCCTATTCTAACAAGTCCCCCCTAGTATTCAAACCGCTAGACGTAAATAAATAATCATACCATTTAATATATAAATAAAAATAATTTGAAAAACATAAATTATGAATATATATACTGGGAGTGAGTATGGCTGTGCTCCCTGCGCGCATGCGTATGTGGTTTTAATGAAGATTCATATTGATCTCGCTGCATCTATTAATATTCAATTACAGAACATTGATCTTGACATCAAGTATAGAATGCAGCGTATGATTATAAAGGTTCCTTTACTCAACTTCCATAGGATTGAGGCATAACGATCGGCGTCTCTTACAAAGCGTATATTGCATGGCTTGAAGCAGTTATCCTATTCCCTTTTTACAATCTCTGCCATATATTTTCATTAACACTTAATTTCACTGAAGATTGATTTGAATCCTAAGCATGTACAAACTATATCATATTTCTAGATTATTATTCTACTTTCACATGAATATGTAAATGCTCTTCACAACTGAATCCTTTATCACCTAAAAGCTTTGCGGAAATCATATACGTTAAATCATTTTGTTAGTCATTATCTCACCCGAATTTAAAACGTTTTTTTTTTTTTGCATTTAGATATCGTATACTTCTCTTTCCCCGTAAGAAGACGTATATTCAATGAAGTGAAAAAATTCCTCTAGCAAATCGCTTTTTGTAACTAATTTATGTTCCTTATTGTTAATTTATGGCAGCGATAGCATCATCTAGAGCGACCTTAGATCCCTTTGCTCAACCGATTGTACTGGGTTATCTTGGTATCGGGACGATTTAGTAACGATATTTTATGTAAAAGAACTCAAATGGCACACGTATCTTCTGACTATCTCCGGCTTTACTAACGTACTTGTTATTAGCAGCTGGAGAAACAAAAAATGACAGTGAAGTTTAATGTAACTTAGATGTGTATCCCGAGGTAAGAGCAGATAATGATGTAAAGAAAACAAAGATATTAAAAATAAAATATATCTTGTAATCAACACTGTAAGCAATGCCGAGAAAATTTGAACTTCAGGAAGTGAGGAAGTTTCTATTTCAAGATTAGCATGACAAAATCAATCGGCTTTAATTAAACAATGGGTTTGAACAAAATAAACATTGGCGGATTAATGCCTGAGTCTTGTGTTAAAATTAAAACAAAGGATTAGAAAGAAGAAAATACCGGGAGATTGATTACTGGTTTAGAATAATTCATATGCATATAAAGAGATTTGGACAACAACCCTAAGACGTGTCGTTGATATGCAAATCTGATTATGTAAATGCGACATGCATTAGAAAAAGAAAAGCAAACGGAAAAAAATATTACATATTAAAACGTTCCAAAATAAGCGTGTTGGTTTTCCCTTGAAACCGGTGGGCGTTCTATTTTGATTGGTGGATAGTGGTGATGTATTGTGGGAGAAAGTTCATTCTTAAAATGGAGTTGATGTGCGTTCGCCTCAAAAATGCAAACTCTCTCTCTTTTTGTTCGAAGAACTGCAATTCAGATGTCAGATAAGAATAACATTCTCTTTAAAGAAGTTAAATTCTCTAATCGTGTCTCAAATATTTGATTCTAAATGTTTTTTATCATCAGGAGATTTCGGAATCATTGCTTTCCGAAAATTCATGTCCATTGTAGCTATTGACATTTTGTCTTTTTGTTATATCTACTAAACCTTGTTCCAGCATCCGCTTACTGGAATTCGCTTCATCAGTTATACGTTGTTTCAAATGCCCAATTCTTTTTCAATCTGTCCTGTAGATATCACATTTTCCCACACCTCTTTCCTCATTATGTACTCCAGAATTTTCTAGAGTCTCTTCCTGATGTTATGTATAAATCTCTATTTTTCAAGTTTCTATAAAAATTATTCGGTGCTCAAATGTTTGCTTCATGTTATTCTGAGCATACTTCTGTAGAAGCACATTTCTGTTGCTCCAAGCTTTCTCTCCATCTGTGAGGAGATTAATCATTCAGCGCCATATGGGATGACTGATATTACGTAACAGTTCAATTCACATTTCTTCGTTTCTAACGATATTTTCATGTCTGTTAAAAATCGGCTTAGCTTTTGGAGAACATATTTCGCAATCGCAATACACATTCGGATATCAATGTCGCATTATTTCCGAATTCGACCTCTCTTTTCTCCTGAAATTACATTACTGAAGTAATCAGCTAACAAACGATGGCAATTCGGGCAACTGTGTATTTTCTGACATATGTTAAACATTTACCCAAAACGCTGGCTTCGTAGAAGTAAAAATAAAATAAAAACCTAACGTTTTGCGAATGTACAGGAATTACATGTCTCGGTCGAACTCAATCAGAAATGTTCCACCAGTTATTGTTCAATCACATTATCATTGGGACGAAGAGCAAATTCCTGCTCCAAGATGTACATTAACGTCGTCAATATAAGTTACAATTAATATTTAAATAACATATTTTCATTTAATTATCTTTATGATTCGTTAATGTATATAATTAACAGATTTTTAATAATTTCACTCAAAGCAATATTCAAGGGATTACTGATTCTGAGAGAATGTTTTTATTAAGGAGAGTGAACAATAAAAGAAAAGACATTAAGATGACAGAATCTAAAGTTTGATATGATATTAAATTTTGATGCTCAAAATTGAATTGAAAGTAAGAAGCCGGAAGATAATTCTTTAAGCGAAACGAGCGAGTGAATAAACTGTTACCATAGAAATTATCTCTACACCTAGATATTTTAACTGTAAAATGATGAGATCTTTCCTCGGAGTTATTCTTGCACTTAACATCATACAAGCTAGGTACCAAAGAGGAAATTTCATGAGAAAAATTATCATGGAAATATTTCTAGAACAGGTATACGGACGATACAAAACGGCGGGGTGAAATAACAGAAACCGAGATGCCAGGTCAGGACCGATTTCATTAGAGGTTTTTCTTTGTATTTTATCTAGAATCTCTCAATACATAGGCGAAGCAGCCGACCAAAACTTAGAGCGATGTTCAATGCGCAATTCACATGAATTCGTCGATTGGATTGGGCATATAATAATAGCTTTGTAAAAGTTGTTGATACGAAATTGGCTTAAAGCAACAGCGCTAAATCAATTCGACATTCATTTGGAAAGCGTGATTATATATTCCCTTAGCTCAGCATGACTCATTCCTGTTTGCTTTCCATGGATTGTTTCCTATTTCTTCTGCTGCGTCTCAAGTATTCTATCCATTCGTGTTGACTTAATCACACCAAAGTTTCCTGCTATGAGCTATTCATTACAGACATACATTCTCCCCATGATGTTTGTCTGTTTGGCATGAGATATTTTTTTCAATTCATTTGTTTTTTGTTTCGCTTTTCTTTTCTTTTTTTTTTACTATTTATTCTACCCTATACCGCTTTCATTTCGAACCCCTTGGTGTTATTTAAAAGAGTGTAGTCAAGCCAAATAATTTAATAGTTCTTTCTTCCCAGAGGCAAATAGAGAAGATACACTTATTTTTGATCTAGTCTAGAGATATTTATAAAATCTTACAAGCACATCACAGTTTGTGGAAACCTTTCTTTGTATCGGGCCAAACTTTTCACAGCATGCAGATTTTTGTTTCAAAGAGAATTTTTTTAAAAACAAAAAAACGAATAGCAGGCTGCAATTGGTTTCTCAAAGCGCCTCGATGCAGGCGCGGTGTCTGTCCAAACTGATTTTTTTAATTTGACTCATATAGTTAGATACTTGAAAAGTATTTTATTTAAATCAGATTCAAGTTTTGATTACCTGAAGCGTTACTTTTCATTTCCAATAACTAAGTTTGCTTCATTTGTTAGAAGATGTTTTCCACACGGCAGTGTGGACGGCATCAAAGAACAAATTATTCTCAACTTATACAGATAAGGCAAGATAATATGAAGAAAATCTGAGAAACTGGCGAAAGGAAGAAAGATTTTGATTCTAAAGTTGAAAATTATTTATTGGAACA
>OZ038482.1:42644161-42681661 GCA_964036315.1 Acanthosepion esculentum | reverse complement strand
ACAAAAAATTGTTCACACAATTACGGGCTGCGCGTTTCGAAGGGCTCTATCTATGTAAAATATGTGTGACTTTTTTTTCTTATCAGGGGAAAATGTCATGATGACATTTCTAAACTTGGGTCTCTGGGTGGGACCCGGAAAGAAATGTGTAGGCACCAGAAACCAAAGGAAATAAAATAATAATAATAATAATAATAATAATAATAATAATAATGATTGGCATATTAGTTAATTATCTAAATGAATCTTGCTGAATGTTATTTATCTGACACGGAAATCTTTTTTATATAATAATCTTACAAAGCCTTTTCGTTCTTTAATAATTTGCGAAACTGCCTTGTTTATTTTCGACCATTTATCCTCAAATTTAGCTTCTTTCAGATAATTTCAGTTCGCATTAAAAGTTTTTTTATAAATGTTATTGCCAAATCAAGTTGAGACACTGGTTCCGTGCGATCAGCGAAGTTAAGCAACGTCGAAACTGGTCAGTACCTAGATGGATGACCGCGTGGGTATTCCATGTTCTGTAAGCTTGCACGTGTAGGTGGGATAATAAATAATGACACGGAATTATGAATCGCAGGGCCGAATTCCAATTCCATTTTGGTTTGTTGTTTTCACTTACTCGCAAATACACTTGGAACAGTTATGGATACACTTCTCCCTCAGATTTTTTAATTAATTGGCAAGACTTGTATCATTAAAACCATTATTATCTCCAAGAAAAAAAAAATATTTCTCACCATCTAAAAATATTTTCTGGCTTTAAATAACTTACAATAACTTGATAACCGTTGAAAACGAATCATTGAAACAAAAAAAAACAAAAAACGAGAGAACGCATTGTTATATAACTTACAGAAGCCGAACACTATTAACTGAGTGAACTTCCATTTGTTCGAGACCAATAAAAGAGGCGTATTTATTAGTTGTCGTGTATGGATGGTGAAACAAAATTAAAAAATAATTAGAGTAACAAGTTAGAGGAATTTCAGTGCAGCTACAACCAGCTATGTCCTGAAAAGTCAAAGGAGTTTGTATGAAGAAAAATAAGTGAGCAATAAATATATTTTAAACTTATTAAGTAATTGACTTTTGCCATTCCGTATTTTGTCTGGTAGTATATTACTATTCTTAAATATTATTCTACTTAATACTAACAGATGAATCCAATAAACGTACGTACTATAATGCAGAATAACCTACAGCACACGTCGAGGAGAATTTGACATAAGGCCCGAATGTCAAAATATATTCAGCTTCTGCATTATTGAAAAACTTTGCTAAGTTTTCATTTTGATATGATTTCATTTCGTGTAACTTTCTCTGTAGTTCTGTCAGTTAAGTTCCGCACATTATTCACGCTTGGGCGGTCATGTATATTTCCATTCGTGACTGACTAGACTGAAATTTATCTGTGGTTGTATGCAGTTTCTGACTGCCAACCTAGGCAATAGGACCCACTCTATTCTGCTATCCACCCCATAACTGGAACGAGAAGAGATGTAACTCTACCGACCCAAGGAGGGGTATTTACCCGTAAGTGAATGTAACGAATCCGACTAGAATTCGAAACAGGCTTTCCGATTTCCCATTACGAGCCGATATTCATTAAACCACAACGCACATCCTTCTCAATATATCGAGTTTCGTACTACACTATTATTGTTCTTTACATTTTATATTTTTTTCTTGAACAATTATCCTAGATGATGATATCTTCATGACAAGTCTGCATTTTACACCATTTTTGTTAAGCATTTCACTCCAAGCAAGCCGGGAGTGCCACCAGCACGCAAAGAGTTACAGAAGGTGAACGCAAAAGTAAAGACGGTATTTAAGAGAATGACGAGGATCAATATCAAGACATAAGAAAATGTCGGTTGACATTACATATGAATATTTGAAGATTTTAGTTATCAGGAAAGGACGTTCCACTGACGGGAACTGCAAGAGTAGAAACTGTTGGAGTAGAATTGGCGGTTACATTTAACTGTTTCGACAGGGAAAGATTAGGACCAAGTCTCCATTAAATATGCAATACGTTCTTCATTTATTTAGTTGGGAAAAATGGAAGTTAAAAACTGCAATCATCAACATATTTATTTTCTTAGATTCACTCATTATTTTTAATATTCATTGATTTTTCGAACTGTATTTTTCACTCTCTATAAAGAGAATGTTTCATAAGATATATTTTTTGGACTTGGTTAGGTGAATTCTATGCTTCATATTTTTAATTTATTTAATTAGTAATAATCTCGACAAAAGAAGGTTTCATTAAATGTTAACTTGTAAATAAGAGTAGCTGAAATATAATAATAGGAATATTATATTACAACAATGACTGAGAAAATAGTTCGAAATTCATATAAAAATAAGTAGAACACTGTACCGTAAACATGCCATCAAACGTGTCAAATACTTAGAGTTGGGTAATTTATTTTATCTGTATGCAGTGGACTGTCTTGATGTTCTAAAAACTGTTGCGCGCAAAGGCTACGTCTTTCGCTTTCTCTCTCTCTCTCATTCTCTTTCTTGCATGCGCGTGCGCTCACACACAGGGCTTCAAGCCATATCACGTTAAACGTCTGGTTCTCGTATGATCAGCAAAGGTAAGAAACATCGAGCTTGGTCCGTATCTAGAAGGGTCACCTCTTGGGAATACTAGGTAATGTAAGCTTGGATGTGTGATTTACGGATTGGATAAAGCTTGGAATTGTAAAATGGTGAGTAGATTTCCCATTTCATTCGGTTTAATTATCCTGACTTAATCGATAATATTCTAGTGATCGTTACGTATCCACCTGTTCCCCCACCATGACAACTTGGATTTCATTATTAGGACCTGTATCCTTAAATCAAAGTATATATATATATATATATATATATATATATATATATATATATATATATATATATGTATGTATGTATATGCATACTCAAATTATAAGATAAATAACCAAATATAACCAAAATTCTTACAATCTATATAATATTTTTGTCTTTAAAAAATTAGCAAATTGTTGGCATATATATGTTTACAAATCAGATATAAATAAAATATATGTATAAAAAGACAATATGAAAACAAAGGAAGACAAAAGAAAAAATATGTATTTACCAACGCGGTTCATCCTCTGATAGATTTTATTAAATATAATGTAAGACTTTTATTGGGCATCATGTATTTATAAACAGGATTAAAATTATCGCTAGGTTTTAAAAATTTTGTAATTTAAGAATGTTCAAAAATATTCTTCAGGATAAACTTTCACAGTTAGTCCTAATGACATTTTTTGCGTTCTTAATTTAAGAAAAAATTTGAAAACCTAACTGTGTATTTTACTTCTTTTATAAACGCATTCTGAGTTTACAGATTCTGAGAGAGCACATATCTTGGTGATGACAACTTGAGACTTTTGAGCTGTCACATCTATTGACGAAAACTTGGTTAACAAAATTCGCTCACAATGTTGCGAGGTCGGCTTGGCATGGTTTTCATCTGAGTATACCTGTCTGCAACGTTCTTTTGACTTTTCTGTAGCAGAATTGAATTTGTGTTAGTTTAACACACACAGACGTTCTGTTGCTTATACTACATCGATACTGAGCCGTGTTTAGTTATGTTTTTGGGGAGAAACTGCTTTAGCCTGGCGTGATCAACTTTTTAAGTAACGCCAAATCACTAAATCACTTAAATCCCTAGTTACGACCACTTGTGTTTTAAGGAGGCAAAATCATCGAAGAACCGTTCTGTCTACACAACTACATGTATAAAGCTTGAGTCAAATATTCGTATAGTTTTCTGGCATTTCACGCGAGGATAATCTCTCCAGGTCGATAAAATCAAGAAGTCATTTTCTTGACTAATCGACCCTGTTGAAATTCTAACCAATCGCTCACACCTCCATTCCTGGGTTGCATAATCGCAATAAAGTTCGAGCATAATTTTTCGTAAGGTAAATGTCTTTAGGTAAGTTTATTCATTTTCTTGGATTCATTAACTTCATACAACATATTGACAAAAGATATTCCCAGAAATCTCAAGTCAACTACATACAATATACAGAAAATTTTGGGGCTACGTAAATTATTAGGAAAAACTCAAATCTTGTCATAGGAATCACATGAATATTGTGAAAAAAACACTTTAAGAAAATGAAAAGTTTAATTTTAAAAATGATATTGATTTAGCGGAACAAAAAAGGATATTCATTAACATTAATATATTAAATAAATTCCAATGAATACAGTAATTATGAACCTGAAGTAAAAATCTAATAAGCATGTTCAATTTTGGCTATGCTATTATGCAAGGTTATATAATCATGTTTTTGAATGTCGCAATTATAATAGGCGTTTCTCGATTATTTTTCACGAGGACACATATAGAGTTTTTATACAAATCCAATTTCAATGTATACAATGAAAGAACTGTTAATTATTTTATTATTTTATTTCACATAAATTTTATCATGTAATATCTATCTATCTATCTATCTATCTATCTATAAAAGATGATATATTTACCCGACTATAATACTAGCAGTGTAGTGCATATTACTTAAGGAGTCGTATTGAAAAATGATAATTGTGTACGTGTATATATATATATATATATATATATATATATATATATATATATATGTATATATATATATATATATATATATATATATATATAGCCGTTAATAAATAGATTATTCTTAAAAGCACCTTTCGGTTGGAACAACACATTTATTTCGTCTTCCAGTGTTGATTCTAAAGGAAAAAAATACAGCCCGAAGATGAATGCGTGAAGCATTTGAAAGTACTAGCTGAATTTAAAAAAATACACCATATCCATTTTATACATAAGGATCTCATAATATATATATATATATATATATATATATATATATATATATATATATATATGTATTAACCCAATATATGCAGCATGTTAAACTCATTTTCAATGTTGACGGTAAAAATACTCTACCGGCTGTAACAGCAAATTTGGCCAAATCTTGTAAAAGCAATATTGTACAATTGTTTGATCGATCTCTAAGAATTTGTCTCACAGTTTTCATGTACGATTTCATTTACAAGTCGTTTTTTCGCACTCTCATATCTGAACCTCTCCTCTTACGTACCAGACGTATTATGAATTGAGTTGTATCTTTTCTAATTGATCTCTTTAACTCTATTTTGAAATGATCGTTCTTCCAGTTTTTACCTCCTGATCTACTTGTTCTCATTATTATTCCGTCTTTTTTAAAGAGGGAAGAATGGACAGAGAAAATATGAATGATTCCTGAATCGACATTGAAGATGGAAGCAGGAACATGAATGTTGGTGCCATTAGTGAAGACCCGTATAATGTTTTTTCCGCACATCATTGCTCACTTTTGAAGAGTGAGTCTGATACAAAACACATTTAAACTGTTCAATCTATAGCTGAATAAACGAAAGGTTTTTTTCAGTGGATCTCATGACAAATGATGCCAAAATGGCTAAATGTCCTCATCGAAAAGCTTCAACAAATAACCACAATTAGTTTAGTTGTCTTTGAATTATAACTCATTTTATGGGATGGATAATTATGCTGACACACTGTTTGGATAATTTTTTTAAATTTTTCTGTTACACGCGTTATAACATTAGATAATATGAAAACAATTGATTTGGTATGACTAGGTTTTGCTCTGGGAACAGGGTTGTACATGCCCGATTAATATATATTGTTATTGTAATTGACCGAAACGTCCGCATTTAAATAATTTGGAATCATTTAATGAATTTGTGCATAAGATTGGTCCTGCTGACATATTATTTATTAGTCAATAAATCAACTTTTTCCATGCTTTTTCTTCGCCTGTGTGCTATCATCATCACGATACTCCACAAAATGCTATTCATTGTGGATTACGACAGTTTTTCCTATTGACAAGCATCCCCCACTCCCAGTTCCTGCAAGCTCCTGTAGTAGGGGGTTCGGTGCCTTCCCCTATCTACATTGCTCTTGGTATACTCTGTGTCGTTTAAGTTCTCCCAGCCGTTCTTTATTATGTGTCCAAGTATAGGGTGACCCAAAAAAACGGGAAGATTTTAACAATCCAATAACACCAAGAGTTATGGAAGAAAAATATTTATTTCATAGTAATTGAAACCTTAAAACATGCCATTTAAGAAACAATGATGGAATTTTCATTGTTTTTAAATTATGTCCTGTAGATGACGTCCGCCTGTATGAATACATTTTTGAAATCTGCTGTTGAGACCCCTATTTACTGATGCAACATCTCAGCTGAGATATTGTGAATTTCATTCTTGTTACTAAAATGGCGAAATGTTTACTTGCTCAAGGTCACTGTCTCGCAGTGTTGCCACTTGCTCATGTCTGGCAATATGCACTTCAAAAATTCCCGTTTTTTGGTGTCACCCTATAGTTCCAAAGGTTTCTTTCTGATACTGAGTATAGTTGTTTATGTTACCATTTTCTTAAAAACCAAAACAATTTGCTTCCTCGCTACGTCCATGGATTTCTCAGTATCATCCATACGTACATAGAGACATGAATATATACTCGCTTCGGATGAAAGGTCCATGAGCCGATGGGGAAACTCTCATATGAAAAATTGAGCTTTATTCTTCAACTTTGTTATCCTTGCCATTTTAACTGGAAAGTAATAATGCGTTTATTAAGTAGAAATTTGTGCATGCATAATTTCACAGTTTTATCAGCATTCCTTTATAGTCAGCCTTTGGAATTTTCAGATCCGACACGTCATAGAGTAGTGAGAAAAATGACAGGTTTTGATTCAATTCGACCGAACAGGCAAGTGATGATTGGGTAGCTCCACCCAGATATTGTAGCAATACTCGATTTTTGAACTGATCTGGTTCATGTAAAGATAGTCTAGTAGCGGCAGATTCTGGATCGGTACAAGTAAGCGATAATTTTCCAGCATTTTAGTACATATATATATATATATATTAAATGCTGGAAAATTATATATATATAGGGGTAGGACCACTGACTGATGGCAAATCGGTCAGCTTTCGACTTTGGCTTGAATCAATCGTACGTCTAGCCACATTGAAGAGCTGTCATACTGCAAAACAGTTTCTCTGAGGATAATAATAATAATAATAATAATAATATATATATATATATATATATATATATATATATATATATATATATATATATATATATATCAGAATTCCACTTGATGTCATTGCGTTTGAGTTACAATATACGCTAAAGGGAGGGATTCTCCACGGTAGGTGAAATTTCAGGATTTGTTCCTTGTTGGTGAAACGTTACTTGTTTGATTTTGGGCGTATTGTTTTTTGCCAAGTTCGTCTTTCCTCAATCAAGCCAGTACTGCAAGATCAGCGGGATAATTATCTACAATTTACTGGTTATCTTGTCGTGGAGGTAACCTTAAAACCCTTGTCACAGCTAAACCTAGTTTTCGTTTTCTTGCATTCGAGAACTAGTACTTTTTTCTTGCTGTCATTTATTAAACTCTCTATGACATTTCGTAGTGCATCTGACTCCAACACAATGTCATCTGCGTAACTTATATCTTTGACTTTACACCACCGATGATAATTGCTGATTAAGTCTCCAGTTCCCTTAGGATAACGTCGTTGTAGAGATTGAACAGATGTAGAGCGAACGTAATTCGTTGAATTACGCCCCTTACTACTTTCTACTGGATTTATTTTCGATCCATATGGTCAGGTATTCTAAATAGTCCGAGTTTTCCTAGCAGTTCAAATAGTTCATTCTGCCGTACCCTGTCAAATGCTTTTGCGCAAACTAAACATAATTGCAACTCTTCCTTCATTTTCATTCCTTTCTTCAGTATCATTCGAATCGTAGATACATTATTCTTCCAGTACCCGACATTGTGGTTTTCATATTCTCAATTTAAATGTACTCTGCTCTAACTTCATCAAGATTCGGTTAACCAAATTGATTATCTTGCGAATTATACTGATTGTACCATAGAGCTTGCATTCATGTCCTATTGGTTTGCATAGCTAACTTTACAAAAACATATCTACTATGATCCTCTGGTATGTGGTCACTGTCCTATATGTCTTTTGTTACTTCTCTCATCCTGTCGATGGAGAAATCCACTTTGGCTTTGAACCTTTTTATTATGTTTCCATCTGGTCCTGCTGACATCTGGTCTGGTTTCCATCTGGTCCTGCTGTTCATTTTGCTGTTTGTGCCGGCATGTGTCCAAGCAAAGAGCATGATGAACAGGAACGTTCATCATGCTCTGTTCATATCTTACCTCATGATTTATTATTTCCGGACCATCTATATATTTTATTCTATAGATAACTAACAGGCATCGCCCGCTCGCTATCGCTTCGCAATGTAAGATATATTCACTATTTGAAATGTTTGAAACACAAATACAAATCACATATGCTAGGCCACCAAATCTCCCGAGCGGACCAAGCATAAAAATGAATACAATATGGAAACCAGTAATAAGGAGTGCCAGAGAAATACAATAACAGCAACGAAAATTTGCAGTCCGTACTCTGGTAAAAAAAATATAATGATAACAGCAACGGTTGCAATATGTGCACTGGTAAAAAAACGGTTGCTGAAGACATTAGTTTTTTAATACACAGAAATCCATACACAGATGTCCACATGGTACAGGCGTTAGTTAGATACAGTGACAGGACCCAAAGAGTGTGAGTTCAATACCTGGTTAAGGTCTTGGAGAACTTGGAAAGGGGAATTAACAGGAGATAACTGATAACTCACATCCATTAAACATGACATGTAGAAATAAAACACTCTACCCCATCGAGCGAAATACAGGGTTCAGTTCGACATTCCAAACACCTGAAGAAGGCCGGAGCTTACAAATAAATATATAAATATATAAAGATAAATATGGTAACAAAGATGAGGGCAATAATCCGAATAATGTAAATCATCATCTCTCACTTGCGCATCTGTCTTTAGGCAACGTGCACTGCATTTTGGATACAAAAGGAAAATAAGAGTTACACTGCTTGAACCATGAACGCAACGATAATGCTTAGTATAATATATTAATATATATTTTCAACGCATGATCTGGCAACACTGAGTTTTGGGCAATAGTCCGAATAATGTAAACCTGAATCTGAGCTCAGCGAAAATTATCCCCCCTGCCTAACTTTTATAGGACTTTTGCATGAGCTATCAATCATTGAAATCGGACCAGTTGGGGCAGGGGTTTGCTTGGACACATGCACGCACAAACACACGCACATAGACTGTATTTTATATATAAGAGTTCATAGTTTGTTAAGCTTAGGAAGTATAAATTTTTCAAGCGACTCTTCCGGCCACAATCTATAAATATTCGTTCTTCCGTATTTTCTAAATTTCTTCATATTCCACATTATATATTCCGGCTCATTGATACTCCCATATGTATTTCGACAAAGATGATCTGTAGAAATAGTTACTCCGGTTCAAACATGTTTTGTGCATATAAAGTTGTTACTTAGAAAAATAATCAGACAGACAGAGCTCGTAATTCCAATTAATTAATACATAGCTGACCCATTTTATTTTTAATATCTCCTATCGCTGAAACACAATGAAACCATAGAAATTTATATTAAGCTATTATTAAGTACTGCACTGCCTGTGGTGGCCAGTGAATTAGTCTGGAAATCGCGTGAAATTGAAATGTTTATTCGTAATTTTCTTTACACTTAAACAACTCTCGAACCATCATCTTCCGGAAAATAGGTCTTGTATATCCATTATTTTTCCTAACAACTTTATCCAGGAAAGGATATAACCTGTCTTTACCTCGTACGGACTATACTTAAAATAGGAACCTCCTTCAAAACAAGACGAAAATTGGCAATACAGGTAACATCTCGGAAAATGTGGGAAGTGCATGTAAGAAATGTCTGTGTATCTCTAATCAATATGTAGGGCACAATAAAACCACTAAATGTAATCGTGAATTTAGTGTAACAAAATGATAAATTTCTGTAAGTACTTACCTATCGACCTAGAAAATAATATATGTAATATATCATGAGAGATATAAATCTTACCAATTATTATATTCTCTTACGTTTTATTGATCGCATTTTACTCATCATTGATCTAAAATCTTATTTGTTTGTCTCCTTTTTATTTCTGAAAAATGTACAATGATCTTTAATCTCCATAGAAACGATATAGTCTGATGTGTCATATATTCGCCATTTTAAAGCAAAAAGTATATTAAGAAAGTCGTGCAGACATTAAAGGAGCGATTTTCTAATTTTTCTTCCCTTTTTTTTGTTAAATAAAGTGTCTCTCAATTTAGTAGCAATTTGGTGCCAATCACATTATATATTATGTCTGCAAATTTGGAATTGGGTAAAAACCTAATATTATTCGTACTTAAGGAAACTTTGCGCTGTGTACAATATGTAATTTTAGTTATATCTTCTTATGGATGTTGGAAAGAAGTTTGTATCATAATGAAGCTGTCTAAGATAGACAACCTTTTTCTCAAATGAATTTTTGAAAATGATTTGAGTGACTGACGAGTGTGGATCTTGGGGAAGACAATCGTTCCTCGACCCTTGTGGACTGATGCTACAGAAAACTATACCAAATAATATGAACCGCCTCACTTGAGGACTTTCATCAGCAGCAACCACTAGATTAGATATAATATGTAATTCGAAGAGAAAATAATAACACACTCATCAGTTCAAAACTAATTCAAGTTAAGGTTTAGGATGGGAAATTTCATCACTAATAGAATGTGTGTTAACTAATATTAGACCTAAGAAATCTATTTTACAGAAACATTGTCTTAATCGAATGGTTTTTAAATTTAAAACAACTGTAGCACTGGCTGCTCAGTCAATTATTGCTAAATGTTTCCTTATATGGAAAGAGCTAATATTCCCGCTGCTATATTGCGTAGTACTATTGACTTTCTTGATATATGTGTAAAGTTAACGTTATTCCGTGATATGTAGGGAAATCCATTATGAAGAAAGCGTTCTTGTATATGTAGGTAACTAAAGAAAGATCAGAACACTGTGTATAACTCAAATTAGGAGTCAGGGAACACAGTTATTTCGGAAATAAGATAATATTAAGATTCATTCTATTATTTTTGTCTAAGACGGACACATCAGATATTTTAGTGGAGGAACATTTGCGTACTGGACATTTTCCGTCCTGGACAATTACAGTTTAAACAGTTGCGTCCCTGGACATTTCCGTACCTATCTCGGGATAATTGAGTACCTCTGATAATTTTTTGAAGTTACCATATTTTTTATAGATTTATTTAATGTAGGAATTTCGCACCAAATCTTTTAGTTACTCTAAACAAACAGATAAGTAGTTACTATAATTAAAAAAAAAACATGGTAAAATTTCTATATTAAAGCAAGATAATATAGCAGTTTCATTTCCCACCAGCAGTGCGTACCACAAACATCTAGAAGATTCTGCATTTTACAGATTATATTTTTATTTGGAACCCATGGCTAATTTCCTAAAATTAAGAACTGGTAGAAAATATTTCTAAACGATGAAAATTACAGCTACCTCTAACATAAGACAAACGCCGATGAAAAAAGCTTACTGGCGATGTGCAGAGCAATCATGCCTCACTGCTAATTTGTCATTGCATTTTAAACAAGAATAAAGTTCTTATATTTTCTGTTTTATTCCTTTTATGTTTTTTTTTTAAATGTATTAGTACCTATGATTTTTTCACAATTATGATAGTTGCCTTTAAAAGCTGCAAAAATCTTCTGAGGTACGCAATTGTTCAGGGACGCATTTGTCTAAGCAACTGTCCTAGAGCGGTATGTTTTACTAATGTTCACGACATCCAAAGCCCAAGAACCGCTCAAGATAAAGAGCATGCTATTGTGCCTCTGAAATAGCGATTAAAGATTATGAAGATATATAGGATACGTATCGATTGACCGATGATGCAAGGAAGTTAAATGTTGGAGGATATATCCACGCGTGGGAATGTTCTTCGGTTCTTGGCTAAAATCTTTTTGAGTAGATCTCCCAGCTTTAAACTGAAACATGAAAAGAATAGGGAGGTTCGATTCTGAAGGTGTACCATGGCGGATTTTAGCTTTAAATGTCTGAACTAGTGAAAGTAATGAATGGAGACTGGCCGAAATTTAACCGTGGAAATAACGATAGATTAGCGACAGGCTTGCTACGTTGAGACTTTGGGGAGAAGGTTGCATATTTGAAAATATCATCCTCTCGACAAGACCGCATAAATGATTTTGAAAACTATTAAGAATATTAAGTGTGGAGTGGGAGATGCAACCGAAAATTCACATCAATACCCCCAATGTTTTGTTCCAAACTGATTCTTGTAAAAATAAAGGATCACAAAAGAATTCGTTTCACGAGAAGTAAAAAGAACAAAAGATTTTTCCAGCTGCAAAATTAAGGATGAATCATAACAACGTTATTTTGGATTATATGCATGTTGAAAATACAATGTGATATTCCAGTTATGGTTTTAATATAAGCTTGACTGTTTATGCTGATCCTATAAAATACCCAGTGAATGTTTTTCTTCCATAAGTTTTTACGAGTTAGATATTAGAGCTACAGTTCTAATCAGTTTTGGATTCGAAGTTGCTCTTTATCTCGAATGGTTGCCAACCAGTGGTATATAGCCCAGTTTATTTTGATATAACGAGATACTTAATGGGAGAAGGGATGAATATATAACTTTCCACGTGGATATGTTAGAAAACGAACTTAATAGCCAGTGCTGCAATTTGAAGTCGCTAAGTTAAACCCACAGACTGTTTCATAATATAAAAAATGGGAGGTTGCCTGGCGATTCAGTAGAAATAGTTTTGAAGGCCAACGATGCAACGGGTATTGTTATAATGGAATGAGTAAGAACATTACTAGAACATTTTCAGGAAAAAAGTGTTTTATAAAAGTTAAAATTTAGCAGCTGTCAGATACATCAGCGTGAAAGGTCGCGGGTGTAGTCTTCTGTATTCATGTTCGTTCTGTGTCTCTTAGGAAAAGTATAAATGAATTTATTCTACTTCCAACAATTAATAAAATGCAGTTCGAAGATATCCCTAAACACAGTTGGTAACCAATCTAGAGCAACAATTCTGAATTCAAAACTCCCATATAAATCAAAGAGAATCGACACTATTAGTGCATGTTACTACGTTTATAGCTAATGCGTTGACACCCTTCGTTTTATTGGTCCCATTATGATCGCTTTCTAGTATCGGACGCACTCTCCTCTAATATTCTATTCGGATCATTTTCTTCATTATTGAATGCTGGATTCCGTCTCCTTCATTAATTCCTAATATGTGTATGTCTAATCTTGGTCTAGTTCCTTAATCTTGTTCATATTAAGGTCTAAATCTGTAGTTTTTTCTTAGTTTACCAGCTTTGATATTGACTTGGCAAATTTGTCGATTCGGAACTCCATCCAAATGCCTTCGCTGAAGGCTTTTGAGAATGGTGAATAGATATTTCATTTCGTTGTCATCCTTGGCAAAAGTTTTGAGATAAACAAAATAGGATGGTGGATTCAGTTTGCCATTCTGTGACTTGTATCCGTAGCTACTGTTGTTCGGTAGGCAGCTGAGCTGATGTAAATTAGACGAGTGGTGGTGACAATCAATCTATTTGGAAGATCCCACTTTTGATGTTGAGTGGTCTCGATTTTAATGACCCGTTTTTATGGTTAAGGTTTAGCATAATCTTCCAGTTTTTCATTCTGTTATGATTTTGGCCGTTCTGGAGCATACACTGTATATTTTAGGCTCTTCTCCATCCCTGACAGGGGTACATTGTCGAAAGCCTTTCTGTTGTCGATCCATGTTATCGATCATTTGATTTTCCTTGTCTTCACCTCTTCCTGTATTATGATAATGAGGTGGTTCATGCACCTGTAACTTCTACTTTTACATCCTTCTATTCTGCTGGGAGTAAATTGTTTTTTCTAAAGGAAGATTTATGTCTTCTCGGTTATGATAGAAGTGAGGATCTATTTTAGGTGGTTTACATTTTTTCGTTTTGCCGATGGCAATGGTTGTTTCAGTAATATTGATATCCTTCCATTTCTGACACTCTATATGTATGTGTTGTTCCTGTTGTAGCTTGATCCCTGACTCTCTTTCATTGTGCATTTTGCAGTTTTCCCGCATCTTACACAATAATTCATCGACTTCCTGTATATTTTGTGTTTTATTTATCTCTATTTTATATTTCCCAGTTCTCGAGACAGCTTCTCGGCAAATTTCTTTGAAGATCTTGTTTTGCCAGAAGAATATATTTCTTTTACATAACGCCTGATTCTTTATGCCTTCGCTTGAATCTGTTGTTTTAGCTTCTGTTTAACTTTTGGTACGTCAGTCTTATTCTTTATGTCAAGGTTTCGTTTCATTTGTCTCCTTTTACTTTCTTTCATTTTTGTGCACTTGTATACTTCACTCAGAAGTGACAACTGTCGTCGTAGTTTATTTATTTTGGTTTCTATGTTTCTTTCTAGTCTGGCAGTTTTCTTTTTCGTTTACGTTGGAGTTTGCCATTTTTACCTATTGTTTTTGGGATCGTTGCCGAGGTCACGTATATAAAATGATTAAATTATATCAGTTTCATCGATCTTTCCATTTCGTCCGTTATCTTTTTACTTGCTTGGTGTGCGAGGTAAATGCTTCCCTTCACTTGAGGGCTCTGTCGTACATTTGGAATTGTCGGCCTTTCTTCGAATTACATTTCTTTTACATTCTCCCATTTATATCAAATATTAGTTGTCATCAGTCATATTCGTCATTATCTTCCTCTATTTACTTGTATACTTTAGAGGGATTATTGCAACTAGTTTCTCTGTGTTCCTCTGCGAGAATCTCTCCTGGTTTGTTGACATTTATCCCCTTGATGTTAACGTTTTTATCAATTTTTGAAGTTTTCTCGGATGCTTTCGACTTCTAGGTCAGGTGTTCTTTATTTCCGGATGATGTCGCGCCTGACATTGGCAATTTTGTCAACATCAATATTTAGTCAATTTGAGGGATGTTTCTCTCGCCAGATATTATAGGCGGCTTTGCTCTATTTTGTCGTTGAAGCATATATCGTAGCGTTGTAAAATGCTCTCATTATTTCAATATACTTTTACCTAGATCGTTTCTTTATTGTTGTTTTTTCTCGGATTTTATTTTAATGAATATAGAAGTTCTCTTTAAGGACTTCGCTCGGTGTGGTTTTCCTCTAGTTCTCGTTGGTTAGAGTTTGTTCTAGTCGCAGACCTTTCGATACAAATCTGGTTTCTCACTGGAGATCGTCGTCTTTGTTAACCTAATTTACACATACGTAGGCGCTGGAGCATATCTATATGGTGAGCCATCACAATGGGGGCGCACGCCTCCTCTTGCTTTTTTGTTAATGTTATTATTATTTCCTATGATTTCTAATGTATACACGTTTCCTAGCGGATCCGAACCAGATACCTAGGACAAAAATATTTCATGGCATCTTCAACTGACAATTTGTTGACAAAAAGACAAAAAAATAAGATTTGATTGTGCGTACAATGTTTTATATTTCTTTAAGCCATGTGTGACTAGGAATCTATCGGAAATTGTCCAATCAATCCGAGGGCTCCAACTGCAGCTGGCCTTATTATTGTCCTCAAGTGTCACATTTTTTAGATTTGCACTTCAAGATCCGTGCACTGTGAAAACCTTTTCCAGATCAGATCCTCAAAGATATATTGTAGTTTGCCGGAAGTGCCCTGTCTATAGGAGAGCAAATTCTTTTTATGGCATTCGATAACGATGTCTGAGCGATTATTATTATTAGTAGTAGTAGTAGTAGTAGTTCTAGTAATAGTAGTAGTTGTTACATTTTCTTTCCAGTCAGTACCGTCGCTTACAGTCGATAATTAATCTAGATAATTCATCATAATAAATTTATACACCAAAATAATGAAGCCAAATTGCATAAATTTTGCGTTGAATTGTGGGGAAAAGCTAATAATCCTGAGAGCTCTACTTCAATCGAAACCAAAATGTAAGATATATCGTGTTCTAGAGGAAAAGAAAACTCCTTCACATCACATTTGAAACTGAAAACGACCCCCGAATTAGAACATACATCAATATACATCCGATAATAACAATGTCTGTCACGAAACATAAATGGCAACGAAGCTAATGATGAGGACCTAATTAAAGATATAAAAAGCTATTAAAAATAAGGCATCACTTGTCATGGTAGCTGAAATTTTTAAACAGCTTTCTAAATTTCATGACGGGAATATGAAATCAGAATTGCATCCATAAAATTTGGGTGTATCGCGCAATAATGCACTATGGAAACAAAATAGTAACCACCCTGCACTGAAACCCGCACATTTAAAAACGTATTTCAGTTTAATCATTTATGGTAACTAATGAACAATATAATACTTAAGCTATGAAAATTAAATCATCAAGGCACATTTTTACTTTAGCTCTGGTAAGAGATGTAATTATGGCATATATTTAACCCCTTGCGTGCTAGTGGCTTCCAGCCTTACTTGGGGTGATAAGCTTAAAAAAAATATTTCAGCAAATTCCAGATATTTGCTTAGCTTTCGAACAGAAAATTGTATTCATGTTATGTAGACCTTACGATAACATACAACCATTCAATAGAAACTTTCTCTTTAGATCAATTAAGAACCACCTTCTAATATTCGAATCTATTGAATACCTAGAACAATTAGAAAAACGATATCGCTCCACAAAATCGTACATGTCGTGTGAAGACCCCAAATACCGGAACATTCCAAACGACATTTTGAGTAGGACAAAGTTGAAACGTTGAAACATCGGTCATCGTTGGTGCATGGAAGTTAATCAACGATGAACCGGGTCAGTACCTAGATAAATGAAATGAGAATGGCAGTCTACTTCCATGTACGTGTAATATAATGAATAAAATCTGAATTGGGAATCGGAGAGCATAATTCCAGTTCCAGACGTTCATTCATACTCCCTTATGCAGAAATAAACAGCGGGAATTTATAAATCCATGTATTCAATCACTAGCTATGTGTTAACTGGTCGGACTTGTTTCAGTAAAAATCATTATCATTGCTAAAATGTTCTTCCAGTCTAAAACCAATTTCTGGTTTAAAATAACTTGCAAAGGGATAAGTCGTAAAATAGCTAGTCAATCTATCAATCAATCAAGAGATTTTCAATTTATTTTAACTTGACGCCAGAAACAGATACATCATCTATGGGTCACTTCCTTCTATTTTTGTTAACGATGCTATGTCTATTATTATTAGTAGTAGTTAGATTATTATTATTATTATTGTTTTATTTCCTTTGATTTCCGGTGTGTACACATTTCTTTCCGGCTTCCGCTCATTGACTTAATGTTAGAAATGACATTATGACATTTTCCATTGACCCCCCCCCCAAAAAAAAAAAAACATATTTTACCTAGATATATCCCTTCGTAAGGTGTGGGCTGTAATAGTGAGAACACTATTTTGTATTTCTTTAAGCCATGGGCTTCCAGGAATCCCTTCTATGAGTCTAATGGAATCTTTTCCATTTACGTTGTTCCAACGGCAAAAGGGATTGTTGATGTTCCATGTGCCACATTTTTGAGATTTCGATTTCAAGGTCCTTGTATTTTGATAGCTTTTTGAAGATCTTCACAGATACATTGCAGTCTGCAGGGACTGCCATATCAATAATGAGGCGCTGTTTTTGTTTGCTGTCTCTAATAACAATGTCTAGGCGGTTAGCATTGATTCGCCTGTCTGTGTATTGTGTAGTCCCATAAAATTGTTAAAGGTCCTATATCCATAACCGTACTTGGGTAGTGTTCATGCAATTTTGTCAGTTATTATTATTATTATTATTATTATTTGTATACTTATTTATTTATTACAT
Organism: Acanthosepion esculentum; assembly: GCA_964036315.1. Classification (NCBI taxonomy): domain Eukaryota; kingdom Metazoa; phylum Mollusca; class Cephalopoda; order Sepiida; family Sepiidae; genus Acanthosepion; species Acanthosepion esculentum. The sequence continues at coordinate 42,663,700 of OZ038482.1, read as the reverse complement.
ATCGTTTTTGTATGTCTATCTTGTTGCAACAACATTATTGTTTCAGGCGGGTTAGACGAGTAATTATTACGAGAAATGAAAGACAATACATATTTCCGAATTATTTGGCAGAAACTTAAACAAATATAATTTCGATGAGAATATTTGGAGCGATGGTTTATATTTTATATGCGTAAAATAATCCTCAAAGCATGATACTGAATAAATCTAAAATTAGTTTTTTATATAATGTCTAACACCAGTGGTTTTACACAGCAATAAATTCAATCTCTGTGAAATGTTATTTATAGACTATTGAAATGATTTCACCTTGACTCTATGAGCCTCTCTATTTTACAATAGTAACGGGTACATAGAATGCAGAACTGTCGACTAAATAAGCATGTGTACTATGGGTTTCATTAATATGTAACCAGTAATGTATGCAGTACACGTGTGTATTTATTTCAGAATACGCATAACGATAGAAATATGAAGTTTAACAGACAAATACGTACACAAAATAAGCCGAGGAAGAATGGTTAACCCAATAAGAAAGAAAGTAAAACATGAACTTCTCTTTAGGCCTCTACTTTACTGATAGCATTATGCACGCATTTTAACTATGTAATAGCCTCAAGACTCTGGGATCGATGTAGGCTGAAAAATTCTTACGTCTAACCAATTGGCACTCCTAAGAGAGCAGACGCTTCTGCCTTTTGATCTCCGTTTGACTTTGAAGTCAAAGTGATTATGAAACTATTTTTTATGAAACACTTGCAGGATTTATGTGAATTACCTTCGCGGAAAATAAGATGGCTTATACGATAAAGAGAAAGAGGGAGAAAACGACAATAAAAAAAATAATAAAATCGAAATACAAGAAACATTTATTTTTTTGTGTGTTCACACACACACACACACACATATATATATATATATATATATATATATATATATATATATATATATATTATCTCACACCTCTAGTACATAATGAGAAAAATAAGCTTGGAAAATTTGACACTCAGAGAAAATATTGAAGGCAATCGTTGCAGAAGAAAAAAGCGCATAACATACCTAATGTGTAGTATTTACATTAGTCGGACTATTGTCCTCATCTTTGTCGCCATATTTGTCACAACGTTTCGGCCGTTGTACACTCCGGCCTCCTTCAGGTGGTTGGAATTTCGAACCGAACCCTTTATTTTGATCACTGGGGTAGACTGTTCTAATTCCACGAGCCATGTTTGATGGATGTCAGTTATCAGTTATCTCCTGGTAATTTTCCCTCTGAAAGTTCTCCACTGACTTAACCGGGTATTGAACTCACACTCTTTGGGTCTGTCACTGGATCTAACCAACGCCTTTATCCACTGTGCCATGTGTCCTTAGTTTTTACATTATTTATTTCCAACCACCTGAAGAAGGCCGGAGCGTACAACGGCCGAAACTTTGTGACAAATATGGCGACAAAGATGAGGACAATAGTCCGACTAATGTAAATACTGTACATAATACCTCATCTCAGAAATATAGACACACCTAAAGTGTTTCTGTAAATGATGGGCAGAACATGTCTTAGGATATAGAAAAAAAAGGCCAATATTTCTTAAGGGTTACAAAGGAAAGGAATTTGTGGAAAGCCCTGATCCCCCACTTCCTGAAAGAACACTGCAAATAGAAGACGTTAACCATTTCTTCTTTTGCTTCACTAACTCCACGAAATGTCAGTCTTTTTCATCAGCGCATCTTATCTTGCTCAATTTATGTCCGCTAATAATAAAACATTGTAGACTTTCTAGTTCTCATAGGATCATCCCATTGTATCGCTTAAAAACATGAATAAACGTATCCTTGTCTTATTCCTTTTTCTATTTCTGTCTAATACCTGAACTCATTCATGTTGTCTACGAGTATCCAGACTGATTCATCCTCTACGCACAGATACTTTTTTTTCAGTAATGTTTATTCACTTAGGGCTTTAATATATCGAAGCTTTTGCATTCAGCTGAATGCAAACCAGCGTCAGGAGTGCGCATGTTATTGTTTCGCAGCTTTCTTTTATTGTTCAGAAGAAACTAATAACTTATGTTTAGCAGCAATGAAATATTTTATTTGAAAGATCACTTCAGTAATGCACTCATAGTGAAACGGTCTCTGCACAGTTGAACACGATCTCGATAATTCTCATTTAGAAATTTATATCGAAACATGCTGACATTTACGTATTTGTGTGTCGACGAGTAAATGCTTAAAAACAGAGTGTAAAAAATACAAGATTCTTTGTACTGGGCATTGGAATATCTTATTTCAAACGAGTTAGCTTTCATTGTGAATTCTTAAATAAGAACACTTAGATACTGATCAGTCAAAAAATTGTTCCTACTCTTTCATATGGGATATGTAAAATTAGTTTCTTTTTGATTTTTTTAAGGGTTAATTCTAACCAAAACTGATTCATATAAAAGGTTTTTACAGAAAGAAAATATATAAGGTTTATGGCGAATGTTTTTATGTAATTAAGTATTATTCGTATAGATATATGCGCGTAATGTGGTGCTTATCCTTGCAGAAAGAGCTATTGCTCTGTCTGTTTAAACTTTGAGGTTAGGTCAATCTTTTCGGAAAGGCATGAAACTACCTCGTTTTTTCTTGCTGCTATAGATTAATAGAAAGGAGTTCCTGGTTTCTCTAACTTTGGCTGGCAACACGTCGAGAAGAATAACACATATTTTCCAGAAAATCCTTACAAATAATACGCAGTAGTCAATCTCTAAACCAACGACAAAGCGAGAACAAGGAGGCTAATCAGTTACAAAAGCCTCAAAAGGTTCAATGCTCACTTGCAACCACTATCGTCAGAAGGTCCACAAGCGCCCGCGCCCGCGTACACACACACACACACGCACACACAAACACACACATAAACCAAATTCCTTTGTAACTAGAGATGTGACCTGATTAACGAGGAAAAATATATTTACTGGGGAAATAAAATACCGCCATGAAGCTTAAGGTTGTTTTTTCTAAATTATTTAATTAACATTTACTCTGTTGTAGATTCCTGGATTAAATCATCTTTGAAATTATCCAAACAGATTACCTAACCGTTCATTTTATATATATATATATATATATATATATATATATATATATATATATATATATATATATATCTGTGTGTGTGTGTGTGTGTGATAAGACATAGATAGATAGATAGATAGATAGTTAGTTAGATAGATAGATAGATAGATAGGGTATATTTCCTCGCAAATATTCATCCAAACAAATTTTATCGGCAATTTTTTATTATATTTTGTCAAATTTCGATAAGGTGTTGCGTATCGAGATCAAAATTGTGGAAAAACTCCCATAAATTTTTATAGTGTTATTGATTATTTTTTCAAGTATTTCTACCGTCTCAAGCTTTTTCCAATGTGACTTTTGTCTGGTTGGCCGAAATCCTTTGTTTACTTCCTGGTATTATTTTGAAAGATGAAAGATTGATCTATTTTACCACATTTGTAAAGTTTTTTTTTATTCTTATATTTGTGTGTGAGGCTGCTCCCACAATAATACAACTGTTATGTTTTTAGACACATAAAAAAGCAACTCCCAAATAACACACTTCAGACGACAATCCCCCTCGCCAAAAGCGAGATCTAAATACTGCAATGACAGAACATATTATATTAATCATAACCTTTATGTCTATAAATGAACGCCCAAAACTAACATTTCCCCACGTGGTATATAATGAAAAATGTGATAATCACTTAAATCATATATGTGCATAATTGTTATGATGTTGGTTTGGGGTTTGTAGAGACAAACGACAAACAACACGTAACAATAAAAAGGGTTTTAATAGGTTGGTACAAAGGTACAGAAATCGCCTGAGTAGTCTATAACTAGCTCAGCTAGGAACGTCTCGGTATTTAGCAACCCCCCACATGGGTCGATGTGGCACAAGGCCGGTTTAATGTGGGCTTACCGAGCCCGTAGGCTCGGGCAAAAATATGCCCATTAGAACCCGTATACACGAGTCCAGGGACTGTCTAGCTCCCCGGACGGCATTTTGCCCTACAGCAAAGCCCCGTCCGAGTTCCTCTCCGCCGAGGCGGAGAGTTCGACAGCACGACTCCCTAGCCGCAGCCAGGAACGTCTCGGACTTCTGTCTCTCGTCATGCCACTATTTAAAGTCTTTGTTCGCAGACAAGTTCATCTTCAAGAGCGGTGGTAGGTTTCCGACACAACAATAATCTAACTAACGGATAGAAAAATGATTAGGAGAGAGATCAAAAAGAAAAAAAATAATACTACAAATGACTGGATATTGTAGAGAGCCATGGCAACCCATGTTCTGAAGTGCCAATGCATGAAGAAGTTTTCCTTTTCGTCTACCTTTGATTAACTAAATGCGATAAAAGTATGTATTTAATTCATTTTCATCAGCGTATCTTATTTTGCTAAGTTTATGTCCGCCAGTAATAAATCTTTGTAGGACTTTCATTTCTTTTAAAATAATCTCGTTTTAGAAATTAACTGCATCCATAAAGAAAACATACCAGTCTCTTACCTGAATATATTATCATGACATAATTATTTAAAATATATAAACAAAAGGAGCACGTATACTACTTAATGAGTTGTTTGAATGATTGGCAGAAGAGTGATTAAGAGATATAGGAAAAAGTCACACGTTATTAGGCATGGAATTGGGGAGATCCACTATACCACACGTCCTGAAGTACATAGCTCATAGAAGAATAAGTATAAGAAGAAAAAGAAGAAGGTAATAGGAGAAAGCCTTAAATCTATCCCCACAGTGATAACAGTGAAACCAGGTGGCAATCAATGCAATCTCCCATGAGCAATTAACACATAACTCATTCATCAATCATAAAGCAAAAAATATAATGAAATTCCATGAAGAGAAGCCGGAGCAGAATGGAGCCAACAATATGGGAAAGATTGTTTGACTCTCTTCAATAAACTGAAAAATTAATAATTTATTTTCACCATGATATTAGATTTAAAATCTCAGATGAAGTAAAACCTACAACCACAAAAAGTATCTGAAATACTAGGATAGATTCATTTATCTTATCCTTTGCATTAATGATTTCATGCAGTAATTTCATAGTGAAATTCTTATTATATAATTCAGATGTATTATATAATCCAAATGCGTATTTGTAACATAGTGAGAACTAAGTTTACTATGAAAATCAACTACGACTTCTAAAACACCCCAAAAGAGATATATACACACAGACACACAGACATACTCACACACATAAACATACACGCATATATATATATATATATATATATCATGTATACCATATAATTCAAAATGCGTATTTGTAACATAGTGAGAACTAATTTTACTATGAAAATCAACTACGACTTCTAAAACACCCCAAAAGAGATAAAGATAAACAGACACATAGAAACACAGACAGACAGACACACACACACACACACACACATACATACACACACACACACGCATATATATATATATATATATATATATATATATATATATATATATATATATACCATGTAGGTGGGTGGATGAGCATATGTCGTGTATATATGTGTGCATTCCTCTCGTCATATTTCTAAGCATTATCATTATTACTTTTTAATGCTTCAGATATATGCATTTGCCTTTTAGTTACAAAGGGAACACATCGGGTCGGAAGTATTATATCTGGTAAAATACGCGGGTAATAAAAAGACTGTCGACGATAACAATCATTAAACGGTAATAATTTCAGATAAAGCTATGCAGACAGACATTTCAGACATAAAACTGCATGGTGCTCAGCAGTTTCAAAATATCACCAGATTTTTAATGGATTTTTCAGGAATAAACAAAGAGGTCAACGGAGACGTTTGAATGAACATAAAGATTCCGATATACGCGTTTCTTTCTGATGATCAGTTTATACACAAAGGGGCAAAATTAATAGGCAATCAAACAATGATTTGCCGTTGTTGTCTTTAGTTCCTTGATATGGTCTTTTTGCTATTATGCTTCTGCACATTTGGACAACTTTCATCAGGTTTCCCATTTTCATCGCATCTTTCCGCCTGGCCATATTGTGTTGTTTATAAACAGTCCGTGCATCCAGTATGAGTCTCTTTCCGGAATACATTATCATGACATAATTATTAAAAACATAAACAAAAGGGGCACGTATCCATAATCTTGCGGGAATACAGAAAGAATTTCATGAGGTTAGAAATGAAGATCTATTGCATTTAATAATAAATAATTAATGATTTCTATTTTCCTGATAATTCCTCTATATATATATATATATATATATATATAAATACTTTTTTTGTGGCACAGAATGTAATAATAGCTAGGAAAAGGTGAAATTTATGAGGCATTTTTTATTAAAAAAAAGGTTACCCCCCCCAAAAAAAAACAACTGCTTTCCTCCCAGGAGTATATATATATATATATATATATATATATATATACATATATATATATATATATAATCAAATACAATTTTTCCATACTATTTCCACTCTTTATATTGTTCGGACTTCTGTCCTCATTTTTATTTTGCCATTTTCACGAAGTTTCGGTCGTTGTACACTTCGGCCTTCTTCAATTCATATAGTGTTGGAATTTTTGTTCTGAACCCTGTATTTTATCCACCGGGAGCGTTGATTTACTAAAAAGTAAATAACTGAAACTGGAATATCCAGAAAAGCCATGGCACGTGAATCTAGAACAGTCTAACCCTGCGGAAGAAATAAATGGTCGGTTCAAAATTACAGCGTATATCACCTGAAGAAAGCTGCAGTGTACAACATCTGAAACGTTGTGCATATGGCAATAAAGACGAGGATAATAGTCCGATCAATTTAATTAGTATAAATACTTACCATATCTCATCTCAGAAATATAAGCAGTTAATCCCGTCTAGCTCGTAAATTCCTGGTTGGATGCTAAGAAACAGTCAGTACAAAATTAAATTATTTAGACTTAAGAATCTGTTTCCTCTCTAAGTATTACAAGGATCTTCGGGTGGAAGCTGGCCAGCAGATTAATGACCATGAGGGTAAACGTCTGTATTTACATAATTCTTTTAAATGTGGTCTGTATTATTTTATGACGATACGTTTTTACGATCCGACAATGATGGATATATTTCTCATTGACTACATCGCAGAATTAATGATTCATTTTTAGTTTTGAACATCATGATAGATGACGTGCTTCATATACGTCAAAACGGAGAAATATTTTTTTTTCATCCACAGTTTTCAGTTATTCAATATCGGTAGAAGTTTGTAATTCAAATCGATGTCAGTCTTAGTGAAAATATTTCCTGTTTGATCTGTACAAAATGTTGTTGGCATGCCCGGAGTGTTAAAAACTGATTCATATAGATAGAATGATATTTGTAGATGCTGAGCGTAAGTGCTATTTTTTTTTTTACTTTCATAAACCATACATATGTTTCATGGGGTTGATCTAAGCTCATTTTAAAAGGTAAACTCGTTTAAAAAATTACCCTATCTGACATTATGTAATATTCAAAGAAAGAAACAAAAGCATTAGAATAAACATAAATTACTATTTTAGCGTAAGTATTGGAAAATATCTCAAAGCGATCATGAAAAATTACACCTGACTATTCCACCCAATATATGAACCTAATGTATAAGCATTTCTTGTTTGATCTGTGGTACACGGTGTTATTCATAATATCTAACAAGTAGCCATTTTTTTCTCATAAGACAGATTCTCTCTTTGCACAGCTGAGTACACTCATATCTCCCTGGAAATTGTGAGTCGTACAAAAATAATACGCTTGATAATTATATAGACAGAACTACATCATACGACATTATTAAAGTTTCTGTTATTGAATCGTAGAAGGAAGAGCAACGTTTGTAAGAGATTTATCTAGAATTCTCCAGTCAGAGAGCAAATAAAAGCGCCATCTAATATTCCAGGCTGTTAATCGAATTTGGGAAATTTCGATATAAAGCCAGAGAAGATAGCTCTGTACACTAGCTATAAAAACAACGACAATTAAACTGGTGCGAATGAACCAGTATATCATATCAGCTGACATATTATCGTATTATAGAAATGTTACAATCATACGTATGAATGTATTTTTATAGGTGCCGTCCAATATTTTACAACATTATTACAAACACGCGCAAACAAATAATGTCATATGCATGGACTTTTATAAATATTAACTTTGATCTTTAAACAGTGATAAATTTCCACAAATGTTTATATAAGATCATGTGTCCAGGCATATGCGGATTTTGGTATTGTCTAGGAGAAAGAGATTTCGACAGGCTGTATAATTTTGACATGTATTCTGAAAAGGATACATTAAAAAAAACAATGAAAAAAATGAACAAGTAAATCTACTATGACCGATAGTCGTATTGAGTTCAATGTTTTCTAGGGTCAATGCGTACAAAAGTTCGCAAAAGCCTACATTCTGAAATCATATCTTCATCTATTGATCGGGGTTGTTATAATTATTAGTTTTTGTCGTTTCAAATTCAGATCGATCGATTATTCTAAATGATTATTGCGGTGACCAGATCATTATCTATAGGAAGACGATATGAATCATAAGTCTTCTCTAGATTACTCTTCTCTTCTACAACACTTCTCTTACATTCACACACACACACAAACACACACACAAACATACACACATGCATAGACACTCACACACGCTCGCTCGTAAGTAGAGAGTTTTCGTTCCAGCGGACATGTCTAGGGATATCTCATCTATTTTTTTTTAATACTACTCACGAATTGCTTGCCCTTTTTGCCTTAAATTTAAGTACCCACTGGGTGGCTTTCTGATCTGATAGATGAAACGTCGTTCTTATTTTTTATACTTCCGATGAAAGGCACAAAACCGAAACAAAGATAAGGATAATAGAACGAAAGTAAATAACGTAAATAATTTTCATCCCAGGAATTCTGGCAAACTCTTTTATTGTTTGTTTATTTCTAATTAAATAATTTCTTAAATTTTGGTTTGAGTAAATGCATTTGGAGTAAATTTATAAATAAATAGAATGACCCTTATATTTTCTACAATAAAATATTTTATTGGCGGTAACGTAATTTTGACGACCATAGTAAATTTAAGTTATTTCCTCCACAAAATTTTGACATTTTTGTCTTTGGTCAATATGTTTTATTTTATCATTGCTTCTGTCTAGAAAGGAAATGGCAATTATTCCCAACAAATGTTGTTTTTGTGATGTGGACATTGAGGTTTTGAAACAAAGCAATTCTACATTACATTCCAGAGAGAGTTGGTGAAAGAGAACTTTCTAGAGGTTTGGAGAACTTTCGAGAAATTTCTAAACGTTTCCAGAATTTCAAGGACATTCTGACGCCCAATGATTGTATAATGAAAATATGATGGGGGACAATATTTGGGGCTGGTTTGTGAAAGTAATTTAAATTGTAATCCTAGAGTAAATAAAGGCTGCTTTTGAATCAAACGTCGTTTTGTTCCTAATTTGAGTGAACGAGAATGTTCACATTCGCCAGTTTTCTAATTGGAAATAGGTAAATCTCAGAAATATCATTACTCTGCTCGCAAAAACAAAGATTGAATGAAATATTAACCATTTTACAACTTTCTCGGCAAATAGGAAATAAGTATTGCTACATAAATACAACATTTTACACATTGCGAAAGACAAAATATCTTGCCTATGATTGCAATTGTCATAGTCGCAATTTATTCAATTTTACATTGTTACATATTAAAAAAAAACTGCCCGAAAATTTTCCCTTATCATTTACTCCACCTAAGCATAGGAACACCAAAGATGGTCGGCCACACTCTTCTGTGATAAAGGCTAAATTGGGTAGCTCGTTTACCATCATCTCACGCCGATACGCCGAATTAATTTACTAAATTTAGCTTTTTACTTGTAATGCTCCAGATGAAAAAGTGTGTGGGATTTGTTGCCATATCTGGATTGAAGCTAGCCTATACACACATTCCGATATTGACAGACCTCAGATTACTTTACAAATGTCGCTAGTGTCTCGTTATCGCTATTTTGGGCAGATATTCAGAAGAGCTACAATCGTTAATTCCACCAATCTAGAGCAAGAAACCTCTACAGCACTTACATGCTATCACCGTTCGTATTCCATTAGTAAAGAAGAAGAACTCCATAACTGCTTCATTGTGGATCAATCTCGCAAAATGAAAGGTTCGCCGATGAATACAATCTTACCCTTTTAAAATTTAGTGCCAATCCTTATCTATCCTATATAACTTATATAGAATAAACCTCACACATTTGCATGCATGCCTTTACAACGACATCATTCAGTAACCCTCTAAACTTAGTGACTTTTGATCCTTGTATTTTATGATAAATAGTATAAAAAGACATGCTTGCGCAGCCCCCAGTGTAGACGGAACTCATCAATCAGGAGTTTTGTTTATCCACCAAATATTAATTAATATTACTCATCGAAATACTTATCATAAATTCAATATAAATACAAAAATACCACCGTTTGAGTGTGTAAGCAAGATTTATAATACTTATTAACGGTTGTAAATTGCCAGTTAGTAAATGATATCATGATATTTGCTAAGTCGGCTACTCATAAATTTGGTTCATCGTGTCGGTATTGACATTTTTCTCAGCAGAATCTATCGTACACTGTTATAAGACTCACATACTTTCGTGTATTGCATATTGCTTTCTCGTTTTGTCTGCTATTGCTGATGTGTAGGAAGATATGCTAGAAAACGTCCAAATAATCTGCATTATTATCGGTTCTAATCTGGCACCTCTGTTTCAATAATATTCCCATTGCCGTGGCGTAGCTTCTTGTCACTTTTCTATGAATATTTTTAGTATGATTTTACTGATGCTTTTTTCATATTTGGTACCTCAAATTCATGTATTTAAGCGCAGTACTTGATTGGCAATTATGTCTCAATGTTTTAGCATCGGAAATGTTACATTTAACATTATTTCTATCCCGTCTTCTTTCGTATTACTCGGCTGTCGAAATCAAAGATGGCTTCTTAATTTCAGTCAACTGCGATCCTCAAACGTTTACATGTAATTTAATCATCATATTCGCACTACTTTAGTCGTGTTCATTTATGCTCCTTTCAATTCAGTAATATTTTTCTCTTTTTATTTCACTCACAGTAAGCTCTAGCATCATACGTAGAGACAGTCCCGGTCGCCGAAAAAGGAATCACATGACCTATACCTGGTTGTAGTTTCTAGGCATGTGAAAGAATTGTGATGCAACTGTTACATAAACAGACAACCCGGAGATGTGCGAAATTACATATAAACCGGAGCCGGAAAATTTAGAGTTCACGGATGAGGACCAAGTTCGCCAAGATCCGCGCCCAAACTGTCCGACGCGCCCTGTTTAAAGGGTGAATAGCATATAATGTTAAATAAATATAAATGATTCACATCTTGTTTTATCACTGGAGAGGAACACCAAAATCATTAATTGAATGAATAATGGTGGTATTTTTCCATAAGTATTATGACTAATAATGTGTATTGTTTTCAACATTGTACGATAGTTTAAGCTATCCCTATCACTAATTCTTTTTTAAAAAATATCAATAATAATAATAATAATGTTCCAGTTTACTATGCAAATTATCTTCTACATTTATGTGCCGTGTCCCTTCATGACGTAAACGATCATGACCCTCCAGATCCTCCTGACCCTTGTAGCTCTTAATAAGTTTTGTATTTTTGCTATATCTCCCAAACACTCTTCTTCCATCGATCTATTCAAGCTCATCAAATGTATTACGCGCTGTTTTTATCTGTCCCCCTTGTCCTCAATCTGTCGTGTGAATACTTGATATTCCCAGCCCTCCTTTCTCATTGCTTGCCCCAGAAATTTAAACTGACTCTTCCTCGTGTTAATTATAAGTTTCCTTTTTTGTTTCACTATTCTCCAGAAAGTCCTCTTTGTTCACATGTTCTGTCTGTTGTATCCTGTACCTATTTCTATACAACCACATTTGTGTTGCTTCGCCATTGAGGAGATTGTCCAGAATTCACTGCCATACAGGAGATCACGAAAGTCAAATCAAATTTTGCGTGATTTTAAAAAAAGAAATCAAGAAAAAAAACAGAATAAAAAAAAGAGTATTTGAAGTTCTTATTCTTCATGGATTACTGTCGATTAATCTCTCAAAATTAATCAAAAGAAAAATGTAATTACAGAATTACGTCGAATATTAATATTTCTTTTGGTTTTCATATATCGGAGATTAATTTACAATGGACTTACATAGCAAATTAGACAACATATTAACTTTAATGTGTCCTTTTTTAAATTATTCGCTATGTACAGTTTTTTTTAATATAGAGCAGGGGTTATTAAGCTTTTATGCGTCAGCGGCCACTTGGACATGGAAAACTTTTCCACCACCCACATGTGTTGTCAATATTCAGAAGCTTACCAAAATTGTTTGGTAATAGTTTGTTACTAGTTCATAAATTGACATTATGTAGTAATAGAAAAACACCAAAGGGAGATAAAAACGCTAATTAGCCGGTAGCTGCTACTACCTTAAGAAGGAACAAACGTAAGCAAAATTGACCATTGAAAACTACACAAACAAACACACACACTCACACACACACACACACACACACACACATATATATATATATATATATATATATATATATATATATATATATATATATATATAAATTAATTTTATAGTCAATGCTATGTTTAAGGTTAGGGTTAGCGTAGTAAATAGTGACAAAATATTAAAATATTTTTGTTCATAATTATAAAATCAAAAACGTACCCTACGAGCAACTAATATAAATTCAGTGAATAGTTTTCCCTCTTCTTGGAGTCATCTTAATTATATTTGAAAATGTTTTTTAGTGTTAAGGATCCATCACGAAACTCTAGAATATACAAAAATATTCATTTTTTTCGGGTATATATATATATATATATATATATATATATATATATATATATATGTCTCATCTTGGAATGTGACACATTTATTCTCAATCAGGCTCCTGTTTTTTTATATAGTTGTTTTTTTAAACAAATATTTCTTTCGGGTAGAATATCTTAATACTCAAAATCCTAAATCGCCCACCATTTTCTGCTCATTTGCTTATCGCTCATCTAACAGTTAAAAAGTCTCAACTCTGGCCAACATGGCCCACTTTGGGAAAGACTGAGATAGAGAAACATTGAATCAAGAAAAGAAAACATTGTTATTTCCGGTCGTAGAGCTTACTGAATAATTCCATCAAGTCAAATAATTTTCTCTGTTGAATGACAAAGAGAATAGGCTTCTTCCAGGAAAGATAGCTATTTAAATTTTCAAACCACATTAACACTACATACAATGGTAGATTAGTAGCCAGCCTTAGTAAGATCTTTTATTAAGTCATTTAAGGAATGTAATGAGACATCAGTTTCAATATAAGTGTATTTTTCTTCAATGAATAAAAAGAACTTTTTTATTCGCTATTAAAATTATGAATAGTAAGAAATATTAGTAGTAAAAATACAATATTGAATAGAGATTTGAATCAGACCAACACCTAATTCATACATTTATATCATGATAAGTAAATTCGATTTTCTGGATATCTACAATACGTTTTTCAATAAATGTATTAAGTCAGCTAATTGAATATGGCGTAGTCCATTCCAAAAGAAAAAAAATGACTCAATCTTATTCCAAGTTTTACTTATAAGATATACGATCTAATAACCCTATCACCTTTATACTTCTATTGTGATAAAGTTATATAAATTCTTCGGGTAATGCGTTGCAACTAAATACGTTGTGATATTGGACAGGAAACTCAAATGAGGTGTGACAGGATTTATGACACGACAGCTAATCATAGTTCATCGTGCAGATATCGATCACTATTGTCAACATTATAGAACAAAAGCCACGTGGATCAATAAGTCTGTGATGAGAATTAGAATGAAAAACCTAACAGAACATGGCATCACCTTTTGGTAAAAGTTAATGTTTCCTTCTGGAATTGTTGCCATTATTTCAATGTGACAACCAGGAAAAAACTTCCTGGCAGACAATACGACATTGTTCTAGACATTATATTTTTAGAAAATGTTCGCTAAATTTGTTTATTAGCCTCTGTTAGAAAGAGGATAATTCAGAGAAAACGGAAAATAATCGTTAAAATATTTTGCTTCATAAAATTAGGAGCTGATGAGCAGCACACACACATACAAACGCAAACTCACAAACACACACGCGTGTACATATATATATATATATATATATATATATATGTGTGTGTGTGTGTGTGTGTGTGTGCGTGTGCGTGTATTGAGAGAGAGAGAAAGAAAGAGAGAGAAATAGAAATAAAGAAAAATAAAGAGAGAAGGAAAATGAAATGAAAAAGGTAAATAATTAATAACATCAAAGTACAGCATTTATATTATTCGGACAATAGTCCGAATATTATCCGAATGATGACCAGAGAAAAGCGATAACGTAAATAGCAATATGAACTCTGGTAAAAAAAAATTCTATGATAACAGCAAAAATTGCAATATAGCTGATAACATTAGGTTTATAATACCCAGAGATTTACACACAGATGTCCTCAAGGACACAAGGCACAGTGGATAAAGGCGTGAGTTAAATCCAGTGACAGAACCCAAAGGGTGTGCTTTCAATACCTGTTTAAAGCGGTGGTGAACTTGGTGAGGTCAATTGACAGATAACTGACATCCATTAGACATTGCAGGTGGAAGTAAAACAGTCTAATCCAGCGAGCGAAATAAGCGGTCATAAATATCCTTTACCAGTCCAACATGCATGAATAAATATTAAACTAAAATTGAATAAACGGGTGGACTCAAAACCTTTCATTATTTAAATGTATTTATTAATTGTTCAAACTAAAATATTAGAAATGATAATTAGATTATAAAATCTCATCAACATCAATGATATTTAGAAACTTAAATTCATTATACATTAAATTATATCACTTAACATCCTTCATAATAGACTATGAGTTTCAGTTAGCATAAAGAATATATAAGTGTGTTCTTAAATTTGAAATTCTGCAAAGGATATTTTTACTTCTGGTTTTACGTATTTGTTGCAACATAAATCCCCACGTTTGACTTGGAAATGCAAAGCAGAGAACCGTGCACGACAATTAAGATAGTTTTTTTATCTTTATTCATATTTTCTTATTATAGATATATATTTAGTTATATCTGAATTTTTACACAGATTTCAGTGTATACAGCATAGCTTTACGATTGAAAATACGATGAAGGGACGTTAGTTGGATACGAGATAAGGATTTATCTTTCCAATGACGTTTGAACTCTCTCAGTGTATTGCTCAATCCAGTGAAAGCCAATATCTATTCTGCGAATTAGAGTTTTTTTTGTGCTTTCTTCGCAATAGTATTTCTTCTGGAGCTTGGACAATGGTAATTCAATAAAACTTTTTTTATACAAAGAACTGGGCACACTTTTTCCTCTCCACCGACTGTAATTTTCCTAAATTTGCCAAATGAATTTTAGTCCGACGAGCCTCTGCTATTTTCCTTTATCGCAGCAATCGAGATTAAATTACAGAGTCGCATCCATTTTGAACAGACTGTAGTGTAGATCGCTTCAATCATGTGGTCAATTAAGTTGTTAGCACGCTGGTTCAAATCGCAATCGACAGCCTATCACGAAGGTAAACCAAGCAAAGTGCAAAATGATCAGTTGATGTTTAGGGTAATAATGGTAGCCTGGACAATTTATTTGAAAATCAAGGGAGGAATTTGGCCAAGATAAATTCTTGTTTAAGTCTGCTGTAGTCTTGTGGAAATATACAGTTGTACAAGGCATTGTACTTGGCTATGATTGTAGAAACATTATTTTCTGAACTGTAAGAAACGTTTCGTGGTTCTATACATACATACATACATACATATATATATATATATATATATATATATATATATATATATATATATATATATTATTCAAACAGTGAGATATTGACAGATGTTTTACCTATGGAGAAGTGTGCTTGTGCTTATTTAAATTTATAATACATCATGCTTCCCGAAATATATTATTCATATAAACACTATTCGACGACATTTCATGACAGGTGGTTAAATACATGCTTTAAGTCAAATCATGAAATTTACAATACTGAATCATTAACATTATATATAATAAAACAGAGATTATCCTTTAAATATCTTTATATCAGAAGATTTCACTCGTCCTTTCAAATTCTAAATGAAATATACTTCTTATCTCATTAAATATCTTTGGCAGTGTACGCGAACTTGTTAATACGAACAAATTTGGCTATAGAGTGATTTCAAAGTTAGACGTCACTTATTATGTTAAATGTATACATATATGATTCCGTTGTCTCTAATTTATTTTGGTTAGATACAGTTTGCTAAGCTCATATGAATTTTGTGTATATAAACTTAAAAATAACAAAACATATTTTGTTATATGTGTAATGAATAATAATAGATGTTTGTGCGCATTTTAAGCTTAAAGTGAAGTCGACTACTAAATGATACTGTATCACTTTTTACAACCAGTTGTGTTTACACGTCCCAAATCACGAGAAAGAATCCATCTACGAAGTGTTGGTCGCAAGTAATCTTAAGTAAAAAAAAAAAGCTTTTAAATTTCTCTTTAAATAAGTATATTTATTGTGTGGTGACAAATTATTATTCATATATATATATATATATATATATATATATATATATATATATATATATATATATATATATAATGTTTGTGTATCATCGTCTCTGTGAATATATCTTAAAATTTGCATACTAAAGTTAATGAGTATATGTCAAATTTAACACATCATGAAATATTGTCGTAAACAGGACAGAGAAGACGAGAAGTATATCAATTTCTCTGAACTGAATTCTATTAGTCTTTCCGTTGAATAGTAATCTTTCCCAGGCTCATATTTTTTCGATAGGAAGTAACTTTAAAACCATACGGTATATATATATATATATATATATATATATATATATATATATACAGATGTATGTATTTATATATGGGTGCATGTACGTATGTATACCCAAATTTATTGACAGTGTTTTATATTAAATGAATTATTGACATTTTTAATGTTGAATAAATCCTTTGAATATTCCTAACATGGAATAATGCTACTGCCTCTCGGTTACCCCAGCTTACAACTTTGTGTTGAACATTCAGTCAACTTTTCCTTGTGTTCGTGCGTACGTAATTTGACTCATGTCCGATCAAATCGAAATTTTTAAAATAGTAAAAAGATGGAGATGTTGCTTATCAATCACTTTCATTTTTCGAAAAATATACAAAATAAATGAGAGGCAAATACCTTTTCACAGTAAGGTGATTTTGTATACGGGGGTTAGAACAAGTATTCTTTATACATACAAATTTTTAATTTATTGTAGTTCCAACTAATGAATAAACATACTTTTCATATAATTAACTGTACGCGGAGGCATAATAGCTACAAATGCATGGAAAGCATGGGGAACTTTGATTTAATAGAAATAAATCACATTTATTCATTTTAATGGGTGAAAAAACTATTCGTGCTATGCAAATTTCAGATTTTAAAAGATTTAAACTTTTGGTGGCACTTTCTCCAGCCTTATGCTGAAAGGTTACTGTACCTTTGCCAGACGATGTTTGAACGGGAAAAACACCATATACGTTTCCAGGAAGAAATTGCCTATTTGAGCCAAAACGATTCTGGTAAATTTCGAGGGGCTTAGCAGATTTGCTAGCTTTGAACAGAGTCAGGTTAATTTCCCTTGTCATCCCCGTTCACTCATAGTATATCATATCAATGGGTTGAGATACTAGTGTTGTTTATAACATTGAAAGGTATAAAAGTCGATGCCCCACCAATCAGCAAGTTTATCACATAGATCTGTATGCCACAGGAAGCTTGTAGAGGAATGTCATACATGACGTTATTGCATTATAGTGTTGGGGATGTGCGGTATGAACTAGGATTTTGCTTGAGTGTTAGAATTTATCAGACGGATTTTTTATCAGGTTGCGTGATCTGTTCATGCATCCACAACAATAAATATTTTACAATATAAAATAAGACAAAAACATGCATGCAATTCAAACAAACAAATGCATTTATGTACAGATGTAAAGATTATTTACAAAATGTTGCTTCAAGGTATTTTATGTCTTGTGTTGGTTAGTGGACGAAGGTTTGCTTATTTTTTGGTGTGTTGGTATGTTTGCATTACAGTCCACAAGGAATTGGAATTAATGTTTAAACAACGTTTTTTATGTTCGTATCGTTTTGTACTGTTTAGAATGAAGTTAGCAAAAGTAGTCTACCTTTAACTGTAGATATGTGTTATGTTCGATTATAGTTTTTTACTTAAGTTATAGTGAGTGTTGAATGATCACTTTGGATAAGTAAAGTTTCGTAAGTTGTAATTCGTTGTAATCAGAGAGTAACCTTCGAGTCGAGTTTGTGAGTGAGTCAGTTGTGTTCTTTTCGCGCGGAAAAATTACAATCGTAAGTTGCGTGGATTCGATCAGCGTTTCTCTGTGTTTGCTGGTCTGACTAACTTGGTCGGTTTAAAATCTTCCTTATATAAGGATTTAGGTGTGAAAATCGGCTCAAGTTGGTTTTGGCGCAATTTAACTTCTCCCCGTGAAGTTTCTGAATTATCATGCTGCGAGCCAATAGGATTCGCTGTTTAACACTATAGGGTTTTGATTGGTTATGTTAGTTCGCGTAGGCGTGCAAAATGGAATGTTCTTGTTGCTAGGGGGATAAGGTAAATGGAGGAGTCCACAATAGGCTTAATTATCATCAGAAGTGATGAGGAGAATTCAAACTCCAGTCTAAGGTTTCATGCTATTAAGCTATGTATTATATCGAATATTTTGTAAAAAACTGAAAAGGGAGAATGTAAAATTTTACACGGAATAAGAATGAAAGATTTCTCTAAGATTCTTTTGTCATCTACATAGACGAAAGCCAGATTAAATAAAAGGGTGATTTTTTAAAGCATTACTCTCCAAGCAATACGGTAGTACCACTATTACGCACGTGCCTACAAAAGATGAAAGTAACGAAAAATTCCGTGTGTAGGGGGTGAATTGGAACGGAAAAGGATAAAAAGAAGAACGGAGATCAAGGCATCAGAAGATATCGATTGATATTAAATTTAAATTTTTGAAGATTATAGTTATCAGGGACGCAAGAAAGAGGAAGGGGCTGACAGTGACGGAAAGTGCGAGAGAAGAAGTTGGTGGCGTAGAAGAGGCGGTTAAATTTAACTAGCGGGTGAGTTAAATATTATTCTTTACGCAAACAATATAGTAAATTATCTGATTACATTTTAAAAATAAACTGCTAAAAATGATAAATTTCAAAGAACATTCACGTCAGGTCAGGTAAGTTGGTGCGGGACTAATTACCTGACTGTAACACT
>OZ038482.1:42621661-42636661 GCA_964036315.1 Acanthosepion esculentum | reverse complement strand
TGGCAACCGTTCTATCCTTCATAATGGATTACTCATCCCTATGAATATATTTTAAAATGCATTAATCCGTGTCTGAATTTGTCGGTGTTCATGTGTAAGTCTATGCATGCTCATATACACCAGTCAGATGGTACATGTAATATTCTATGACATATCATTCCCGCAATAATATAGAGATTTGTATCCATATAGAATTATAAGTGATGACTGCAAATCTATTGTTAATGTTAGTTTAATATAACTATTTATTTTAATTCTAATAGCTGTTAACTGATTTTGCAAAAAGAAAAAATGGGGAAAACATACTAAATAAATCTACATAATATTTATTCTCTTAAAATAGTAAGAGACGTTCCACTTCAGAATTCTGTCTGTATACAATCTCCTTCCTTAAAATGATTGGCACTTTCGCGACCGTGCATTAATCTTACAAACACGGTGTAAAATCTCGCCTAATGTCGATTCTATCTAATCCATTACAGGAAGCGACTTTTTCGGCCTGTGAGCACTGGCAATTCGGTGTAATGTACACAGAAAAGCAATTACACGCGTAAAGGAATTGGGCCTCGTTTGGCTATGCACTCGATGAGATGTTCTGATTGATTAAGGTTAAACCAATAACCCCTTCAGCGCATTGCTCCGCGGAAAATTGATGGTACATTCCCACTTAAATGATGTATTACGGGGTTCATGGTTGAAGATGGGGGTTATTGCGTAAACAACAAGTTAGGTGGTCGCATCGCCAGGAGCTCGACGTGATAGATGCTGACTGCTCCGGTGATAATCCCGAAGATTATGGCTTATAATTCCGTGTTTTATTGTTTGATTACGGTCAGAGCTAACCAGATTTCGCCAAGGAGCGCTAAACAATAAATACTTCGAAAAGGATCCCGTTAATTTACAAATAGGTGTATAAGGTTTCTATTCGCAAATTCTACTAATTTCATCATGAAGGAGAACAGCAAGATCAAAAGGGTAGTCTCGTGAGGATCGAATGATTAATTCTTGGCTAGGAGAGCTATTAATCATTTTTCAATGACAGTAAATATAAATATGTAAGAAATTGTTGTGGTTTCCTCCCTCTAAAGAGTCTATGTTAGATTCTTCTGCCTACTATAAAATTAGTAGTACCAAATGCTTCGGGAACAGTCGCACAGATTTTTAACTGTCAAACTCTCTGCATCAGCAGAGATGAACTCGGGCGAAGCTTTGCCTCAGGGCAAAGTTCATCCGGGGAGGTAGACAGTCCCTGTACCCATTTATACGGGTTCTAAAGGGCATATTTTTGGCCGAGCCTACGGGCTCGGAGAACCCACACTAAACCGGCCTTGTGCTACACACACCCTTGTGGCGGGGCTGTTAAATATTAACAGTCGCATACATTGTTCAACTGTCAAACTCTCCGCCTCGGCGGAGAGGAACCCGGACGAGGATTTGCCGCAGGGCAAAGTTTCGTCCGGGGAGGGGCGACAGGCCCTGAACTCGTTTTTACGGTTTCACAGGGAATATTTTTGACCGAGCCTACGGGCTCGGAGAACCCACGCTAAACCGTCCTTGTGCCACATACACCCTTGTGTGGGGCTGTTAAATATTAACAGTCGAATAGATTGTTCATTACTATTGATCTCTGTGCCTTGACCAGAGAGGTACCCGGACGAGGCTTTGCCGCAAGGCCAAGATTCGCCCGGAGAGAGAGAGAGACAGGCCCTGAACAAGTTTATACGGGTTCGAAGGGAATATAAACCACGGAAAACACGGCCTTGTGCCACATACATCCCTCGTGGTGGTGGAGGGGCTGTTAAATATCAATAGTGAATACATTGTCCATTACTGTCGAACTCTGACTTGAGCAGAGAGGAACCCGGACGAGGCTTTACCGAAGGGCAAGGTTTCGACCGGGGAGCTAGACAGTACCTGAACCCATTTAGGCGGGTTCAAAGGGAATATTTTTGGCCGAGTATAAGGGCTCGCAGAACCCATGTTAAAATTGGCCTTGTTCCAAATACACCCTTGTGGCGGGGCTGTTAAATATTAACAGTGAATGGATTGAGAGTTAGTTCATTCGATACACTCTCACTAATCGTGTAATGTTCTTCTGGGGTACTTACTGTTTAATATACGATATATCTGCAAACTTGTTTTTTCTTATTACTTATCCAAGATGTTGTGACCTAGTAAATAGTTAAGCAATAACAAAAACTATGTTTGCAGATATATCGTATATTAAACAGTAAACACACCAGAAGAGTATTACACGACTAGTGAGTGTGTATCGAATGAAGTAGCACTTAATGCATTCACTTCTGACCTATTATACTTATAGTAGGCGGGAGTGTCTAACATCAATTCTTCAGAGGGAGGACACCACAACAGAAACCTAAAGAACAAATATAGTAGAAATATTTATATCCGAACTTCAGTATATTTTGGGTATGACGGGATCGGATATAATGTAACTTGTGTAATATAACTATAATTGACAAAACAATATCTTTTCGAAATATATAACAATGTAAATGCCTCAGGAAAGTAAATATAAATTTCTAATGTTTCATACTCATTAATTTTTTATTTTCAGTTGTCTTTCATATTTCTTTTCTCATTTTGCTTGTTTTCCCTTCTCTCATTTTTTTATAAGTCCTTTATACAAATTACATGCTGAACAAAGATTTTTCCCCATGAATTTGAAGAACTAATCAATAGCTTTCTGTACTGCGTCCAAGTGTTCCTGATCATCCATCCTATTTCTCATATTATCGGAATAATTTTTTGCTTCCTCTATTTCTTGACAATCCAAATGATTTTGCAGCGATTCCACCACTGATAATATTTTATTTTTTGTAATTCATTAGCATCTTCATTTATCCATTCGTTTAAGTCATCCGACGTGAGAGGATTCAGTGGATCATCTTCAAGCGCAAGTTTTAGGGTTTCCTTCAGATTCTGCAATTCATGCTTGTTAAATAGCAAATTCAACGAATTGGAAGATTCGTAAAATTTTTCAATAATCTCTACTATCTGAAGTAACGCAAAAAATATTTTCCTTTTTTTCCAGTTTAAATTTCTTCTTTGCAAACATTATGGGTTGAGAAATTTGAAGTTATTAACAATTATCTGCAAAGAAAATATTATATTCGAATAAAGCATACACCTAAAACGTCTAAATGGCAAAAGTGAGAAGTTCGAATATGACATTTGGATATGGGAACTTCTACTGTATAGTCTTTCGTAATAGTCATGATGTCTTACATAAAAGTGAAGGTAGTTAACATTGTTCTTATTAATATCAACATTATTTTTAGGGAATACATGTTTTTGTGTAACTAACCGGGCTTTTCCTTATTTCATTCATAAGATATAATGTAAGATGAATTATCCATTCAAAAATTTCTCTTATTTACTTTTTTGTCTAAGAAACTGAAACTAGCAGTCTCAAATGTGAAAGGTGCTATCTCTAAATACGTCATCCACACCTTGCTCGACCAGCCTGGTTTCCATGTCCATACTGACAGCGGCAGTCTTTCTTTCAAAATGATTTCCCTGATGTAAAAAACTGACACAGAAAACGGGATAGCAACACAAACAGGTTTACCCAATAAAAATAGCATTTACAGCAATAAAAACTAATCTTAATTGCCTGTAGATCTGGATCGCACATTCTGAGTTTCACGGATAAAAATGTCGGATACAAAATGCTTTCATAAAATTATCAAATTATACATGTATTTCAGTATAATTTTAATTATAAAATTTTAATTATTTAAATTACACATATATTTCAGTTACTAGTTACGATATGTGAAATTACAGAACCTCAACAAGGATACTTAATTTTATATCATTCATTCATTCATATATATATATATATATATATATATATATATATATATACTTATTTACATACGCTCTATCACTGATATTGAGCACTTCATCCCATAAATATAGCACAGCATAAAACTATATTCCTTCATTATATATATATATATATATATATATATATATATATATATATATATATATATATATATATATATATGTTTAATTAGATAATATAGACAAGTGTTGTCTATTTATTTTATGTAAATTCTTTTCATATGGTCTGATAAGCTTAATAACATTATCATTAAACGAAGAAAGAAAATAACAATATTAATACATCTTTTTAAATCCTATCTAAGCTTTCGGCTTACATAAGCCATTATCAGAGATGACAATTACATTACAATATATTAATCAGTACACAGACAAACCAATGATGATGGTCTGTTTCTGTTTACATGGAAGAGTTCCAAGCAACGACAAATACGTGCATACAAGACGCTTGAAGCGAAAAATGCTCCGCAGCTCTTGACGTCACACATGACTACGCGAGAATGAAAACAAGAAGTATTAAGTATGTGAAGCCGTTGATAAAAATTTCCTAGAAATTTCATAGTTCATTTTGTTCAGATTAGCTTTCAACTGTTTTATGTATATAGATTCAAGATTTTTTAGTTTTTGTTTTCATGTTTAAGTATAGTTGTAATTTCAACAAGAATATTCTGGAATTGTGTATGCGGCTAGGCATGCTTTTTAAATGCCTAAACATTTAGAGTTATCATTCAAATGTAGTGTCAAGCGTCGTGAAAGCAAGTTTGAGGTGTAACTAACATGAATATTATTTAATTCGTTGGAGATACAATCTCCCTTAGGGCACTTTAATTTGTAAACTATGTTGGTTTTTTGCAAATCGCTAACCAGCGGAGAAGAATCATTGCGAATAATTGAGTTGGATATACTAGATTTAGTGTAATATATGATCAACTTAATTTTTTTTGCTAGGATCTGTTGTAGATATATTCGTATTTACTAAATGTTTAGTATATTTTCATCTTGTTTATAATTAGTATGCACTTGATTACGATATAGATTAATATGTTTGAGATCAGTAGAAGCAGTATTATGTTTATTTGCTTTGTATTGAGATTTCTAAGAGAGCATTATATTTGTTCATCACCTATATAGTTTGGAAAGCTATTATTAATAAGTGATTGTTTTATATTCTTTAGTTCACTGTAGAAAATCTGTTTTGTGGATGAATTAATTTCTGCACTATGTATTAGATTTTTTATAATTGCTTTTTTGTAGTAATATGGGCATTCGCTCTTGTAGTTAAGTGTATATGAATTTATGCTAGTAGGTTTTTTGTATGGCGAAATAGTAAATTTGTTATTATTTGTATTTATCAATATGTCAAGGAAGGGAATTTTATTATTATTATTGAGTCCATACGTGAATTTAAGGACATAATTATTTTGGCAACGTTTTTGAAGTTGAAGTTTTTCATCTGTATTTTTAACTTACATAAGAATATCATCAACATATCTTAGATAGATGGATGTTTTATTTAATTCTTTAAGTATCTTATTTCCGAGGTTGAACAAGTAGAAATTGCTAAATGTCGGACCCAGTACTGAACCCATGGAGACATCATGACGTTGATTATATATATTATTATTATGATTTAAGAAAGGGACTTCAGTGGTATATGCTAATAGTAATATATTAGAATTAATTTCAAGTGGGGGTAAAGATGAGTTACTGTGTATATTTCTTATAATTATGTCAATAGTTTCACTAACAGGGAAATTGGTAAATAAGTCTTCAACATCAAGTGAAGCTATGATTTCTTTGATGGGTTTTTCACTTTTTAGGATTTGGATTACTTCTAATGTTGACTTAACACTATATTTACTAGGAACGTAGGGAGTAATGTGTTGGTTTATGTATTTTGTTAGCTGATACACAGGAGTTGGAATTTGCGATATAATACGACGGAGAGGATAGTTATGTTTTTGTCTTTTTAGTGTGCCGTATATGTAACCAGGTCTATGATCACCAAAAAATTTACGGGGTTTTAAAGAGGTATTTTCAGCATTATTAGCATTATAATTGATTTTAGTTGGTTGGTCGGGTTCTTGTTGAGGCTGTTAAACATTATGTGATCATGGAGTATGTGGTAAAGTTTTTGGTTCTAATCTAATTGTTTTGTTTTTTTAATTCTATTGTACTTCCGGTATATAAGACAGATAGGTCCAAGGTTAAGTAATTCTTTTTGGTGCTTAGTTTGTTCATAGTTGGAAAGGTTAACGAATTTATCAATTTTGTTAGGAAGTGTGACATTACCTTTGTATAATGTATTCAGTTTTTTTTATAATTTTAAACCGTTGTTGACCTTCAGATTTGTTGGTAATTTCCATGAGTCAATGCGTAATTTCATCCAGTTGGACCGGGGTTATTGTCTTTCAGTTTATCGTAGATGTCCTGTAATGTAACATGCATCAATGAAAAAATGCTGACGCCTTTATCCACTGTGCCATGTGTCCTTGAGTTTAGATCCAGTGACAGATCCAAAGAGTGCGAGTTCAATACCCGGTTAAGGCAGTGGAGAACTTTCAGAGGGAAAATTAGCAGGAGATAACTGATAACTGACATCCATCAAACATGGAACGTGGAACTAGAACAGTCTACCACAGTGATCGAAATAAAGGGTTCAGTTCGAAATTTCAACCACCTGAAGAAGGCCGGAGCGTACAACAGCCGAAACGTTGTGACAAATATGGCGACAAAGATGAGGACAATAGTCCGACTAATTTAAATACTGTACAATATTGATATAATTATAGTTCATGCTGACTTTGTTGAATGTAAATAGCTGCAGTAATCATTAGAATTCTTTTTCTAAATATGGTTTATGAATCATTTTTTTTTAATCTCAGAAGCAAGGTATAGTTCTTGTGGCAACATTTAAAGAGGTGCCTAATTTAAATTTGTTCAGTTAAATTGCATATAATCCTGCGGAAGAAAGCGGACGATGTGTGTAGTATAGGACATCTTATTTTCATTCTAAGGGCATTTTCCTATTGGACAAATGAATTCAAAAGCTGCCTTGGTTTTATGTATAGGTCTGGTTGCTTTAAAAATATTTTAATGATTAAGTTAATTTTTACTGAAGTACTTTCGAAGTTATGAACAAGATCCGATGTGGTGACTGAGAAAGTCGAACAGAAAATCATTGTCGGTTCTTTTTTAATTGAATGAATGCTTGCCGATTATATATGACACATACATACATACATACATACACACAAAAACTAACAGGCACACACACACATTTATATATGTATGTATGTATATGTATGCAGGTTCCCGACAGAAAAACAATGATGAAAGTTTATAAAAACATATGGCGCAAATCCTTCCTTTGCGAGGTATTAATTTAAAAAAAGAATTTACGATAGAATACACAGTTTCATATATTGACTAGGTTATATGTGTCATTTGCGTACATTTCGGCTTGTCTGTCGTCAACACGCGTGCGCACACACACACACACACACACACACACACATATATATATACATGCATATATATATATATATAATACTATATATATATATATATATATATATATATATTATATATATAATACTGTTTTTCTTATACTTTTGATTATTTATGTATGTTATTATCTGTATACGATCACTCGTTCATATACCTGCCTATATTTAGCCATTCAGTTATATCTATCTCTCTATCTATATATATATATATATATATATATATATATGTGTGTGTGTGTGTGTATATATATATATATATATATATATATATATATATATATATATATATATATATTACATAAAGCCTTAATGGTCATAGTTGTGTCAGGAGTTCAGTTAAAAAAAAAGTAGCGATTTTATCAGACCTCCTGATTTTGAATGTGTGTGTGTGTGTGTGTATATATATATATATATATATATATATATATATATATATATTCGTTCCAGATTTGGATGCGACTCAAGTATTGAAGGTTAGCATATTTTCAATTACTCAAGTATGCACCTTTCGGAGAATGTAAGTACTGTTTTATCGAGGTGATTGGAATTTTGTATTTCTCCGAACAAGATTGATAAAGAGGAGACACTGGCAGCATTTGAGGTGTTGTATTCCCAAAGTGTACACCATGTTCCTTGTTCACCGTATTATGTTGTTACAATGAAGTCCAGGTTGAAGGACTTGGCTTATCGTTATTGCAATTCCTCTGTTGACTCGCTTGATTTTGTTTGGCAAAAATTCATTTCACAATTATTAAGTCTTTAGAATCCAATAATGATATTTTTATTTGTAAACCAGACAAGGGTGCTGGTGTCGTTTTACTGGACCGAGTATATTACGTTCAAAAGATGTTGATTATTTTGAATGACCCAGAAATTTTCAAAAGATTGGTCCTGTGGATACTTCTGACAACACGTATAGAAACGAAATTAAAATCCAGAAACATCTGTTATGTTTGTTTATAAAAGGTTACTTTTCTAAGGAGATTTATGATACGATTAGACCTGGTTCTCTTAGAACGAGGCTTCATGGTCTTCCTAAAATTCATTAAAAGTACGTTCCATTGAGACCCATACTATCAATGATTTGTTCAGCCCAACGTTATTTGGCTCAAAGGCTTTTGCATGTCATACAACCAGTTCGAAAATTTTATACTAAATATTGTATATCTAATTCGTTCTCGTTTGTTGAACGTTTACAGGCCATACAGCTTTGCCCTGATACTGATTTTATGTGTTCTTTTGATGTGACCAGTCTGTTTACTAACGTACCATTAAGGCAGACTATTAATATGTGTGCAGACTCGTTATATGAAGGTGACATTACTCCACCTCCTTTTCCTAAGGATGTATTTATGGAACTTATGTCACTTTGTAATAGTTCTGTGGAGTTTAGCTTTGAAAATGTCATGTATAGCCAAATGGATGGGGTCCAGATGGGTAGTCCCCTTAGCCCTGAGTTGGCTGATATTTTTGTGGGCTACAACGAGTCGTTTCTCTTTGGCATATTGTCTAAAACGTTTATTTATTTCAGGTAAGTTGATGAAACTTTTGCCTATTTTTCAAATGAAAATAAGGCCGTAAACTTTTTTTTAATAAACTTAACTCCTAACATAAGGCTTTGTCCTTCACTATGGAAGTGGAGAAGGACAATTGTTTGCCTTTTTTGGACGTTTTTGTTCGGCGTAGTAGACGGGGTTTTCTTACAAGTATTTATCGTAAACCTACCTTTACTGACTTGTATTTGAATTGGTGTGCGTTTGCACCTACCTCAAGGAAAATTAATCTTATTAAAACCTTGGTGTACAGGGCGCTCAAAATTTGTTCTCCTACTAGACTGGATTCTGAATTTGAGAACATTAGGGAGATTTACCTTAGTAATCGCTATCTGGAAGCCCTTATTAATTATATTATTAAGAAAACTAGGGAATTCTATTCCTTTAAAGTTCAAGAGCCTTCTAAATGTCCGGTTTATTTGAAGATTCCTTGGATTGGTGATGAGGGCCAAAGCTTAGTTAAGCAAGTTATTAAGTCGATTTCAGGTTGTTTTCCTTCTGTTGCTTTGCGTTGTATTTTTCGAACTAGTTTTGCGTTTCCGTCGTTTCGCAAGCATGAATTGCCCTACATCAAATTAAGTAATTTGGTGTATGAATTGAATTGCCAATGCGCTGCTGGTTATGTGGGGCGTACAGCATTGGATTTGGAAACAAGAATTAATCAACATGTACCTTCTAAAATACGACTTGGCAAAATAGATAACATGTGTTATCTTCCCTCTACAAATATGGAATTGGCTATTGTGCAACACCTACTAGTGATATATAGCCTGTGCCAAGTCATATACAAAAGAGTGGTTTAAAATCATTCATACGGCTGGTTCCAAACAAAGATTTGAAGATTTTGGAATCAGTCTGTATAGGATTACGGAAACCTTATCTTTGCCGGGAGAAGGATATTGTGAAGTCCGTTAATTTGTTGAGGGATATGTTATTTTATCTGTCCCTCGCTACTTATTGACACGCAATTTCCCCTCCTCTCGTTATAAGTATATATACTTATACGTTATTGATTTTAGCGTGCTTCCCCCCCCCTTTTTTTAGCTCGTCATTTTCGTTGCTGTTCTTTCCGTCCAATTTATCAATTTTTACAAAGATTTTCTCCTGGTGAGATGTTGGACGAAAGGGCTTTATTGACTATTACAATTAATAAATTCCTTGTTTTTAAAATAGCATATATATATATATATATATATATATATATATATATAGTAGCGAGCATAATGATCAAAACGATGTTAAGAAAAAGTCTAAATGTGAATAACGCTTTATTTTAAAGCTTGAAAGAACATATTCGCAGGGAAAAATAAGGATATAAAGGTCAATTATATAATTCCAAAATATAAAGCTCAATAAACTTATTTTGATAAAGTTATAAGAATAAATATACAACATTCGAAAAAATAGATGATCAAAAACATCAGAACGATTAAATAAATCCATAACATTTAATAATTATTTTACATTATGAAAATTTTTTAGAGTAAGAATATAAAATAGGGTATTTTACTAAATTTCACCTACTCTTTACTGGCTCTTGCATTGTAAACATACCGATAAAATCTGTGACATCATTGGAACTTAGAAAACTGTTAGTCAAGTTATGTAAAGAAGATAACCACTCGATTGGGGATATTTCAAAGATTGTGGGGAGATCTAAGTCTTATTCAAAGAATTTTAAGAAAACTTGAAGAAACTTGAAGAAACTGGGTCATGTGAAGCCAAGAAACCATCTGGCAATCCTAGGAAAACTACTGCAAGTCAAGACAGATGGATTGGTAATGAATCAAATCGATTTGCGACAGCAACCGCTATCTCTAAAAGAGCTAATTCTGACCTTGGCATTAAAATATCAAGTCACACTTTTTCCCGAAATTAATGAAATAAATTTGAACAGTCGAGTAGCCTCTACGAAGCCTTCCATTTCTAAAATGAATCAAATGAGACCATTGAAATTTGCCACTGAACACGTCATATGGACTGAAGGACAGTAGGATCGTGTTCAGTTCAGCGATGTATTGAAGTTTAACATGTTCGTTTGTGAAGGGAGAAGGTTCGTTCGACGCAGTCCTAAGGAACGATATTCACCTCAGGGCACTAAAAGCAGCGTTAAATTTGGAGGAGTAAATGTGATGGTGTTTGGCATGTTTTCAACCGCTGCTACGGTACCTCTTGTTAGGATACACGGTAAAATTAACGCAACTGTATACAAAGAAATATTGAAGAAACATGTTGTACCTAAAACATTTACTTCCGAGGAGGATGTTACTGTTATGGAGTGGCCTGCTCAAATCCCAGACATGAATCATATTGAGAATGTTTGGAAATTACTAAATGAAAGAGCTAAGGAAAAGTCCAACAAACGTGGACGAACTATGGACTAATTTGAAAGGAGAATGTGAGAAAATATCCGTTAATGAATGCAAGACATTAATTCGCTCATGCAGCAAATGATGTCAAATTCTTATTGCAAGTAAAGGTCTACAAATCAAGTACTAATGAATTATGAACGCTATTTTCATTTGGATATGATGTATCCATTATAATAGTATGGTTTTGTTAATCGTTCTGATGATTTGATCATCTATTTTTTCGAATGTTATATAATTATTCTTATAACTTTATGAAAATAAGTTTATTGAGCTTCATATTTTGGAATTATATAATTTACCTTTATATCCTTATTTTTCCTTGATAAAATGTTCTATGAAACTTTAAAATAAAAGGTTATTTCATATTTAGAATTTTCCTTAACATCGTTCTGATCTTTATGCCAGCTACTGTATATATATATATATATATATATATATATATATATATATATATATATATATATATATATATATATCAATAAATTTAAAATTACAAATATGATTCAGTCAGTTATTATATATGTATATATATATGGTATAGATTTCAATCAATCAGTATGTTATTGATACAAAGATATCATCAACATATCATCAGACTTTGATAGAGAATGGCAAGAATATTCTAGGAGTTGAATAGAAAATATCAGGTACCTGGAAAATAGGCTATTTCTGAATTCCTCTAACAAGAGAGACTATTGAATAAAATTGGTATTCAGGTGAGAAAAACACTTTCATCTCAACCTGCCCTTTATATAATTGAGCATGGATTGATACATTTATGTATATCGATTATCACACCCGATCATTTTTCTATGCGCCACTGGATGGCCTGGGCAGGAAAGTGTCCGTCATGCATCAGTCAGTTATATGTCATGTGTCATACACGCATAGGCGATCATTTAGTTTTAATTACACGAATGACGAGGCTGATTTTTCCCCCAGTACGTTGCCATTTCTCTCTACGGTAGTCCAGTTGCTATCCAAGTCTATAGAACCCAGTCTGTCCTGCTATTTGATTGGGAGGGGGGGAGAAGATGATTCATACCTTTCCCAAGACTATTAGCATGTAAGTGAATGCAATGGATTCGATTGGAATTAGAAGTCGTATCTCCGATTCCGAGCCGATATCCATTACGCCACACGTTTTCTATTAATTTTTACAGGATTATATGTTTACGTGTTTTCTGAAGCCTTCCCCTTAATTAATCAGAGAATAGCAACAGAAGCCTGAATTAATCTGTCGAACCTAAACTGTCGCAATTTTATAATATATAAATATATATATATATATATATACAGTAGCTGGCATAAAGATCAGAACGATGTTAAGGAAAATTTTATAAATACCTTGTCTAATCTAAAGTATTTTAAAAAGTGTCAGCTTCACCATCATCATCTCGTTGTATTGCATCCGAAAGTACTTGACGCTTGCCATTCTTAAATGTGTCGGATTAAAACTAAAATATATTACTCCTTTCACATCTAGACTGGGGTAGTTTGGTCAGCTCTTTCCTGACTTGAGAGATTTCAGGATCTATTATGCGACCTTGTCAGGAGTATCCTTCACGCTCGAATTTATTTCCCAGAGATGCCACACCGCAGTCCTAACGCTAATATGTCTAATTTTCTATAACTGTACTTTTGATCTTTATTCTTTAGCTACACGAGTTCAGACATGTCCAGATAGAAAAAAACGCATGCCACATCCATGGAGTCTAACCTTACCCATTTCCTCTATTTTAAAATGGTAACTTACACTCTCACAGCTATTTCCCAAGAACCGCTATTTTGCGGAACAGACTCCGATATGACTTCATCATTAAACTACAATTTTAACCTCTTCAAACAAAGTGGTTATCTTTACCTATTTTCCTTATGTTCAAAATAGCTGCTTCCTACCACTATCTCATACATCCATATCCTAATGCTTATAAAGTAATATCATAATGTGAGTGTCTCTCGAAGATTATATTACATAAATATATATCTAATAGTCACGGTCATCTAATTTTACGTTTCTTTCGCTTTAGATTCTTGATTTTTTAATTTTATACCTTTCCCGACACTGAGACCATGACTAACAATTCCAAAACGATCAGAAATCTAGTTAACAAGACATATAGTATATATCATATGCCTGGATTTAATATATTAAATCCCTGCTATGCCAGAAGCACCATGTAGTCGAAACCTACAGAAACCTAAATGTACGGACATAAGCGAAACCTTTGTCGTAAACAATACATTAAACTCTCTCGCAACGCATAGAAATAAAACAGACCATAACTTCGATTAAAAAAAAAAACAAAAAAAACACGCTAATAAGAAAGAAACGCGCTTTACTTGGAAGAGAATACTTAGACAGGATACAAATAAACAAAATTCCATCAATAAGCACACGCCGAACGGACTTTTTCATATCATCAACTTCGAAGAATCTGTCACCGATGAAGCTCAAAGCATTCTTTCCCACACCAAACATCCACCACTCATCATACGGACACTAGCAGAAGGAAATAAAAATGACAAATAGACGGTGACGCACTTGCATTATCACCCAAATCCCGCAAGATCAAGTAGAATTATGAGACGCTAACGCACAGTCACGCAAACATGCAATTACCATCTTCAGGAATACCAGAGTGACACAAGGAAATGCCCACTAGAATCTAAACACTAGCATGCGCGTATGCACGCGCTCATTACCATCGCATGACAAAGACACATGATGTTTATTTGAATAATGAATTCAATCAAAAATGAAATAAACGTTCCGGAAATTTCTCTTCTAAAATTCATTTAAAAAATAATCTGATGAAGCTTATATAAAAGCGAAATATTTTAAGTTTATAATCGTTTCCTATTTCATGCTTATCCAGTCATACATATGATATGTGTGTTTGTGTATGTGTGCGGAGGCCTGTGCGTACATTTAAGATTTCCGCTGTGGGTGGCACACTGTGTATTTTGCCTGAATGTGTATAAGATTATTTGCACTGACTGTGGGGGTGTGATTAAAACTTAAGATACCGAATCCCGACGGTGTTTGGAGAACATTTCCTGCATATTTTTTCGTATAGGATATGACTTACGCATAATTCCGGATTTCTAGGAGCGTAAACGCGTTTCTTTTTTTCCATTTTTTTTTCTTACCATTATCGTTTATTTGTGAATCTGTTTTCCGACAATTATTGTTGTGGTAAAATCTTTTTGTTTTCTATTTATTTTCTAAAAATGTTATATCAAGACATTTTCATAATTTTTAACATCGTCACAGTTTCAACCCATAAATCGATAATATTTCACCTTGAAATATATTTTGATGTAATGATTGCAAAGTTTCGGATATTATTCAGTTACAGGATGCGGTAAGGATCCCCAAATAAAATATATACATGATATTATAGGAATTAATACATATATATATATATATATATATATATATATATATATATATATATATATATATATATAATATTATATAAAAAATTAAATAAAAGCACCTTGTCAGTCGTTTTTAATATATATATATATATATATATATATATATATATATATACAAGTATAGGAGTGGTGTATGTGGAATAAATTCCAATAACCAAAGAATACTATTCTTAAAATAGTGCCCAGTACAGACTAGAGCAAGAATAATTTATTCGAAAATTATAACATAAATATATTATAAAATCACTA
>OZ038482.1:42561661-42616661 GCA_964036315.1 Acanthosepion esculentum | reverse complement strand
AATTAGAAACAGAATCATTAATAATGAGCAGATAAAGAAAAGCGTAATCTCGATTGACGTTGCATTTAAATTTTTGCAGATTATTGGTAGCTGGAAAGCATGGAGCCGGAAGCAAGAAGCAAGCAGGAAGAGCGAGAAAAAAAAACAGCATAGAAGCTTAGAACCCACGACCATATTTATCCAGCTCAACTCTAAATTGATGAGATATCGACGCCAGTCTAGTACTTAGCTTAAATCCGTAAAGTCTCGGTAGCATATCGAAGAGTTCATCTGAACAATTACCATAAAATAATTTATAAAAAAATGGGCACAGATACGAAGACTTATTGTGGTGAGCAAGTGACTGAAACCGAGCCACCACATCAAGACCATCAATATTGCTAATATTGGATATTATCAAGGATATCAAGGTGAAAAGCAAGGGCACCGGACCATATATGGTAGCAATATTTTAAGCATGTAAGAATGGTAGACTTAGGGTGTTCCAATAATTTGGACCGATTTTAATGTAAATTAATTTTAAGACTTTACTGATCTTTTTCTTTTCTTTTTCTTTCAGATTTGGTGGATATTTGGGCAATATTACTTTTCACACATAATTGCCATGACGTAAAAAATATGATACAATAGGGAATTAAATAAATTTTCAACATTAACACTGATTTATTTACTGCTGACATTGATCCGTTTTAATGAAACACTGATATATATAATATGTCTTAATGAAACACCCTTCGATATGTAAAATAGTTTCTGGAGACAAAAATTGTCTCGACCAACACAGTGAAGCGAATTTCTTAGCAGCTGATTTAGCGATGGATTCAATATAGTCTTTTCACTTCATATCAGCAGAGAACGTGAACCCGAAAGGGCTCAACGATTCACTTTCTTCGAGGTTAGTATCAACAATTCTGATGAGAAACAGAGAGGTTCGTCTCAGATGAATAATGGAGAGAAGTTTAGTTTTGGGGGCGTTAAGATTATCAAGCCATCTTTTGCTCCCAGTTAACGACGGACTTGAGGTAGTTTTGGACAATGTCAAAGTTATCTGCCTTAATATTGAGGCAGGAGTTGTGACATCAGTGTAGATGCCATTTCAATGGTGATGTAATCGGGAAGGTCGTTAATGATATTAAATAAGCGTAAGACAAAGGATGGAGCCCCTGGGATCACCCTGTTTATACGAAAGGAATTACACGCGTGGCCGTTCAGGATAACTTTCATTTCCCGATTTGATAAGTTTTTATTTATTAAAATAATACTTAAAATAAATTCTCGTAATTACGAATTCAAATGATTGAAAAAAGTATCATAATATTTTACGTTTATTTGTACATCAATTGTAAGTCCATATTAGAATATACTTTCCTTTACGTTATGTTTTCATAAAAGTAACATCATATTTAAATGAATTTCATTTCTATAGAAGATAGCAGTTGTTTTATATAACCAGGAATCTAGTAAAGGTAATTTAAGTTCGAAGTTTTAGCTTTCAAATATTTTGATTTCCATAAACGTCCTCTGAATAAGAAATATTTTTTTTCTATTAAGAAAAAAACGTTTTTTTTTTAGATTTATTATTGGAAAAATATTTGGCAGGTGGCGGTAGTATGCATCTGTTATTCGTTAAAGTTTTAATAATAATTACCAACATCCAAATTGATCGACTTTAATCACTCAACGGCCAGATAAAAATACGTTTCCCACTCTGCTAACAGTTGAGGAACATGAATAGTAATTATTGCAAAATTGTTTCTTAAAAAAGAAAGAAAAATGAAAATTACCAATAATGAAAATATCTAACGGAAAAAATGCAACAAAAATATGCAACTTCGTTCGTTTTAATAGAACTGAATTAACTTTTGCCTCCTTTTAATAGTTAGAAAAAAGATAGAGTTAGCGACGGGAAGAGACTTTCAGTGCAGACACAAATGTAGTTCTTGTTTTAGAAATGAATTGTGCATGTAATTGGCTAAACAGAAATTGAACGCAATTGGCTAAAAATGAAATTAATCCACAAAATTTAATCATGTTTGCCTATTGTGTGATAGCGATGATTTATCGGTTAAAATCAAAACGATTTCTGTGATCATCACCGAATTTACCATAATTTCAGAATGTTTTAAAAATTAAATGAAAATTACCAATAATTATAGCTGCGTGTCCTGTCTGAATTTTATACTAAGTGCACTTTTGTTATTGCTAACTTATTTGCACTAATTCTATACTTCATACCTATATGTATATATATATGTGTGTGTTTATAATATATATATATATATATATATATATATATATATATATATATATATATATGCATGTTCGAATATATTAACCAATAATAATGAATTATAGCTGTACTTTTGTATTGAGCCCTTTTTAATTATTGTTATGAACGTTTGAATTTATATTTCATTCGTTCTTATTGCATATACATATATACATATATATATATATGTACACCAGTTTGATCAGGATTAGCACGTAAGTAGGCCCTGGTAATATAATCACTCAATATACGTACACTCCTTTAGTCCTGAATATTAACATATTTTGAATTATGAAAACACATTGTTATAAAATAAAAATATTTCAATAATGACAACGGAAAACGATGTTAGTTCGAGATTTTCAAATTTCGTTACATTAGAAAATGTTAATAACATTCTTAGAAATTGTTATTTTTCTATATTTGAAAAAATAGATCTGAGATAAATACCATTGCCGATAAAGTATTAATTATTAACACGTAACCGTTTAAATTTATATCAATCTGAAACTTAACTGGAGGAAATATTTTAACTCTCTGTTTATAATAGATATAAAATTAGATTTTATTTCGGATAATCTAAAAATTACCCTGTACAAAGAGCAAATGTCGGAATTATTTTAAAAGTATGCATAATAATGATTGTTATATAATTTAAATATATTTTTAACTAGCGAACAATGTTCCGTAAATCTGGCTCCTAGTGATGGGCAAAAATCCCAAATTAAGTCCGTGTCCAAGTTTTGAACTCACATATATCTTCATCGGAAGCTTGTAGACAAGTTAAATGAATCAATTTTTTTAAGTTGTAGATTATATAGTGTCGCTTTTTAACAAAAATTGATGCTAGGTTGGGTAAGGATTAGAATGTTAATTCTAACGCCTCCAAACCGAAATTTCTCTCCATTAATCATCTGAGACACCCATTTCTGCCTGCCACTAATATGAATTATGCCAACCTCAAAGCGAGTGACTTCTTTTGCCTTCTCTTACTAGAATTGTGGGCTGATATGTAGTGTAAAGCTTATTTTGAATTTATTGTCTGCTGCTAAGTATGTTTGTTAACTATCGAGTTTTTCTCTCCAGAATCTATCATATATATTTATAAGTCTACAATTCGTTCGTGCTTTGGATATTACTGCCACATATGGTTCGGAATTTTTGCTGAATATTTAGAGATACTTGAAAAAATTTAAAGAAGAATCAGCAATATGGTTTGGCTTCACTCATATTCCCACCGCCATAATGGATCTTCCTTATGCCTTTTCTATAAATACTTAAATGACAGTTGTTCGAATGTACTCTTCGCTATTGTACCTAGACTTTTTGAGTTTAATCGCAGTACAAGATTGGCGGCAAGTTATCTTCATGTTACATTTGAATTGACTAGATATAACCGTACAGTCTATGCTAATAGTTCTTTTTGATGCACTTGTCGCTTGTAGAACTCTCTTTCGGCTACCATATTCTTAATTCTTCTTCTCTTGTTCTCGCTACGTAATGGCATTACATTTTTGCCCATTCTTTCACACTCAGTAATCTGTTGAATCTTAGTTACTTTACTTCATCTTTCTATATTTTTGAGGTATTATGAATACTATTTATTTTATTCGGACTATTATCCTCATTTTTGTCGCCATATATATTACATCGTTTCGGCCGTTGTGCGCTCCGGCCTTCTTCAGGTGGTTAGAATGTTGAATTGAACCCTTTATTTCGCTCACTGTCGTAGAATGTTCTAGTTCCACGTGCTATGTTTAATGGATGTCAGTTATCAGTTATGCTAATTCCCCTCTGCAATTTCTCCACTGCCTTAACCGAGTATTGAACTCACACACTTTGGGTCCTGTCACTAGATCTAACCAACGCGTTCATCCACTGTGCCATATGCCCTTGTACTTGCTTTGCATGGGTTGAAATGATTAAAACATATCGGTTAAGTCCAAACACACGATGTCTTTTACGGCTTTTTATCCGATTCATTATAGTAATATTTTATTTTAAAATTTATCGATTAAAAAAATATATTTATTCGATTTTATTTCATACGTACACCCCCTGGTTATAACTGAGTCGAAAGCTTGGAAACACCGTTTATTTTTTATATTTTATGCATTTACAGAAGCCATGATTGCGGAAGACTATTTCGATTTAGAATATTTGATTAAATTTAATAGATATAAGAAGACTATACTTTCTTATAAAACTTGCTAAAAATGCAATTACTGCTTAATTAAAATGATTAATCATTGCATACATATATAATCGGTTAACGTATTTTGAGTTTAATATTAATTACATTAATCGTCTCACAAGATATGTCAAATAATGTAATTAATCAGTTGGTCACCAACTACTGATTTAATGTCTTAAAATAGGTGAAATGCACTAGTGTTGACTTTACCGATTCGTGAGACATAATTATTATGAAAGGTAAAGCGTTCATAACAATATTAATATTAACCAACGGATTTTGATAAAGTTTTACGTGTATACTAACACAGGTGGAATACTTCACGTGAATATCATACCATAATGTATACTGTTATTTATAGGATGTGAGTGCTGTGTAAAGTATAACAGCTTGGAATGAGAAATCGGTAGAGCCCATATCGAATCCCGTCATGAAATTTACATTCATCTAAATGGAAATAACTTTGGGAAATGCATCATTTCTCTCTATTTATAGGTTAAATAGTTGGACTTGTGTCTGGAAAAATCATTATTGTCTTCACATAATTACCTATGAAAAACAAAAGCAGAATTCTTTTTACTATTGAAAATATGTTTTGACGTTAAATGACTTAATAAGTATGATAAGCCGTATGAAATCTATCAATTTTTAGTGAAAACACAGATAATATTTGGACGTGTGATTCATGATAATAAAAGCTGCATTAATATCTTTTAAATGGAAGTAGAATCCTATGTTATATGACCGCTAAAGGTATTTTAATAGACACAATAACAAATATAAATGAATTATAACTCTGCTTCTCCCTCACTTCGTTAGTTAATTAGTTCCTTACTTAGAGCGACTATAACGCCCAGGCAATACCTCATATGCAATGGACTATTCCGTTTTGATTGCGTGCAAACGGAAAAAATCGTCCCTTGATTGAAGTAGGAAAATGAGAAAGAAAGAAAGAAAGAGCGCGAAAGGAATGGTGATGCTTGGTTCAATGCAACGGGAAAAAGCTACTTTTCATTTATATATCCTTGCTTCTAAATAAATTTATTAATAAAATATATTTGCAAGAGAGTTTTTCGGCTAGTAAAACGTTAATCGAATGGCTGACAAAGATCTATGTGCTCCGTAATAATTTATATCATTTATTAGATTTTAATTTACTAATTGTCATTTTTGTACTCAGCAGAAATTAATTTCATTATTTATCAAATAAACTATTTGCCTGAATATTGTTCCTCCTCCATATATATATATATATATATATATATATATATATATATATATATACATACATATATATATATGAGATTATTAGGAGAATTTGATAATTATATTTTTAAGAGAATCATCGAGTCTGAAACGTAAAGAGAATGCACTGGACGGGCGTTTCGTCCTATATTTGGGACTCAACAGCAGTGCGCATAAACTACAGAGAATTGAAACCCTGACAATTAGGTTGTCAAGCAAACACCATACCAACTGTTCTTGGTGACGAATGAATATATATATATATATATATATATATATATATATATATATATATATATATATATATATATATATATATATATATATATATATATATATATATATATATTCATTAAATGATATAGACAAGTTTTTTCTATTTATTTTAAGTAAGTTGTTTTCGTATTGTATGATAATCTTAATCGCATTATCGTTGGCGTTGAAAGACGAAAGGAAAACACCATATATATACACACACACACACACACATATATATATTTATATATATATATATATATATATATATATATATATATATATATATATATATATATATATATATATATATATATATATATATATATATATATATATATATATATATATATATACCCACAGACAGTTGTGGTCAGAATTATTCAACCCACGATCATAATTACAAATACAACTGTACTACCTCAAATGTTCATGCGAAATTCGAAAATTCATATGAATTTTTCACAAATGTCGAAATAATGTATTTGAAAGAATGTGAAATAATGCCCACAAAAAAATTTGAAATTTACTGTCAAAACAATAATGCAAAAAACGCCCTAAACCATTTAACAAAATTTGACAAAACTATTGGCCCTTTTGCCACAATAATTAATTGTGTAAGCTTTATTATAGATTATTTCCTTTAATAATTTTTAATAGTCCCTTACAATCTCGCTACACACATTGATAGGCATTATATTTAAGAAGATACCTATCAATGTGTGTAGAAAGAAATAGTTTGTTGTATGTATGTATTTATATAAAGTTATCATCTAAAAAAATTACATAAATTCATTCATACAAAAAAAAACTATTTTTTGTTAACAGTTAATATATTTCAACCTTGAAAATGGCTAAATATATAGCCGAAAGAGCTCGCATAAAAAGAAAAATTTGATTTATCCCCCGAAAAGAAAATATATGTTAGAGCACATGAGAAATTGTATAAAAAAATAAATCAAAGCAACTTGTCTGCCGTATTCAATGAAACGTGCATGAAAGAAGGATTGTTGCTTAAATAGACAACTATGGTGGATTCTCCCATTGTATTCGACGAATGAGAGTCATGCAGCTCTGTTCCTATCAACCGACAACCAGACGCCAGAACATGTCATTTGATTATAGTGGTGAAGGTTTTGTGCAGAACAAACCACACTTTTTCAAGGGCTGAATACAGAGACCTGGTGCATTGTGTGCCACAATGTCTCCAAAGGATTATCCGCAGGTTTTGAATTTAGAGATTTCCTACTCCTAGACCAGTAGTCATCCAAGGATATAGAACCCAGTCTGCAATAGCTGGCCGGAGTACAAGAGGACTAATACCTTTCCCAAGTATATTGGCTCGTAAGCGAATGTAATGGATTCGACTGGAATCCGAGCCGGTTTCCACTTTCGCCCCGTTGTCATTGAGACAATGGATGGACTCATCAATTGCCTAAACAGTAAAAGATTAAATGACGGTACAATGGGTTTAATCTACTATGGCGCCAACTAGCCTAAGAGAGTGAAATCTCTGGATTCGATACGCTGCAGAAGGTAATGAATAACTACCCAAACATAGTTCCCAATAACTTCATATTAATTAACATATAATTTAAAATAACGAATCTGTGAAAAAGACATGTCTATCTCCGGAAGTTTATCTTTCAAATAATAACACCCTAAACTTCCAAACTGACTATCAAATTTTAAAACGACCAAACTAATTCTGATAATGAATTTGCATATAACGAATACCCATGTTATAATTTCTCTGACTAGATAAGTAACAAAATATAGCGCTCATTGCATGTGCATTCATTTCTGAGTGTTGAGCTATGGACTAAGTCGCTCTCGAGTTTAGCTTGAATAAACCGTAGCCAGTTAAATCGATGTTATTGCTCGACTAAGATGTCGGCAATATACTTTTACGACTGTTATAATGGCTATCGTTTACATTGCATTATTACTGC
The DNA here is from genome assembly GCA_964036315.1 of Acanthosepion esculentum. Lineage (NCBI taxonomy): Eukaryota > Metazoa > Mollusca > Cephalopoda > Sepiida > Sepiidae > Acanthosepion > Acanthosepion esculentum. Next base: position 42,608,746 of record OZ038482.1, on the reverse strand, counting down.
AAGACAGATAAATGAGTTTAACGTAAACCCATTTCCTTGAATACCTTCATGTCTAGAGTCATTATAAATATCTATGATTGATGAATCGGGATAGACTAGAAATTATCTAAAATCGTTTGGGAAATATCTGCATGAATAAAATATATCTGTCTCAAATGCACACGCACAGACACACACATATACTCATATATATATATATATATATATATATATATATATATATATATATATATATATATATATATATATATGCGTGTGTGTGTGTGAAGAAATATAGATTTAAGCTATGCTATATTGGATAAAGTGCTCAATATCAGAAAACATGAAAATATCAAAGTGAACTATGAAGTCTACACTCAGACACAACAGACTGTTTCATGCTAAACGCAATTATCAGTCACCATATATATATATATATATATATATATATATATATATATATATATATATAGAGAGAGAGAGAGAGAGAGATAGATATATTATAATAATATTTTTAGTTTTTAAAAATATGATTCCTTCGCTACATAAGAGTTCTCATGTTTCAAATTAATACTATAATAATACTAAGGAATATTAATACTAAGGAACACCGGATTATCTACCTAACGTGTTCTTTCCTATTTTACTGCACACCTGCATACATATATACCTATATATATATCTATATATATATGTATATATGTATGCAGGTGTACAGTATATATATATATATATATATATATATATATATATATATATATATATTTATATATATATATATATATGTGTGTGTGTATGTGTCTGTGCGTCTTAAGTATTTCAGCCCAAGCAAGATGGGAGTGCCCCTAGAACGCAGGAGTATACAGAGAGTGAGACAAATACTGGGTCCGGGGACATTGAGGAAATGATTAAACTGATCGAGGTTAAATTCAACAGAAAATAGTGGATGGCGCTGCATTTAGATTATTGAATATTGTAGGTAACAGGGAACCAACCAAGTAGAAGGGAGTTACACAGCGAGAAAAGAAACTGTTGGTATAAATAGGCATAAAAAGATATACCTAATTCAGCAGTAAAACCGTGAGACCTAGATGACAATCTAGTGGCACTCTTAAATACAGGGCATCAGGGAAAAAAGCTCGGCAGAGCAGTTGCCATGAAATTATTTGTAGAAAAGACAGAAGCCAGCCACAGCACGTCTGTGAGGAAAATGGATAAAGAAGAGATGCCAGGTCAAGATCGATTACAAGGCAGATCATTCTTTGGAATTTGTCGATAACTTCGAGATGAACAGTAGGGTAATTATACCAGATATGGCAACAATAATCAATGCACCACTGAATGAAAGATTCGTAGATATATAAGACATGGTCTACCGAGAAAAACATTCTGACACGAAACAGATAACCAAATTTACATTTAGTAGATGCAACGATTGAACCAGAATAGTTGTTCTGCCTCACGTCAGACGAAAACGTGAACCCAAGTAGGCGCACCGATTCTCTCTCCGAGAGACGAGCATGGTGATAGGGGACAGGGAAATTTCTCTGTGGTGGATAAATGAGAGCAGTTTAGCTTTTGAGGCATTAAAATTTACAAGCCATTTCCCGGCGCAGCCCAATTACCAACTGATCGGAGTTTTTTTTCGAAAGCATCAGCCAGTTTAACTTTGTCAGCGCGGAGTGATTTCTTATTGAGACAGGAGTAAATGGTAGTGTCGTCTGCATTGATTTCTACTTGGGAACTGATGATATCAGGAAAATGATTGATGAATAGCAGAAACAGCATAGGACCTAATATAGAGTCTAGTATGAAAGCGTCAGGAAGAGAGCCTGTTTAGAAAGACCTTCCTTTAAAGATCTGATAGGAATGATTGGATTAAATCAAATAATTGTCCTGCAATAACTTATCCCAGAAGCATACGAAGAATACCAGCATGCCAAACTATGTCAAATACATATATATATATATATATATATATATATATATATATATATATATATATATATGTATATATTATGTATGTATGTGTGTGCGTGTGTATGTGTCTGTGAGTCTCTGTGTGTGTATGTGGAAAGGGTTAACGTTGAATATACACAAGCACAATTCCAACAGAGATCCCTCGACTTCGCGTATACCTAGATTAGCCGTATGTCTCAGAAATATAGTAATTAATTATATTTAAGCATGCAAATTTATTACATTCCGTTGAACACAATATATCTACTCAAATCTCTATGGGCACAGATATAAAGCAACATATACATACACTGAAAATAATTCTGTTATATATGTCCACACACACACACATACACACACACACACACACACACTCTCACATACACAAACAACACGCTCGAAGAGAGTGGGAGACACATTGACAGCCGAGAGTTTCCTTTTTACATGAGTCACGCAGTTCAATAACTGTTTGTCCACTGTTAAGCTGGCTATACATGGATACCTTAAGCATCCTGTCTTCCGTCATCCTTACTACATGATACGGCCAGCGTCGTTGTTCATCAGGGAAGTTTCAGTTCCACTAATATTGCATTTTCTGAGATCAGCATTGGACAACTTATTGTCAAAATTATTGGCCCAGTTTGCGCAGAGACAACTTTTCTGGAAGGCATCGAACGGCTTGCTATGCGAACTATACGATCCACGATTCTGAACCGTACAACAGTATGGCCAAACGGCTGCTCGAAAAGACATATTTTGCTGTTCAAATTGATACGCTTCTCATTCCATAGGCGATGACAAAGCTTCCTAAATGCACTTGTAGAAATGCAATAGAATTTATCTTACTTCCTCAATATGTAAATGACTTCACATACTTTCGACTACCATCATGAATATTCGAGAAATCCGTCAGTATTTGCAACTGAGGCCCCCAGGGTGGAGTGAGATTAACAAAATTGGCCTCGAAGAAAGTGTCAATGCTAAATTTTGTTCCTTCAAGAAAAATTTCTCATGTCATAAATTTCTAGAGGCCCTTTATATATATGCACAATTTTCTATCCAAACGTAAAGAGAATTTTAGAATGGATCTTTTATTAATCCGACAGTATATAACGTTATTTGAGTAGTATTTCAGTAGACGTTACATTCAGGCCGGTAAAGGGAAATAAATATGGTGTTTAATACATAAACGGAACACCTAATCAAATACAAGTAACATCTAAAAATATTAGCTATCATTGTTGATTTTGTTGTTATGTCGTTTTGTGCTAACTATATATCTCATTTTTTTAGAAGTTGTGTTGATGAATTTTAGATTATGTGTGGGTCAGCTATTTTTGATGGTGGCTGTTATGGAATTGGTAGGTAAAATTAAATGACTACCTTTGATATGGGTGTTGGGATTATTATTATTTGGAAATTTTTTTGCATTTTTCTACTGTCGAGATTGTTGTCAGTGAGTTTGGCACCATGTCGGAAATAATTCGGGTATTGGAGAAGTTTGAAAGCGGTTTTAATGTATTTCTTTTTTCGAACATGAATTGGGGGCTACAGGTTATAAAACAAAAACTAGCGGTTCTAAGAAACAATAGTTTTGTTGACGCTAAAATAATTTGGGTGATGCTATTACACATTAAGTATTAATTATTCCAGATTTTATGTGTTTCTTTTACCTGAATTCTCAGAAAAAGGAAGATATTTATATCAATATTCTAGTTTTGTATTCTGGATTTCTTTCCTTTCACTTATATTCAGTATGTGCGCTAGAGATTAATATCCCACTCCTACCACAGATACTATGTCAGAGGGTACATTCTCTGCTACATTTCATTTTTTTTTATAATTCAGTATTACATATAAATTTCAGTTATTATTTAAACTTAAGTTATACATTCAATAATAATGTCCATAAAAAGGTTTAGTCAAAGTGATATTAGCACTTAAATGGTAGAAATTATTTATTCACAAAATATACATAATATTTTGCAAGGCGATTTAACATGTAAACATAATTTTTATTAACCATGTATTATATCAGATATAATATATTCAATCATTTCTAACACGCGGAAAATAATAATTCATATTACTAATGAAGGTGAAGAATCTACTTGCTTATGTCAAATCTGATTATATTCGTATTGTTTGGCACAGTATTTACTCGTTATAATTAGTTCCAAGTCGTTTCAATGGCACGAACCTCATCAGTTTTTCTTTTCTGTTTTTTTATTCATTATTATTATGGATACACACGCGGACGTCCTCTTCAGATAATGCAGCTGCCACTCTAATATCTGTTTCATTTTCTTCTTCTGTATGCCATGTCGTAGAGGATGCGGGCGATTATGCATCTCCACAACATTCTGTCAGCAGTATCTATTCTACTCCCTGTTCTCTCATCATTTACGAAATGGCGTCGGGGAAATTATTCGGTGCTTTCTATTGTCTATGTTGCCTTCAATATATCTTATATTACAAAGCCAGTGTACGATTAAAATGATCGAGCAGAACAAACGACTGGTCTACGATTCTTGATTATTCAAACATTATTTTACGTATCAGTTAAAGACTTACACAAATAACGGATATAAATTATAATTGTAAATTAAGGTATGAGAAATGTTGTGTGTTTTTCGGATACATAAATATGTATAAAGGTATAGACGCCACAATTTTCAAAGATCTGTATTTCTTAAAAATACAAATTGAACATTGTCATGCAGTACGGGCCGCTGTGGTCAAAATAGTAAAGCCGCACTCTGATGTAAAAATGTGGTTTCCTAGATAAAGCCAATGAAATTTCGGTTTCTATAAATAAGTAATGTTTTCTTTGCTTAGATTTCAGATGATCTCGGCCGACAGAACTTCGTTTCATTGTTAAAAATGGATGTTTCTCTATACACTGTCAGATATTTTACGACCCCAAACCGAGTCGTGTCGTTATGAACAAAGTGAGACAAATGAACATTGTGAAAACATATTCTACACAAAAAACGCATTACATAACGAGAAAAGAGAATAAAGCATTGCTAAAAACGTATTCTTTTAGCAGTTAAATGTCATGATATCGGGGACGATTCCCAAATATATCATTGTATGAAAATTGACTAAACACTTATCTGTTCGTTCGTTTCCGAGAGCTACATTGTCATTGCATCATTTAGTTTAGCGCGTGACTCGCATTGTCTGTTACTAAGAGATGGCAGAGACTTGTCTCTTCGCTCTGTGTTCTTCTTAGCGTCTGGAATTGGCGCTCGAATCATATTTCGCGCCTAATTTTCGTTCATGCACATTATCCTCAATTTAATAGACTCTTCTTTTCATGAGCGGGAGTTATCTACCAAAGGGAGATAAACTCTACTTTTTATAAAACATGAATTTATCAAATAGCGTGTTATCAAAGAGAAATATAAATTTTAAAATTGATTGTTAAAGATAATAATGAGAAAATGAAATATATTGTCAAATTAACAAATATATTTTGGAGAAACATATGAAAAAACTTAATGTAATATTTTTATATTAGGAAAACAATCAATGGACATTGAAGAAACATTCACGCCCACATGGAGATAGACACATTTATAGAAATCAGAATAGATTTAATTTAAATCTACCATCATCTAGGAAAATAACCAAATATGCCGAGCTGCATATTGATCTAATAAAGCCTGAAATATCTAGTTAGAAAAAACTTGGAGTTCAAAGATATTAACAAAGTTGTATATTGTTGCTTAAGTTTCAAAATATAAACTTTATAAAAACCATATCCAGAGAACTAGTATTAAAAAGTCAAACGACAATTTCTTATGAGGAAAGAGTATATTTCTGCAGTAGCAATATGGAATTCCGTCATAAGAAATGTGACACTTACTTATTTATTTATATATTTATTTATTTATGATTAAACTAGACCGATATTGAAATCTGAAAATGGCATATATGCTCATTCAGACAAATATAATGTAACAAATTTTACTAATAAACACATATTTCTTTCACAAACACACGAGGGCTCACACGGATAGATCCGCATGTGCGTATATATATATATATATATATATATATATATATATATATATATATACAGTGTAACCCGGATATAAGAGTGTTGGCGGGACCGGAGAAGTATCTTATATCCGGGTTTCTCTTATATCCGGGTTTGGTCTATTTTGTTTTATTAACACAGGCTCTAATTTGGGACGAGATAAAATCTATCTTATATCCGAGTTTCTCTTATATCAGGGTCTCTTATATCCGGGTTACACTGTACAGTGTAACACGGATATAAGAGAGTTGTCGGGACCGGATAAGGCGTCTCTTATATCCGGGTTTCTCTTATATCCGGGTTTGGTCTATTTTGTTTAGGTTAGTATGGCTCTAATTTGGGACGAGAGAAAATATATCTTATATCCGGGTTTCTCTTACATCCGGGTCTCTTATATCCGAGTTATACTATATATATATATATACATATATATATATATAGAGAGAGAGAGAGAGAGAGAGACAGATATGTAAAAATGAAATAATATCAACATAAACCCTGTGAAAAGAACAGCCTTAAATACATATGCAAAACTGCATAAATTTCGGATCAGCAGACTTTGGAAGGCCAGATTTTTTGGAACATTGCATGTGCGCGTGTGTGTGCATGTTTGTGTATGTGTGTACGCGTGTATATATATATATATATATATATATATATATATATATATATATATATATATATATATATATATATACACGCGTACACACATACATATATATATATATATATATATATATATATATATATATGGAATTTATGGATGACATTCAAATTATTCACCGATACCTAAGATATTTATACAGGTGTTTTCTCAGATCAATGTTTAATAATTGTTTCAGAGGATTTTCACATCGTTGGAAACTTAAAGAATGTGATCCGCCATCAAACCCTATACATGATTCCTAGAAATTTCGGAGAATGTGTATTGTTCAAATACTGAGGGGTTAGTGCAGAGAATAGAAGAAGAATCGGAACTGATTTTATAGAATGTAATAATAAAAACGAACAGTAATTCACTGCAACAATTTTCCGTCATATCCGCTTCTCTTCATGTTGGTATTTATTTATGTTAGCCGATATTCAAGAGTATTTTGGAACATATCTAATGCATGTACAACGCGGTAAATGTATTTTCGTTTTCCCACCATGAGACCTGTCATCGAATAATATCGCGGTTGATTTGTCATAAAAGTGATTTCTTGAATTTACCGCCATGACGAGCTGAAATCAGTGTGTGGTATATTTGGAATGTGCTTAAATAAACATAACACATGTCTCATGTCTTGGAATTGAAATCGCGTAGACGGTTCTATTCGGAAAATAGTCGATCGTTCGTCTTACACAGAATAACACGTCATCGTGAGCGAGACTTCAACCACAATAGGGTTGTTCAAATTGCTGACAAAAATGTGTTTGAGATGGCGTCTGCAACATGGATCAGCTAGCCAAACTAGGAGATGTGTGTTTTCGGAAAACGAGAAGATGGTCATTATTAGAGAGTATGGACAGATCAAAAATATGAATACAGACACAAACACAACTTTGTTTCACGACGCATGCGACTTTATATATACAGGTTGCGATGGGTAAATTGTCACCATTTTATTTTTTTTAATTTTGTGCATGCGCGTTGTTTGTTTTTGATTTTGTCTACTACATAGTATAGTAAGCTCTGTTGGGCATCGTCAATGAGAATAATAGCACCATGACTTCCAGAAATTTGGAAACAGCATGCTGTACTGCTTGGCATTCGTGCCAGAAGGTCCAATACGAACATTACAGAATGTTTGGGTGTGAATCTGAGGACAGTGCAGAGGATTCGGAAAGAGGTGAATGAGTCTAATGGTGATTAAGTATATACGGCTATTCAGAAAACTAACCCAGATTGTTCCACCGAATTTATTGTTAAGGGTCTGAGACAAAACACGGACGCTTGCATCGAGTGCTTTGAGTAGATAGTGTTTTCCTGGATCACGTGGATAGCTGCTGTGTCTATCACTGTGTCTGATAACAGGACTCTGCACCACGTCACACTATAGTACAATCCAGTCATGGCTATGAGACAATTTATGAGACCACATCAACCTTTAAATCTGGCCACGTACTTCCTCAGTCTGCAACCCGTTTGATCAGTATTTTTTCGGTCGCAGTTGATTGAGAGTGCAAAAATACACCTAACACAAAAGATGAACCGAAAGCAAGGATGATAGCAGCAGTCACCAGCTGAAACAAAGATACTGTCCAGAAGATGCAGAATATCCTGGAGACCGTGGTTGAAATCAATGACGATTTTATTGAATGGATTTACTTTTTAGTATTTCAAGATATTTTTGTGCAATTTTGGTAAATACAGGTGTTAAAATGTTATGTCTGGGTTATTTTCATTTTTGCGTAAGTCAGAAGACAATTTATTAATCGCAGCGTATATTATTATTTTTTATACAATTTTGGAATATTATATTCAATTCTATTTTTAAACCGTTTTATATTTTGTTCGTATGATATTATTTCGTTTTTGAGGAAGTAATGTCGTTATAGATACCAGAGAAGGAATTTCTTTTTCTATTTAGATTTGGCTCCACTACTTCTTTCGTCGTTTCTACATTTGCACTTTCTACGCGAAGTTAATTTTGGTAGGAGATTTTTTAAATATTGATTCTCATTTATCTCATACAGAAATACAGATATGATAATTTATTTATTTACATATGAAGTATGTGTATAGAGAAATATATTATTATATAGGTATTGTTAAATTCACTCGAAAAAACGGTCAACCAGATGGAATCTGAAACGACCTAATATATTTATCGCAGCCTATTAATAATCATATTTTTAGTAAATTTAGATAAGCAAATTTCAATGTATTATTATCGCTCTATGCGACAATATTTGGGACAGCATCAATTAAGTATATCATTGGGATCTTGTAATTGTTGAAATTATGACATGATTTTAATAAATTATGTTCATCATTAGTAAATCGCTTTTTCTCTCTCTTTCTCTGTATAGATAGATAGATAGATAGATATCGGGTTAATAGTAATTATGTACATATATACACACATGCATACAGTCATATACGCCTAGATTGAAATGAGACTTTCAGGCTTTTCTCTTGTCATCGAAAATGTTTTCGACTAAATGGAGTTAAATCGATTAGTTAAAAGCTTTTACCAAGTTCGAAACTGAATGAACAAAACGGATATATCGATTAAATGATTATCACTAATCTATCATTGAATCTCCTATGAGGAGTGACTTTACTTTTTTAGTTCAAGGATTTTTTTCGGCGTGATCCAATACGACTTTTTCTTGCGCACAATTTTCTTACATCAACGTGTAAACTTTTTCAAGTCGTCTATTGCGTCATCTATCATGTCTACGCGGCCATTACTGGTTTCTAAGTAAGCATGTGGGAGAAAACAGACAAAATTACAATTACCATTTTCGCAATCTCATATAACTGGTCTTCTCCTAACTATTTGCAGACAGATTAGTTGCATCTCACTTATATTTTGGTACTTTTCTCTCGCATACGCGCGTGCACGCGCACACGCGCACACACACGCACACATAGTTGGGTTGATGTGACTTTTTGACCATGTGTTTCACGCTATTTGCGATCGTCAGACAAACAATATATATATATATATATATATATATATATATATATATATATATATATATATATATAGTCAAACCTAGAGAGCCAGACCCTGAGGACCCGCTCTTACGTTAAACCTTGGTATGATTTTTGTATTTATGATAGTTTGCGCATTCTCAGTTTATAGTCGTTCATTTATGTAAACTAATATTTCGAATTCGATGAGTGGATGCGTATAATTTCTGATTTATATTGAAATTTCATTGTTCATTAGTGTTTCATAGGTTGAGGCTTATTCCTGTACTATTCCAAGTTAAATATTCTTTTTTTTTCTGAGAGATCAATCCTGACTGAAAATGGCATTAATGAAATTTCCATGATACCAGTGTCGATGGCTAAAACATTTTTCTATTCGAAATAAAAAAAAGATATATCTTTTCATATTGTTACAAATTTATAAAGCGTACGCCATTGCGGCACGCTACAGAGTTGTTTTTTATTTATCATTTGTTTGTATCATGTTTTATATTATTTTTTAACTACTCTTATGAAGTGAAGAGACTTCCTCTAATATTCGCCACCGTTTTAATTTCACAGCAATCTTTCTTCTAGGTCGGATGCATTTCCAATGTTAGAATGTTGTCTACATTTCTATTTACACAATAGCTTTCTAGTGTCATGGTGTGTTCATGCCTTTCACGAAATATCTTGAAAAAGTGAATTGGAACTGATGAGGCCCGGAATTGATCCGCACTCATTTATTCCATTTCTCCCGCCGGTAATTCTACACTAATCTTATAAACTTAATTACTGAATTTCCTTTTATTCCCAAGTTGGGAAAGCTAAGATGGATTCTGTCGTAAGCTTTAATTAGCTGGAAGTATTCAATACTATTTCTCTAGTAGTTTAGTCTTCAATGTCATGATTAGTTTTAGCCACGGCCTGTATCCACTTCTGTTAATATAGGGGAGATTTACATATAAATACAACATTCTCCCCGACTTCTTTTTTACAATATAAATTTGAAATAATTTATTTCGGCAAAAGAAAATGAATGCAGATATATTTTTATTAAAATATAGGCAAATGAATTAATTTTGGGGAGGAAATTAAAGAAGAGATACAAACATGAGTTTAGTCACATTTCATTCATAAATGATAAATCTTTTTACTATAAAAGATGCCAATCCTCTACCTAAGATTACAACGATGGTTTCAGAAATAGGAAAGTATAGTCTGTACTCAAATCTAGAACTAAAAGTGCCTATTATCAAGCTCCAATTCGTAACGCAGACCGCCCTTACACGGATTTTGAAGCCAATGGTAAATTGTATAATTTCAAAAGGATGCCGTTTGGGATCACACGTGGAGTGGCTTGGTTTCAAAGAATTTTACATGAAATAATCGCAAAGGAAGGCCTAAAAGTAACCTTCACGTTTATAGATGACGTGGCCGTTTGCGGTATTAATGAAAGAGAACATGACACTAAGGTCGTAAAATTCAAAGTATTGATTGAAAAGTACGGTCTAAATGCGAATGAATGTGTCTACAGAGTAACGAAAATAAAACTTCTGGTCTATGAAATAAGTAAAGGGACCGTCAGACTATATACTGAAAGGAGAAACCTCTGCGAGAATTCCGTCCTCCAAGCAATCTGAAAGCTGAGAAAAGAATCATCGGAATGTTCCTTGGATCACGAACTATTCGCTAATAATTGCCGCGCTGTAGAACAACACTATATTCCCCTTACCTGCTAAAATAAATAATTCATTTGAATATTTGTAAAAAGGAATTAGAAAGAGCAGTAGTACGCAAGGTAGATGAGGAATTTGAAACTTATAGCAATGTGAGCTTAGCTGCGACGCTAAAACATGTAGGCAGTACTATTGCATTCTGGTCGAGAAATCGAAGTACCTCTGAAAGAAACCACTTCCCAGTAGAGAAAGAATGTAAGGCTATCATTGAAGAAATCAGAAAATGGAGTCATTAAATAAAGGTAAACATTTTATTCTTGTCAAGGACCAGAAGGCTGTATCCTATATTTTTGATAAGTATAAATCTTCTAAGACTAAAAACGATAATATTGATCGCCGACGAAGTGAACTTTCCACTTAGAAATAGGGTAGGAGATATCGACCGGGTATCAAAAACGCCGGCCCAAATGCGATAACGTGAGTATATTGCCTTTCTATCGTAAATATCGACCTTAAAGAATTGTAAAATAATATATGTAGTCCTAGAGTATCAAGAATCATTCATTTTATCAGGTCGAGAATTTTGCCCAGCTCAACAGAGGAAGTAACAAAAATCTCTGAAAATTATAATGTGTCTGCTCGTAGAAAAGCCCTGGTTTGTTTAAAGATGATGGTATTTAATCAAAGCCACTCAGTCCTTCGAAACATTGAATATAGATTACAGCGGAACGCTTTCTTCAAATCGAGGAGCTAAGAAACATTTATTGACTATCATTGATGGATATAGCCGTTTCCCTTTCGATTTTGCTTGTAGGGACATGCTCAATACACCTGTATTGATTTGCTTAAGTAAATTATTTTACATATTTGGTATGCCAAGTTATATACACTCTGATAGAGGACCTAGTTTTATGTCGGAGGAGTTAAGAATAATTTTCAAGAAAAAGTAATATGTCCTAGTAGATCTACTGTGTATATCCAATGGGTAAACGGTCAAATGGAGAGATTGGACAGAACTCTGCGTAGGACGATCAACTCAGTCTTAAAATCCAGTGGCATTCCTTGTCATGAATACGAAACCGTTTTATCTGACGTTCTCCAGTAGCGCCGTTCCTTATTTTGTACAGCCATGAATTGTATTCCGCGTGAATGGATGATGTCTTATCCGAGAAAATCTACCTCCAGATTCTTTCATGGCTGACGATTCCTGGGAAAGTTCTGATGAAAAACAACGTTCTGAACAACAAGTACGAACCTAGTGTACTCGAAGTTCAGGCGAATCCAGATTACGCTCTTTTTGGGTTACCAAATAAAAAAGAAAGTATTGTTTCCCTATGTCACCTGGATCCTGACGGGGAATCAGTTACAATAGTCGTAAACAGTCCTATATGGAAATAACATACAAACATCAGAAGATACTCTACCATAACCAGTGTCCAGTGATACAGCTGAAGGCGCTGAACCAGGAACTTTTAACTTCCCTAGTCGAAACACTGGAAAATGTCCACGCACTAATCCTCTAATATTATCTAAGCGAATTACGAAAAAAAGCTAAACGGCTCGTTATCGAACACTAAAAATAAAGTGGTTAGAATATTGTATTCATATTCGAATTTACATAGATTATTAGCAGTAGATATCCGAGAGTAACTTTGTTATAACTATTTATATTTTGGAAACATGCATATGAATAGAGCAGATTCGATTTCATGATAGAAATTTATTTATTTATCTAAGTGATCAACGACAAAGTTTTAGATGAAATGGCAACAAAAAGGAAACTTATATTTAACGACAGGAAGAAAACATTACAATTTCTAGTTTTCATAATGAGGAAAGAGGGTTTGAAAACTTTGACATAAACGGGGCAGATTGAAGTCAAAAAGGATAGAGGAAAACAAAGCATAACCTACTTACAGCGCTTGAGTAAATGGGTTGCGGAACAAGGTTTCGAAGAGGTAACAAAAGTTAACATTTATTAAGAGCCATAATAAAAGCGCTTTTATTTAATGCCTCAATTATAATGAAAATTCAAATATCCATGCAGACACCGAAATAGTTATTATTTGTATATGGGAAGCGATGCAGATATTAGAGCATCAGACTCCTTTTGCTCTTCCTGTAAGATATTGAAAACTAGTACAATAGCATGAATAGTACAAATGTATTTTCCCATATTCAGAAAGTGCCCGAGGATATTATGCTTATTTTGGGTACGTTGCATTCTATTCTATTTTTAATTAAGATTCAGCTTACTAAAGTCTGAGACACGTCTTCCGGGTGATTACAATCGGAATACATAAGAACTGCATGAGATTATTAGTCTAGCGATCAATTTACACTAGGCACTCTGAATTATTTAATAATAATTCCTTTGGTAATTTTACTGCAAATAAGAACGAAAAACAGAGATGAGTTTATATAATTGAATCAGTTTGTATGATAGAAAATCAAGCTTACTTTAAAAAGCGGTGACTACGTATAGAGTCTCAGTTCAATTAACCGTGAAATGACAGACATCGCTGTAGTAAGAGTCATTTATATCAATTTTTAAAATAAATGAAATACTTGTATTAATTTTTAGTATAGATGCACCGACTTTTATTTTCTTACTGGCCCACTGGTACTTGTTCTTTGTAAATGTGTAATACTTTTCGAAAGGAAATGACGTTAGCCAAAGGAAATTTGAATTAGAAAATTATGGCAAGAAGGAGTTAATCCTCTATCAAGCAATGAATTTGAATATGAAGATAACTGTGGAATACATGAATGAGAATGCAGAGATATTGCTTCGGAAGAAGAAGATTTATAACAGAATTAAAAAAGGTACCCAATTTTCGAACGGAAACATTACTAAAGGAAAGTAAAAACAAATGGATAGAAAACAAACTCAATTGAAACCTGAAGCGACAGCTGAAACAGAATTCAAGAGAAATTGCATTATCATAGTTGCGCAAAGGTTAAATGAAAAGAGAAATTTATGTCTATTTCAAAGTAAGGGAAAGAGAACAAATGTATTCGAATGAAATAGATTTACAACAAGAAAGAAAACACTAGAGAATAGTAAATGGTATCTATGCGTAGATGGAGAAGAGGAATAACATCATAATAATATTCGTAGATAGTAAAGGATTTGAAAAGCCATTTCAAAACGGTCTTGTCGTAATTTTACCCCAAGCAATGAGGTTACACCACTACGAGACAAGGAGCGAAAGAATCTAATAAAACAGCTAGAGAAGAGATGACAAAAAAAGACCAAGTTCAGTGTAACAGAAAATGAAGATTGACACTACATTTACATTATTGAAGATCGTAGCTGACAGGAAAACAAGAAAGTAGAAGCGAGTACCTCAAGCGAGAGAAGAGACTTAGCATACCTCAGTCCTTGAGGACTGTAAATGAATAATATTTGACAATGAAACCAAAATGTTTATGAAAACTTCAGAAGAACTCATGAATATTAAAAAATCATTTTTCTTTAATAATTAATTATGTACAATACGCAGATCTTTTTTTTCAATTTTTTAAGCCTAGATCTCAGGGGTACTATTTATACTAAATACTATTAATTTCTTCCCCCATTTACGTGCCTCAGAGGATCACGGATTCTCATACAAATTAAGCATATTTTACTCTATTTCCCTGGTCTGCGTGTCTAGGTGAGGCAAATAACAGCTTTATCTATGCAGTCGAAGTTTCATTTCCAATGATGTCGACGCCGCCCATAGAGTGATTTGGAACGATTTACTATTGGTGACTCACTTTTGATAAAATTCTAATTAAAGCAATAAATTTAATTAAAGCGATAAAAAAAGACATGTTCCGCACAAACAAGAGAAGAAATTAAGAAACCCGAGGTAACAAAAAATAATAATATGACAATAAATTTGTAATATTAAAAACTTATTAACAGAAAATAGCTAAACCTCTTTACTGGTCCTCTCACATCGAGGACCAGAAATGTACTAATAACTACGAAATGTTAGATACAATAGAACAAATACAGAACAATTAAAGATTCTGCCGAAACAACACTAATTCTTCTTACAGGTTGATGGCTGGTAGGTCTTTTTTCTAAATTGATTCTAACACATTTAAATAAAATTAGAATTATTTTTTTTAGTGGATATGTTTTTATATGTGGCATGCAAACTTCTTCTTCTTCTTCTTCTTCTTCTTCTTCTTCTTCTTCTTCTTCTTCTTCTTCTTCTTCTTCTTCTTCTTCTTCTTCTTCTTCTTCTTCTTCTTCTTCTTCTTCTTCTTGTTGTTGTTGTTGTTGTTGTTGTTGTTGTTGTTGTTGTTGTTGTTGTTGTTGTTGTTGTTGTTGTTGTTGTTGTTGTTGTTGTTGTTGTTGTTGTTGTTGTTGTTGTTGTTGTTGTTGTTGTTGTTGTTGTTGTTGTTGTTGTTGTTGTTGTTGTTGTTGTTGTTGTTGTTGTTGTTGTTGTTGTTGTTGTTGTTGTTGTTGTTGTTGTTGTTGTTGTTGTTGTTGTTGTTATTGTTATTGTTATTATTATTATTATTATTATTATTATTATTATTATTATTATTATTATTATTATTCACATCTGTTTTATACCGCTACAAAGGAATCCCCCTCAGCCACTAGAATCGTTGCTTGTATATAATCTCATTTTTCCGAGAGTGAACTTTGTTTTGCCGCAAACTTGTTGTATTCTGGCCTGAACATATTCGTGTATTTGTTCAAACTACTGTCTAAATTTTGTATTTCAGAATATAATCTAATTCTTTTTAAAAATTTTACTCGATACGAACCGGATCATATTTGGTGAAATGTTAAATCTATATGCCACAAACTCTAAACACCAGGGCGTATTATACCTGAAAAATATTTTCTGCAGAATTTCGTTGCCAAATGATCGGGTCGTGTCATACATCGAGTCGCTGTTTTTCATAAATATTTACGGTAATTGGAATATTAAGCGTGTTAATACATCCTCATTAAAAGATTAATATATTCAGTTTGGAAAAATAACAAGAAAATATGACGAATATTGTTATTGATTTAATAAAACTCTGTGAATATAAAAGATATTGAATAACTGGAAAATATGGTGAGCATGCTAGGAATATTTTTGAAGATAAATATTAACATTGTACCGATGATAGAAAAAATGATTGAAAATTTAAAATTCCGATAAAGTGAAATAATCTATGTATTAATATAACTTGAAATAATCTATATATTAATATACATTAAAATAATCTGTGTTTTAATATACCATGAAATTATCTATGTATTAATATACCTTGAAATAATCCATGTATTAATATACCTTGAAATAATCCATGTATTAATATACCTTGAAATAATCCATGTATTAATATACCTTGAAATAATCCATGTATTAATATAGCTTGAAATAATCTATGTATTAATATAACTTGAAAAAATCTATGTATTAATATACATTAAAATAATCGGTGTTTTAATATACCATGAAATAATCTATGTATTAATATAACTTGAAAAAATCTATGTATTAATATACATTAAAATAATCGGTGTTTTAATATACCATGAAATTATCTATTTATTAATATACCTTGAAATAATACATGTATTAATATACCTTGAAATACTATATGTATTAATATATATCAACAGAAATAATCAAGCTCTTCTGGACCTATCTACATTTGGAGCACCATAAATAGATTACAAAACATCAATGATTATATTTTATCATAATTATATCCGAGAGATGTGGATTAGAAATTCTCGCCAAATATGACATAAGAAGGTCATGAAACACTTTTAATTTTGAGTTAATTCCAACAAAAGAACAAAAAACAAACTAAATACAATAAATAATAAAAATCGGATATATTGACAGCTGGAAAAGTATTCTACCAAGGCTGAAATATGAGACCCAGGGGAGAACGAAAATTTATTATGAAATTCTTGTTTCCATTGAGATCAACAAATAGAGCAGCACACAATATAGTTTGGGTGGGGTCGCCAGTTAGACCTTGAATCAAACTCAAACCAAGTAATATCGTTTCAGTCTTACTATTCGCCCGTATATAGAATAATGTTGACGCATCTGAATTGGTGCTTCTGTGAAATATTTAGACATCCTTGACAAATTCCAAAGGAGAATCGGCAATATTTTTGGTCCTGACCTGATATCTCAGCATCAGTTACTCTCACACCGCCGTAATATAGATTCATTTTGAGTCTTTTACAAACATTTTCCCGATAATTGAGCGGCTGATATTTCCGTGTTCGCAACTCGATTTTACGTTGCTTGCTCCTCTCTACTTTAGAGCTGTTTTCAAGGAATATGTAAATGCGGACGACATTCCACCATTGCAAGCCTTCAAATCTACGGCCTGCTCTGCCACGTACGCTGAGAAGACATCCTCATTCCTTTCAAATTCTATTAGTAATGAATATGTCGCATTCAAGCAGCTTCTTCCACTGAATGGTTGTAATGCGGAACAAACTCCTGAGCAAATAATTTATTGAACACTACAATCTTATTCTTTCCAAATCGAGGAACATCCGTTATGTACTCTATATATCTTCATGTTATGCAACATTTTCTCTTCCTTATACGGTCTTACAATATCTATATTCAGTAACAATCTAAATTAGCTGGCAATTCGACATTGTATTGGGGGGGTTATTGGTTTAAGAAAGTTAGTTTCTGGAAGTACAGAATAAATTTAAAAGAGCTAGCAAAGTCTGGTAAATAAAATTTAATTAAATTACCTAGATATGATCACAGAAAAAAAGTTTTGCATAAATATAAATTTGAATATGAACAGAGAATCAAAATGTTTTGGGTTATTTAGAAGTGCGTTAATTAACTGCAATTTAACTGAAACAATAGTTGAGATGTAGACAGACTAGAACATTTTAACTATCGCCATTAATATTCATTGAAATAATGAAATATTGACAAGTTTCAACGTTGCCGAAAGCTTTATTCTTGCCATTATCCGTTCCTTCATCAAGCTTCCTCTACAATCTCAAATTTATTTCCCGTGTATTGTGTCTAATTCTAGTATACACAATTGTTTCGGCCTTATCTACAATACCAGATTTCCTCCTATTTAGTATTTTCATTTACCTACTCATGTTCGAGCTTATTGTAAAGTGCCAAATTTTATTTTGCCAATATCTGGTCTGACACTTCTATAGGCTGGCTTTATGGGGATCATGAAAATCGAACAAGAAACTTTGAAAATATGGAAAAAATAGGGCAATAAAGGAATAAAGGGAAAGTGGATACGGACAGAAATGATAAAAATGGTCTTTGTCGTGTCTGGAATAACCATACATTTCCTCCCAGTGCCGACAATCTTTATTCAAAATGAAAAGTATATCAGGTCTTCGAATGCTGCTTTTCCAACCAGGCAGAGATAACATAATCTTCGTCTCCCCGGTTTCCCTGCATTTGGTTTTGTGCTGTCTTAAGACAGTTTGATTTTAGAAATTAAAGAAACAAAAAGACAAACATGAATTTGGTAAATAGTAAGAAAGAAATAGAAGAGGAATTCGAGAGATTGAAATGAAAATCAGGAGAACAAGAGTAAAAACGCAAAACAAGAGAAAAATAAAATAAAAAGAGAATGCCTAGAAAAAAAAAAAAAATAACTGAATGGAAAATGGAGAAACGAATGAGCTACAGGAAATGAAGAGTTACAAGTAAAAAAAAAATACAGGGATAAAAAGGAAAACATGAATATTTGTTTTCTTGTCAGAACGGTTATTTCCCTTTCTGTCATCAATCCAAGCCATCTCAGTGAATAAATCTGTAGAGTGCTGTCGCTCTCAAAACAGTGATTAATATTTTATGTTTCCATGAGATCAATAAACGTCCAACCAATAATTTAGAAAGACTGGAAACCAATTCTACTTCATATTAGTCCTGTCCCGGCAACATCTGCTGTGCCTTTACGCACACCGTCTAATTCTAAGTGATGTTACCATCCTTGGACCCCTTACCCACAATTATCTTTTATAGCCAAGCCAATACTGAATTCAACGTTTGTAATAAGTACTGTTGCAACTCAGACGTTACTTCATTACACCTATTTAGCACTCAATGTGTTCCATTTTCTTTCCCGGTCTTATTTTATTTTTATTTTTGGTATTCATTTATCCGGAGTAAAAAAAAAGAAAATAAGTTTAAATAAAAGGATGGTTTAGAAACTGCGCAGTAAAGAAAAGAGAAAGTGGTGTTTGACGATAAGTTGCCGAGTAAATTATTTTGTTCTCTTTTTGCAACATCGTTCAATATTTTCTAAATATAAAGGCCTGATTATAAAAAAAATGAGAGGAAAAATATACAACATGTGTCATTTTGGATATATCACATGCCAATATATGATAAGCTGGATCGTAATCATCATATGGAAATATGAATAGAGTATAATCTTTATAAAGTAAAAATATAGTACATTTCGTTTCTTTAGACACACACACACACACACACACACACACACACACACACACACACACACACACACATATATATATATATATATATATATATATATATATATATATATAATTATAATATAATAATATTTTTAGTTTTTAAAAATATGTTCCTTCGCTACATAAGAGTTCTCATGTTTCAAAAGCGAGAGCCGAGACCCCTACCATAATTTTGTAAGTTATGTAGAGTTAAGGTGTCTGGACCCGCTTCCTTGTCAAGCGAGAATTTGAAACATGAGAACTCTTATGTAGCGAAGGAATCATATTTTTAAAAACTAAAAATATTATTATAATATAAGCTCTACTTCTGTATGGAGCACTGTCTTTTTGAAAATAAAGCTAAATACTAATGAACACCGGATTATCTACCTAACGTGTTCTTTCCTATTTTTCTGCACACCTGCATACACACACACACACATTTGTATTTGAGTGAGCGGGTGTATAATTTTATTCTGTCTTAAAATGTAATCAACATTGAAACACCGGTTCCCGGGCGATCACTGAAGATAAACAGCGTCGTGCCTAGTCAGTCCCTAGATGGGTGACCACTTAAGAATACTAAGTGCTGTAAGCATGGATGTGCGCCGGATATAATGTATAATGCTCAAAATTGTTAATCGGGGAGCCGAGTTCCAATTTCATTTGGGTTCGTTGGAATCCCTTACGCGCAAATACCCTTGCGAAAGGTATGAATCCACTTCGTTTGCCCCAACTATGGGTTAATTAATAAGAATTGTATCACTAAATCATTATTATTTCTCCCAGAATTTCTTAAGATCTGAAAATATTTTCTCTCTTCAAATAACTTGCAAAGGTGTCATAAGCTGTAGAAAACGAATCAATCGATCATACAGAAGATTAATTTTTTTAACAGTTTCAAAAAGTAAGCGTAATCAATACAAAGTATTTAGAGCGTTTTTTATGTGCATAAATTTGAATCATATATATATATATAGATAGAGAGAGAGAGAGAGAGTGAGAGAGAAAGAGGGGAATTTTATTAATCTTTTTTAAACTGGGAACCATCCCTATCATATCTGATTAATGGAATAATTATGGCGTAGTTTTGGGTAGTGATTTTATAGCAATATTTTATATCTACTGGTGTGTGATTAAATTAATGCTTTAAGTTTCGGCCTCTGGTACCTCTTTTCACATCACGTTAGACTGGCCTCTTAATGGACACGCAGAAGTTAAGATATCTGAATAATGTTTTAACAGAAGATGCAAAGTGCATCACCGAGATGCGAACATGCAATGGCCTAGAGAAAGAAGACTTCCAAAACCAAACAAAGTGCTAAATAACAGGAAAATTTTGTTAGAAACAAAGAAAAGTGTGTTGGTGTGCTATATGATATTCATCCTCTTATGTGGCAGTGAATGCTGGAAATCTCCCCGTAAATGAGTCAATTAATACACAATAGAAATATGGTTCTACACAAAGATACTGAAAATTACATGGGTGCAGGGAGGAAACAAGATGACTGTCTTAAATAAATGGCAACAGAATAATGCTTATAGTCATCATCACGAAAAATAGTTAGGACTCCTTGGATGCAGGATAAGGAAGGAGGACTTCGAAAACTTAAAAAATTCAGGTCATATTGTGGACAAAAGAGGGATAGAAGGCAGTGAGTCATGTAACAGATAAACCTGTGTGGATCGATTTGCATTACGTGTATAGGCTTAGCAAAGGGAGAAAAACGTGTTGAAGATATTGAACGACATCATCGCTCAGGTCCTTCAGAGATGCGCTACATAGAAGAATTTACATTTAATTTCTGATAAGGAATATTTTATGCAAATTAGATGATTATACTGACCTTCGATGTTTCCTTACGGAAATTGCTATCATATGATTGAAGATTAAATTTTGGCATGATCAACATATTCCCCATCTGCATTACTTCAAAGAAAAGGTTAGGAAGGAAACCCCCATATACTGGAAAGAGTTATAACCGTTACTGGAATTGAGAGGCCTGTTTTCCTGATGAATATTTTTAAAGTATAGATTTCATAATTTTTAATCGTCTAGTTGCTCGATCAATTGATTGATTCGTTTCCTACACCTCAATAATACTTTGCAAGTTATTGAAAGAAAGAACAATATTTATAGATTGTCAGCATTTTTCTTTTTGAGAAAATAATGTTTGTGTGATACAAGTTTTAATAATTAACCCCTTTCTGGGCGGAGAAATGGTCGATTCATATATTTCCCATGTGTATTTCCGCTTGAGTGAATATAACAGGAATTTGTACTCGGCTCTCCGATTAAAAAAATAGACACATTGTCTATTAGATGGTCCAAATATCCACGCTTACATCACCTGATATTTCGAAAAGTTCACCCATCTAGGTACTGATGATCAAGGAATGAAGAATCTTTCCATTTATGGAAACAGTTAATATTAACATAACCATTTTACATAGTTTATTTTACGTTTCAGAGAAAAACAACAACAACAACAACAAACTTGTACCTAATTAGCCCTTTTCCAAGAAAGTAAATTAATTTGATTAAGAGAAAAGTGAAAGGATGTAACAAATGGTTATTAGAAAGATCTTTATCTGGAGTATATCGATATTGAAAAAGAAGTTTACAGTTAAAACGTAACATTCTCTTTCTACACACCGAACTATATTTAATCATACGATATCTGGATGGTATATTACGCTCTGCATTTAAATTAATGGCAAACACTTTTGTTCGTTGTCTTCTTCAATTTTTCAGATTTGTATTACAGAAATAGTTAAAAAACACGCTCTTAAATAGGCGCCCGAGGGGGTCGTCAGTGATGTTATTTGCCTTGGTTCCTCGGGGAGTTTCGGGTCTTTCAACATCATACTCCCCATCACCAAGTCTACCCAATCAGGGTATATCAATCGCTGACCCCACCCCCATCTCGATCAAACGCTAACATCTACTCTGGCCTTTTAATAAATTCGACAAAGAAAGACAACGTTTTCCGCACACCCGATTGGATGTTTGTAACAACCAATCCGCTGCGCGAACTATCTTTTAAATGATCCACAGTGTGGACTGGCGTCTTTTCTTTTTTCGGTGGGTAGCAATTTTAATGGATATCCTAGGAGGTAATCTTAATGTTCTTAAATTTAACCCTTTTTTCTAAATATTATATAGTGTCTTACTCTAAATATTTGCCGTTTTTATTTTATTTGTGCTTTGTTTTTGGAGGGGTGGGAGACTTAAACTCAACCCTACTATCACATTTTTAGCGTTTAGCTTGATTCTTAACATTATTACAGGTCAGTTAAATTTAAATGGATATATTCACAAAATGAAAATAATTGTCCATAAACATGCCGTATATTTTAAGGTAGTTTTTTTTATACATCCATTTTAATCTCCCGAAGAGGTTCGTCCTAAAGGTTTGTACTTCAACAATCGTATCATATAAAAAGAACAACTGTTTAGTTAGTTGAAGAATGAACATTATCATTTTTATATCTACTGCAAGATATCTTGATTCAATTTTATCGCTAATCAATATTTATTTTTCTTTCAAAATCAGAAATTTTGAATCACGTCTATTATGACATTGTGCTTAATGTATTTCCTTGTCACACGTCAATGATACTAACTTAAACGAGTATATGCAATTTGATTTTCAGTGCTTCTTTTGCATCATAAAAGTAGTTGGGATATACGGAGAACCAGCTAGTGTTCATTCCCAAGTAATATGTTGCTTTGTTTGCTATCAAACTCTATTAATCTACCTAAGTGAAATTAATCTTTTGACATGAACCTACTTCATAAAATATATTATTTTTAACGAGAGAGTCGCGTTTTAATGTTCATAAAATAAATCATATTATCCGTTAACCTTTGCTTATTCTCTATTATATTAGAAGAAAACATAATACATTAAGGCGGATATTTTTAACATCTGATATGACAGATTAGAAAATTAAATCGAAATCGATGTCAGTGAATGTGATTAGTGAAACTAAATAAAAACGAATTACAAAAAATCCTCAATGTTTTTTTGACAGCCCATTTTTAGGAAATAAATTGTAGTTCGCCATTGAAGTCTATAGTAGAATTAATTAGTGTAAATTCATTATTTCTGCAGTGCCTGCTACCCCAGATAAAAAGGTATTTGTTGGGGGACAATTTTAAACACGTGATTACCACGGATATGTTTTAGATTTTTGCAAGAACTAACTGAATTAGGTTTTTATTTAACAGACAAAAATCTTAATCAAAATCAACTGCATAACAATTTGCTGAAAAATTGTGTAACGTACGAAATGAACATGTGGTCGTCACGAGAAAATGCCAATTAAGAGCTGTCATATATCGAAGGCGAGTCTACGAGCCTTATTATAATCGTGTCATTTGTCACTAAAGAATTATATCGTAAACATCTGAACTTATTCGATGAATACGTTTATAGAAGAGACCATTGTAGCGGACTGTGGGGGTGAATATGTGAAGAGATATCAGAAGGTTAAAATTTCCTGCTGGCCGTTCCAGCTACATATGAATGTCGGACTTTAATTAAGTCCAAAGGAGACAAAGAAACCAAACAAGACCGATATACATGGGTAAACAAATATATATTAATAACGAGTTACACAAAGACATGAAAAGTTACGTAGAGTTTGTATGGAGACATTATATGCGTGTGTTGTAAGTGTTCGTACGTACGTGTGTGGTTCTTAGCGCGTTCCCAGAATTTGGGAAACGTTGTATCTGTGAGAGGTCGCATATTGTCCGAAGTGAAAAAGAGAGATTTTACGTCACCTCCGCGCGAGGTAGCGGCCCAAGGCCTGAGTCAAAAAAAGAGAGAGGGGAAGGGTCAGGCAGTATTTATAGAGAAGGGAGAGAGAACCCTGTTGAAGGATTAAGGAAAATGAGGAGGAGCTAACTCCGACACCATCCCTTAATAAGTACCTTCATCATTTCCGGTGTCATACAGCGAATATATTTTGACATTGTATGCTTCATAACTCATCATTGTGCCGAGACGAGCAATCTAGTCTTTCAAATTTTAAACAGTCTAATAAATATGTCACGTTGTACACAATAACTTTAACTTTTATCTAATGGATATATCAGTAAATTAAAAAAGAAAAGAAGGAATGTATTAATCCATTCACTAATAATTGATTATTAAACGTACACAAATGAGGGAAGTGTTGTGTTTAACTTGCCAGATGAAGCGCCCAGTAGATTAATAGCGAACAATACCAGATTACATATTGAAATAATTGGGAGGATATTTATTGATTTAGCGTAGCGTAAATATGGCTGTTACTTGGTCACAAAGACACACACACACACACACACACACACACACACATATATATATATATATATACATATACATATATATACATACATATATATATACATATATATATATATACATATATATATACGTACATATACATATATATATACGTACATATACACATATATATATATATATATATATATATATATATATATATATATATATATATATATATATATATATATATATATATCAAACCAAACTTCGAAATAATTACATTAGTCAAATGACTATGTAGAAGACATACGCTACAGCTACGCGACCACAGCTCATCAGACTCCATCCGAAACATACTAGTAGAAAATAAAGTATAATAGCCTTATTCACATATAATAACAGATTATAAATAATGGGAGACCTAATAAGAAAAATGAAAAGCTAACACTCAATAGCATTAACTATGAACACAGCAACAATTTCAACATTAAAATCGCCTTAAAGAATAGCTAAAACGTTCAGATATGCAAAAATTCATATAGTTTTAAACACATTGTGTTCAGAAAAAATAGCACTTGTACGAACACAAGCAAAATTAAATGAAATGATTAATAGCAGTACATTGATATTCGTTTTTAAGAAAACGCAAACACACAGACATTAAAATTATATATGTGTGTGTATGTGTCACCGAGATATATATATATATATATATATATATATATGTGTGTGTGTGTATCTATCTATCTATCTATCTATCTATCTATCTCTTTCTCTCTCTATATATATGTATATATTTATTTATTTATTTATATATATATATATATATATATATATATATATATATATATATATATATATATATATATATATATATATATAGTGTGTGTGTGTGTCTTCCAATATTGTCATCATTTAAAATGTGACCGTCTGAGTAACTAGGCAAGCAAAGTTTTTTTAAAATTCATGTTTATTAATAAAATAACTATTTGGCTAGATTTGAACAAGTTATTCAAAGGGATGTAAATTTAATAACTGATTTCGTCAAGCTTCAAAAATTTTTTATTATGTGCATCACTTGTGACACGTCACACGTCACATCTTTTCTCCAGCTCCAGCCAAACACGTTTTATCATGTCTTGCGTAATATTGTCTAGCACATCAATCATTCTCTGCTCACTTTCTCCAGGCTTGTAGAAACTGTGGATGTACAGATTGGAAAAAAAAGTATCGCTATCTTACATGCTTCTCATGTAGGTATGCTTGTATGTGTGTGCGATCAACATTTAACATATATATATGTGTGTGTGTGTGCATTTGTGTCTCGCTGTGTTAATGTAGTTACTTTATTGTTGTTGTATACGTCCGCCTGTCCCGTTTCTGGACATATGTTATATTTTCAGAGATCGTGATCTGAAAGGAATATTACGATAATCGTTCAGATTTTTCTCATTTGATCTTTCTAATACCTGTATATTGTACTTTTGGAAATGTGAATGTTGGACTATTTCCTCAAAATTTCAAAAATGAAGAAAACATCGGAAGCGACACAAATGCGACTCTACAAATGGATGCTGAGAATTACATGGCCCGAATATTTTATCAAACCGAAATTTTTCGAGAAAATGTGAAAAAATGGAACTTATAGAGAACATCAGAAACAGTTGAATTTTCTAGGGCACATAATGAGGAAAGAGGGCTAGAAAAGTCTGATATTCACGGGACATACGCATAACGTAATTAGTGAGATATTTGTTAATAGATGACGAAGAAGGTGTAGAGGAAATAACAAAACTACAAAATTTATTAAAAGCTAAGAACGAGCAGGAATAGTGGATACGTCCTGAAGGTTAGCGTCTCATAAAAACGAAGAATGGTTTGTTAGTGAAAATTTTATCCACCATTGATCAGTTACGTTTTCCTCTCAGTTTATTGCGCCAATTTTTGAAGTAATAATTAAATTAATTACCACTAAAAAATGTTGCAATATTAATTAAATTTTAAATAATCTAAAGAATAATGACAACACCTGTTATTATTGAGGAGAATAGGTGACGCTAATAAGTAATCAATAATAAATCAGCGCCAATTACTGTGCATTTTAACTCATATATTTAAGCTGTTTTCCCAGAGAATTAGCGCGAGTCAAATACAGGGTGTCCATAAACTCTTTTTACAGTTAAAAAAATTATTACAAAAGCAAATGAACAGAAATAATGTGATAATTATTATAAAATGACGAATAGAATGTTTTTAAACTAATACCCCTCTATATGGGCACCATTAGTTGCACGAAGCACATCAAGACGATACTCGACTTCCTGCCGTATTCGCTGTAGCATAGTCTCATTAATGGTGGCAATGACATCAGCGATCTTTTTACTTTAAATTAGTGATGCCCAGTGTCTTTGTTCAAAGGAAAATATCTTGAACATAACCACATAGAAAGAAGTCCAGGGGAGTGATACTTTTTGAACGAGGTGGCCAGGGAATTGCACCATCCCTTTCAATCCTCCGGTCTGGAAATATAATGCAATTATTTAACAGTATATCTTTCATATACGGAATAACTGAAAGACAGAAATTCAACGTGATTAAAAACATTGATAACTACTGAATACAAGGAATAAATCTGATTAGGATATCTCATCAATTGCATTTGTAATATATAATAAATTGTAAAAGACTTTATGGAGAGACTATATAACTATACCTGTTATAATTAACACCATGTTAACATATTTAAACATGTTTTTAGAGTTAAAACAATCAAAATCGTGGAGGGTAGCCGTTTATTTGATAAATATATTTGAACATAAGACAATTGTACTCGTACATATGATCCATCGTAAAAGATGATGAAAAAATTGTTTGTTTGTTTTACAGCTCCAGTAAGTACCTGCTTCCTCCAGAAATCTTGCACATTTACAATCAAGATCAAGCCGAAAATGGATTATTGATGTCAGATATAGGCAAGAGGTGCCCAATCCTCAATTTTCTGTTTTGATAAATTTCAAAGTCTCTCAGTCTCCTTGCGGATGAGGAATTATTTTCAAACCTACAACACATTATCTACAGATGAAATGTTACAAGCATCTCGCTAACCTATCGTTATATCCTTGGAAAGTATTCAGACGAAGTACATTCTTCAGTTCAAACATTTGTGACATTCACGATTAGAAAACGCCTTTCCACGCGCATTGATGTGAACCACCGTCATATCCGTTGTATTTTATCGGTGAGACGTATGTTCAACTCGTGCAGGTTCTTCCCACGAAAAGCTTCTTTGTGGAACCGACAGCCAAGCGGATGCTTCCCGATTACCACAACATTAACTTGTTCGTTGCTAATGGCTATCTTCCTCACTTATCCCCATAAATGTGATTCTTATTCTGTAACGCTCTAATTCCAGTGGCTCTTGGGCCCTGTGCAAGATGGATATCCTTTTAAAGTAAATCATTAAAATAAATATATTAACATAAAATAACTGATGTATGATTTTATTTTTTTCTGTTTATACGTTAGTTTTATACAAACAATTAAAGTGTAAATTAAAATTAAAATGCCCGATTTATAATAAACGGTATTAATTCGATTTACCGGCCTGAATATAACTAAAAGGTATTGCACGTCAGGCCAAATGAGGGTTCCGTGTAGCAGACAGTTTCAATTCCTGTCGGAGGGAAAATATTTTCTAGGATACTTCTCGGCAATTCAGGCCGGTAAATGTAATTAACACTGTTTATTTTAAACAGTACATTTACTTCCTCTATCTATTAAAAAATATCGTATAAACAGGAAACACACACACACACACACACACACACACACACACACACACACACACACACATACACACACACACACACACACACACACACACATATATATATATATATATATATATATATATATATATATATATATAAAGTTCTGTGCTTTCCATCGATCAATGTATTTGCTGATGTTACAAACTGGACATACAGAGTAACGTTTATTATTTGATTCGATGTATATGCGTATTTGTTTGTTTTGTTTTAAAGAAAAACAGAGTAAATTTAGCCTATTTAATACCAAAATATAAGTACGCCGAAATTAATCTTCATAGTCAATATTTATTGTGAGGAAAATAAAGTAAGTAAAGCTTCTGACATCAAAGAACATCTATATTGTAGAAAGCGTATTCCAGAACAACACTGTTGCAGATGCCACGCTTTTGCATATATATGATACGCTTAATAATGCTAACAATTCTCATCACACAAAGGTGATAAATATAAGTTGAATAACAGCAAAAATAGAAGAAATTATCTACTGAACAAAATATGTGAAATACAATATTCAAACTAATCATCACTCCGTAATCCTTTTAGATAAGTTAAACATAGATGATGGAGAAATTCTATTCTGGATGATAAATGCGATGAAACAGTTTCTTGCTATGGACATGATACAAAGGAAATGACCTTTTTGTGTTAGAAAGATAAAGTGTGACAAAGAAAACATAGCTGATTGTGTGGTTACTTGTTATAATACACACACATACATAAGTATATATATATATATATATATATATAAATATATATATATACATGCGTATGTTACAACACATACACTAAGTTTTTCTCCCTCTCAATCCTCACCCATACTTACATGCCTGTGAAGCCTGTGTATGTGTAGGGATATTTATATACGGTTTCGTTTAAGTTCCTACTGATCTGAATGAGTAATTGTTCGACAAACATCGCGCGCCTGTTAACTTTCTTCCTGGTCGAAAGAGCTTCTCTTTTTAAGACCGATGATTGATTCCTCTGAAACGGAAGTGGGGAGAAGCCTTTCTTTTCAGCTTTCAGATGATGTAAATTTGCCTCTGATCTCTTCCAGATATTTAAGTCCCGTGTATGCAGAGCAATCATCTGAACCAGCATAATAGCTGTTATAGATGAAACTTTTACCAGAAATCTTAGACGCTGAACACAGAATGGATGTTTAAATCTAATGTTCTGTATAAATAATCGGCTACAACAAAGGTCGTATTCGCTGAGTAACCTTCACAGTTCTTTCTTTCTCTGCCTCCACATTTATTCATATATATATATATATATATATATATATATATATATATATATATATATATATATATATATATGTATATATATATATATGTATATATATATATATATGTATATATATATATATATGTATATATATGTATATATATATATATACATATATGTATATATACATATATGTATATATATATATATGTATATATATATATATATATGTATATATATATATATATGTATATATATATATATATATATATATATATATATATATATATATATATATATATATATATATATATATATATGATCCATATTATTTTTATTACCGTCCTGTGTATTGGCAAAAGAGTTCAAAACGAATCTTCTAAATATATCAAGAGATTGCACTGCCCTGAACATATTTTGATATATGCCATCGCATACCATTGCAAAGTTAATTCTAGGACACTGAAGCCACAACTCCATTTTTACGTGCTAGCGCCATATCTTGCTATACAGAACGTGTATTTTTTGTGGAAAAATTGCTATTTCTAACTGTCCCATAATCTTCAAATTAAGTCTGAAAACCTCACACAAAAGCCAAAAAAAAAGTTTTTAAAAAAAGACTGCTATTAATTGATTAATTGGTCTGTGTTTTACTGCTAATCAACCCTTTTGCAAGTTATTTTAAGCCAGGCAATATTTTTTAATGCAAGTATGTTATGAAGATAATAATGATTTACTGATACAAGTTTTACTAGTTATACCATAGATGGGCTAAGAAGAGGTGGATTCATAATTTTTTCACAAATATATTTGTACTGAAGTAGATATAAGTAATCCGAATGGAATTTTAACTCGGCTCTCCGTTTTTTAAAATCTGAACCATCATCCATTACACCACACGGAAATGCAATCTTACAAAACCTTGTATTCCTAAGCAGTTCCTCATCGAGAACCTTAACTTTGATGATCCATTGAGAACCAGTATTTCATCATTACATAACCTCTATTATATTCCTGAATGCCAAAAACCCATTTTTCTGAGTATAATAATTGCTGGTAATGTCTCATTGTATTGTACTGTTTTATGAAAGGAAATATTATAGCATCTATAGATATAATCCATGATTATAATGAAAGTGCAATTTTATTGTACTATTCTATGAATGGAAACATTATAAAATCACTAGATATCATCCATGATGATAGAGAAGATTTAATTGTATTGTTACATGTTATGGAATGAGAGTGTAATTTTATTGTTCTAAGTTATGAGAGAAAACAATATAAATTTGTTGGATATAATCACTTTCCATAGTACTTATAAAACGCTTTTAATAGAGACATAAGTTTTTCAGTGACCTAATTTATTCGTGAAGAGCGGGTTGTAAAATATTGACAAGACATTAAAGTTATAGATGGACAGTAACACTGAAGACGAGACAAATGAATCATTGCTGACTACTTCTGGAACATAAAACGTAAAAATCGATTAAGTATTCACGAAAATGAAATAAGCGTAAATTCTAAACATCAACACGTATTGCTCTCACTATTCGAATTATAAACACTTATTGGGTTTTATTTCTTTCGTATTTCAGAAGTTGATTTATTTCACACTAATATTAAGTTTCAAATTTTTTTCACATTTAAGGGGAACTAACGCAATCGTGACCGTTCTTTACATAATATGTACAATTTCGAACAAGGTATCTATGCTAATGAGAGAACCATTTACCCTGCTTTAATAGTAAATATACATCAGATAGGTTCGAAAAGTTGCCCTCGTAAATTAACTCCATTCAGTTGTTAATGTGGCTTGTAAATTTTAACGCTTCCAAAACCGAACTATTATCTTTCCATCACCATATCATATATATATATATATATATATATATATATATATATATATATATATATATATATATATATAAAATAACATTAATCACTTAAGTGATAAATTTTATATTATTAATCCAACATATATATATATATATATATATATATATATATATATGTTGGATTAATAATATAAAATTTATCACTTAAGTGATTAATGTTATTTTTTATCTACTTTCGTAGAGTAGATGGACCATCAAACAAACACTCCGTTCACTCGTCAAGAGATAAGGCAATAATATATATATATATATATATATATATATATATATATATATATATATATACCCAAGTTTAGGATTGGTATATACGGAGTGAAATCCAATAACCAACAATTAATATTCTTTAAAGAGTGCTCAATACAGAGTAGAGCAGATATAATTATTTATTTGAATATTACAACATAAATATGTTATAAAATCACGACAAAAGTAGCCATTTTGTTTCAACACTTCTTGTGTCTTGTCAAGTGATGATATAGAATATAGAATTCTATATTCTATATCATCACTTGACAAGACACAAGAAGTGTTGAAACAAAATGGCTACTTTTGTCGTGATTTTATAACATATTTATGTTGTAATATTCAAATAAATAATTATATATATATATATATATATATATATATATATATATATATATATATGTGTGTGTGTGTGTGTGTGTGTGCGTGTGTGCGTGTTTGCGTTCATTAAGTATACTTATTATTTAGAGAGCAGTCATTCATTTCAACGTGTTTTATTTAATACAATTGTCTAAATATGTTTGTTGATCCGCTTAATGAATTTACCCTCGTGTGGGATTCATCATTGTTCTGTCTGGTGGTAACTTTAACCAAACCTTTTCGAAAAATTATATAAAGTTCTTATTAAGTTCAACCATCTGTAGCCACTTTTAAGGAAACGCGTTTGAAAACGATGAAAAAAGTTAACGACTGTTTATTCATATCACTGTAAGTGACTAATTATAAAAGGCAGTTCATGGGACATTGCTGACAATCTCAGCGTGTTCGTATCAAAATTTTCACCTGACATAAAAATTGTTGTTCCACACGAAGAGAAACACAACGGAAATTTTAAGGGTTATTACTTTTACCTACTGTTTTATAATAATAATAATAATAATTTAATAATAATAATAATAATTGCACACTGCAACGTATCTTTGAAGATATTCGAAAAGCTGACAAAATACAAGGACCTTGAAATAGAAATCTCAAAAATGTGGCACATGGGAACATCAACAAACCCCGTTGTAGTTGGAGCCCTTGGACTGGTTGGAAAAGATTCCAGTAGACTAATTGAAGGGATCCCTGGAAGTCAATGCCTCAAAGAGATACAAAAAATTGTTCTGACAAGTACAGCCCATACTTTACGAAGGGCTTTATCAATGTAATTATTTTTATTTTTTGCGGTGTAAAGTGTCATGATGCCATTTCAAACCTTAGGTCCCTGGGCGAGACCCGGAAAGAAATTTGTAAACGCCAGATATCAAAGAAAATAATAATAATAATAATAATAATAATAATAATAACAATAATAATAATAATAATATACAACCAATGTACAAAAGCCTTGAAATCAATATCTCAAAATTTAGCACCTGAGGACATAAAAATTCCAGTTTTAGTTGGAGCCCTCGGTTTTATTGGAATAAGTTCTGATACACTAATTGAAGATATCCCTAGTAGACAAGCTTTAAAGAAATACAAAAAAAAATTGTACTTGCAAATAACCCATACATTAGGAAGGGTTTTATAAATATAAATTTTGTATGATCTTGTTTTTTTTTGTGGGGGGATTCAAAAAATGATCAGGGGAAAATGTCATGATGCCATTTCTGACCTTAGGTCTCTAGGTAGGAAGCGGATTATGAGTATACACCAGAAATTACAGGAAATAATATAATAATATTATATGTTTAGTACTGCATGTTTCTGAGTACACCGGTCTTCTATTTGCTTTATATTTTCTGGGATAAAACGCCAATTTTGGTGCGGCGTTACGCTCAGACTAAAGGCTATGATGACTTATGTCTTCGTACTAGCAAAACAACGGACTGTTTCCGAAATTTTTCATGTACCCGATTTCGTTCACATTTCTTGGTTCAACAAGTTGATTAGTTGTCAGGCTAATTTCAACTGTGCCACACGCAAAATCGGCTCTCCAAACTGCCAAAAAATAAATCAGCTTCTTGAGAAATTGACCAAGGTAAGATTCAATACTGACTCATTCGTGCACGAACGTTGTAATGCACCCCCATTAAACACATAAATGTTTTCCTGCGTCTTTAGCTATGTAGAGAGATATTTTGAAAGAATCAACAAGGGCCAGGGTAAAATAAGGAGAGAATCAAGTAACGAACTCAAATCAATTGAAGAAAGATCAGATGAAAAGAAATAACTCAAAATAAAGCCATACAGCTACAAATGATAAACAGCATGTAGGAAATGCTACTTTCTTTTTAGTACTAAACCGACCGCACAGAAAACGAATCGAAAAAAAAATGTCAACGTGTACTTCTGAAACGCAAATCGAAAGACGGAAACAGGAAAACGCGGCGGGAAGTCTCGTGAAAAGTTGCGGTAATCAGCCATAACAGAGAGACAGGAGAAGCGTAACATACGAGCATAATATATTCGCATTGGAAAAAATGCGGCAAACATATCAAACAAAACATCTCTTGTATAGTTTTAAGGCAACGAAATGCGATTAGTTCATGCTAAAATAATACAAAAGGCTAAACACGGGGTCTTACGGTGACGAGTAAACTGCAAACAGCAATGCGAACCGTTTGCCTTGTTGCAAACAACCCAACTACTCACGGTTGTCAACCTCCCGCTTCATGTTATTTGATATATGATAGGAAAGATGCATAAATCACTTGCGGAGTGAAAAACTAACGGACACCCAGTGGTGTAGAACAGATTGGTTAGAGGGTCAATTCTCAATTCTTTATACGCTTATGCTAAGATCGAACGTTCATCTTATTTTCCCTCAATGTAACTCGTCTTTCTTTTTGACTTCAATCCACATGTCTTTTCCTGTGTTTCCCTTTAATCATTAACACATTATGTTATTTTATTTTATTTTTTCTCTCCCCCTATTTGGCTTTTGCAGTCTTTAAGGCAGTTGTTCGATGTATATTCCATCTCCCCGATAAGCCGTTCAGTATTGTATGCCCTGCTGGTTTATTTTTGCTTTGCAACAGTTTTAAGTTATGAAACGCAGTGAAGTAATACGCTCTCATTTATCTCATTCTAGACATGAGTAATATTTCCTCATCCTATACATTTCTTGTTCTGTCCTCTTTCTTTATTTAAACTGTTTCCCCCCCCCTTATTTTCCGACCACTATGGTCTTTATTTTGCTCTTTCTTTTTAACTTCATTTCTTTTCTGTTATTGACTGTTTTATCTTTCCTATCATTTCCAAACATTATATTCTTTATTCAACATTTTTCAGGTTATATCTTTCTGTTAAAGCTGGCTTTACTCACCTCCTTCCCGCTCCGCCACAATGCACATTTTATTTCGCCCTCCTTTTCTAAATTTACTTTTTATTTTTATACTGTTTTATCTTTCCCTTCTCTTCGCA
Organism: Acanthosepion esculentum; assembly: GCA_964036315.1. NCBI lineage: Eukaryota > Metazoa > Mollusca > Cephalopoda > Sepiida > Sepiidae > Acanthosepion > Acanthosepion esculentum. The sequence goes on along the minus strand of OZ038482.1, from coordinate 42,573,176 downwards.
TCATTGTATTTTTTATGCTGCTGAAATCACTCTCCTGAATTTCTTTTCTTTTCATGGCGGTTTTATCCTTCTTTCTTTTCCGTCCATAATAACCATTCATCTAATTTTCCTTTTCAACCTTATATATTCTCGGGGTGATTTTTCCCTGTTTTTTTTTTTTTTTGTAACATAATTTACTTTATTCTTGCCAACATTTTTTTTACGTTATATGTTTTGTCCTGATGGCGATTCTCTAAGCTAGCTTATATGTGGCACAAGTCCGAATATACGGGCCACCTAGATCTATTGTCAGGATGATGCTTTTTATTCTCCTCTCTTTTCCGTCCACAGCACTCTTTATTCCGCTTGTTATTTTTAACTTTATTTCTCTTCTCTTAGCGATTGTTTCGTCTTTCCTCTCTTTTATCAACATTATATACTTTATTCTGGGCAACATTTTTTCGCATTATTTCTTTTCTCTCATTGACTGTTATACACTCCTCTCATTTTGACCAGCATAGTCATTGTTCGGCCAATCCTTTGTAAACATCTTTATTTTCTCTCGGGGTCTGTTTAACTTTTCCTTATTTTCCGACAACAAAGTACTAAGTACAAAGAACAAGAAAATAAAGTATAGTGTTAAAAGCAAAAGGATGAGCCCGAAATGCAAATTGCAGGTCGCGTATCAAGCAGGAACAGAAATTTAAATATATGGGAATTGTTCCAACAGAGGACTGAGATCAGAAATGGTATTGGGATGACCAAAGACGCATCCCAAATGCTAAGCAAAGAATTAAGATACAGAAAAATTCAGTTAGAAACAAAGAAACGCATACAGAAATGGTGCATGATATCTGTACTTTCTCTGTGGCAGCGAATGTTGGATAATTTCCTCAAAGACCACGAAGAGATTCGAAGCAAAAGAAATGTAGTTCTACAGAAAGATGCTGAGGATGCCATTGTCCAAACATGTGAACAACAATGGGGTTTTGGAATAAAAAGGAAACAAAAAGGAAAAATATTTTTAACATAATGAAGAAACAGTTGAGGTTTCTGTGGCATGTAATAAGGAATGAGGGATTTGAAAACCTGATACTCATGAGACAGATTGAGAGAAAAATAGAAAGACGAAAGCAGTGCGTAATCATACATGATGAGCTTGAACAAATGGATTGCAGAAAAAGGTTTAGGAGTAATAACAAAAAAAAAAAACTTATTAAGTGCCACATGGAACAGGAACATGTGGATTGCCATGAACGCCTACGCGCAGAAGGGACACGGCAAATAAAGGAAAATGAAGTACTGTATATTACCCCTCGCTTTACAAATTCTCTTTTCTAGTATTCATTGGGTTTATATTATCTCATTCCCAAAAAGTTCACTCAGTCCATGTGTCTTCATGTCATCACCTATTTTCCTTTCATACCCTTTTCTCTCTCTTTATTTTTCATTCTATATATATCTTCTCACTCGTCTTCCCTAATGATTTCTTTCATTTTCTTCTCTTCTGTCGCCCACTTTATTTTCTTTGTCCTTCTATTTGCTATTCTAGTCTCAGTGATTGCCATCATTTCGGCTCTTATCTACAGTTTGTATTTTTCCATCTCTCCACACTTTTTCACTCATTTCCTCTCTTTAGTAATCTCTTTCCTTTCCACGTTTTCATTCTCTACATATACGTTTTCATCTCTATAGCATTTTATTCTCATTTTCATATCAGTGATCACTTGTTTGTAATTCTAAAACTCGGTCACATACATATTAAATACGTTTTTCTTATGTTTCAATTTTCGAAATTATAATATATTTTTTTTATTATTTAATGTTTTAAATATATTTTGCTTTAGTACTTATTCAAATTACAACAAACGTTCTTTTTTCTAACGGACTTTCTCTCTGAGCGACATTTTTCCCTTTCTAAACGCAAATTGCATGGTTATTGCTTTTGTTTCTTGTTATTGCTTCCGATCACATTTGAGTTAATTCCTTCTTTTCATCCGGCGTGGTGTTTATTGTATCGTCTTCATTATCTTAAATTTATGCTCCCCTATTTTATACACATTGGGGGGGTGGAGGCCAGTATTCATTTAAGGATATTTGTTTTAATTTCCCTTTATTTTTCTAATTTTGGTCCAGTATTTAGAGTTTTTAAAATCATCTACAAGTTGAGTATCAATAGACGTCATCATCATCATCATCATCAACAACAAAAACAACACCAACAACACCACATCCACCGCCACCACCACCGCTGCCGCAGCCATCATCATCATCATCATCATCATCATCATCATCATCATCATCATCATCATCAAAAGCAAATGAATCATGTCACCTTCGTGTGGCAGGACCGAGGTTGCCTAGTGTACTTTGATGCACCGCCGTACTCTGCCTTTTGCTAATGGTGAGATATTTCTTGAACCACGCGGTACGAGATCGAAGAAACAACGTGACACCTGATAGCGATGTCGAATGGTGGTATTACGAAAATTCTAAACTATGCGAACGCTCGGAAATAAGTAGGAGATATTTAAAGTGGATAAACTGCAAAGAGGTGAAACAGAGATGTTTCCCGAAACTATATATCGATTCTGTATTTTCCGGTTAGCAGCAAACACAACGCGTGCGTGCATGCGCTCGCGCGTACACACACACACACACACACACACACACACACACACATATATATATATATATATATATATATATATATATATATATATATATATATATTTATAGATAGATAGATAGATAGATATATTAACAAGTTCAGCGCTCGAATCATCCGGAATATCATCACATGATTTTGCGGCTAGAACTGAATCTCTGCTGAGTGACATAAACATAACACCATCGATGGTTTTGGGCCTCCTGGCAACATTTCGCAGATCCACTTCATGTTGACGGTTGGAAAGTATCGGTTGCCCACCACCGGATGATCTTACGCTAAGGAGACTGATTTGCAGCATTCGTTTCCCAGGTTTCGTTTTCGATTTTGGCCGGTGTCAGGGATGTTTTCCCGTGATCCATGAAGTGTTGCTTGGGCCTCTGCTTAGCGTTTTGCCTATGGGTAGTTCTCCAAACAGAATGATTGCAAGTTTAATATTAAAATATTCAGCTCTTTTATTCCACGTATGTCATCGGTCTCCCCTGTGTGCTTTGCGCGAATAGCGACATCCAATTCTCTTAGTTATGGCTTCCAATTAAAACGATAAAAACATTCACCTCCGTTATGCTTCCACCTGATGTGTTATCTTTAACACAAGAATAGTTACAAAAGAATGAGAGTTATGCTGCAGCATAATCACAGGGCGTCTCGCATAATTCTTTTTTCTTGAAGACAAGATTCAGGTTTTAAATTTCTCATATCTTGACTTTTATATGAATTGAAGCATAGCGTTCAACTCGTTCAGAAACCTTTTTTATTATCATCTATTTATAAATGTTTTTTTTTCAGATCAAGGACTAGAAAAGTCTTCAAACGTAAAAAATAAATCTTCCAAATTAACAAATTAGTGGATCAGATATTAGAGACAGACATTATAAAATTAGGAAGTGATTTATCAAAGACAAAAATCACGTCACGTGAAATCGTCCAGCAACCCCAAAACAAACGTGGGTAGAAGAGAAAATAAGATCATCAATCATTTCGAATTACCAGAAGAAAATTCTATGGAAATGACTATAACATTTAATTTAAGTAGACTAATTTCATTTAAATTTCCTTTAATTCATAAGTTTCAACCAAGAGTAACAGAAAATATTTGGTCAGTTAAAGAGGAAACAAACGGCGGTTTCCTTATCTTATATTTTGGAAGGCTTACGAGTTTTATACATACAAGGCATACGTAAATTCATTTTATCATGGTTTATTTTCATTCCACGTTTGAGGCTGTTTGATAATCACAGGTGCATCACTTGATTCACTTTTTCGTTTCTCAACTACCTTTCAGCTTCTTTAACTGACATTGTCGTGGTAAAAAAAAACACTGGGATATATTGAAAAGGATGAGAATGCCGAATTGTTTGATATCATAATGAACTGCAGACACTAGTCTATGGCAAGCAATTAACGTCTCTGTTCCATTATTAGGGCGTAATCTCATTGCGATTTTCTTAATCGGCTATAATTGACTCTTTTCGTTATAGTTTTCACGGTTTCAGTATTTCTAGCATTTCTAGTCTTTCTTTCCTCATTATAAACATCCCCGAAATTCCAGGCGCTTTTTGATAGTAAATATAATTTTCATCATGATCCAACTTTTCTGTCCATAGTATTCTCTCTGCTATTCCATGAGGAAATAGGAATTAAACACCAAAACGTTAAAAAACGTTATTTTTGTGAATGAGTTGTCATTGTAATTAAGATTTCAACCTCCATGTTAGATATATACTAAGCATAACTTAGTTTTGTGACAATGCCGAATGCATGGGACACGTAGTGTGGATCGAATTCGCCAGTTCAGCTGCAGTAGTGAGAAGATACATCCTCAACGTTTGCCACATATATTACGTATTGTGCCACAGCTAAGCTATGATTTGTAAACAATTATCTATATCTATCACCCTTCTCTCTCCCCCTCTCTCTCTCTAACCACAACATAAGGAACACCATAAAATCTCTTATTCCTGAGAACCCTAGAACAGCAACATTCTACACTATCCCAAAACTACATAAACTCCCCAAAATCATTTCAGAAAAACACTCTAACATTTTCTCATCCAACCAACATCAAATTACACACCGAAATAATGAAGAGGACATCTATGAAATTTCAAAATCCCTCAAAATCATACCATCTGGTAGACCCATAATATCAGGCCTTGGTTCCCTCACAGAACTTATATCTGGATGCATAGAAAACATCCTAAAACCTTTACTGCCTGACATACCTAGTTATATTAGAGATACTACTGACTTTCTCAACAAATTGCAAAACATTAACTCAGTCCACCCGGATACAATCCTAGTAACGATGGATGTTTCGTCTCTTTACACGAACATTCCACATACTGAAGGAGTTTCAGCTTGCCATGAGTTCCTTAATATAAAATTACCCAACAACCAAGTTACAGATATATGTCAATTAATAAATTTCATTCTAACACATAGTAATTTTAAATTCAACAACAAACACTATTTACAGATTAGTGGCACAGCAATGGGCACGAAAATGGTACCTAGCTATGCTAATATCTTTATGCACATTCTAGAAAGGAAAATACCAGACAATTCAGAATTTAAACCATTACATTATTTTAGATATATTGATGACATTTTCTTATTATGGACTCATGGATCAGAAAAACTAAAAAATGTTTTCACTTTCTGCAACAACTTCCATGTTACAATTAAATTTACCATAGAGCATTCATACACACCCGTCCCTTTCTTAGACGTTATGATAAAATTAAACAAACATACATTTTCTACCAGTCTATACAACAAACTCACAAACCAGCATAAATTCCTACACTTCAAAAGCTTGTCATTCTCTTAAATTAAAAAAATCTATCGTATACAGCTCATTTATAAGAAACAAACGCATATGCTCAGACCATCTAGTTTTTCTACACAACATTAATAACTTAACAGAACAATTCCTAAAATGTAAATACCCAATAAATATAAGAAAAGAACCTCTAAATAAAACTATCCATATAAATCGTAACACACTTCTCATATACAAGAAAAGTAAAAACAACAATCGAATTCCCATGGTTTCTAACCATAATCAATATTCCCAGACACTTATTCATAAATTAAAAAATGATTAAAAGAACCTCCAATTAAACAAAAAGATCAAAGACATTTTCGCTAAACCACCCATCAATGCAAAAAAAACATACACCTAACTTTTCAGCTATGCTCACCTCTACCAAATATATAAATAATACAAACCAAACAGGAAATTATAAATGTAATAAAATTCGTTGTCTAGTTTGCAAACACCTAATAACAGATAGTGAATTTTCTATACCCAACTCCAAAATCCAAAAACATCCACCTCGCCTCAACTGTGATAGCAATAATATAAGTTACTATATATTCTGCACAATATGTCCTAATAGTGGATATATTGGCGAATCTGGAACCAATTTTAGATTTCGTTTCAACAACCACAAACAAGACATACCTCAAAACAACCCGTATTCCCCATAACTGAACACTTTAAACAATCAGGACACTCATTAGACAACTGTAAATCTATATTCATAGACTCAGATTTTAGTACAACATACACACGAAGAAAAAAAGAGAAATACTCGATTTTAAAATTAGACACATATAAACTACGGTTAAACAAAGAGTTGGGTATTTTAAATCTGTATAAATATTTCAATAGTTAGAAGACTTTTTTAGATATAGTTAAAAAACCTTTTTAAACAACATCTAAAATACTATCGTTAGATTTACGTTAAAAGATTCAAACATAGTTGCATTCCACATCACGTGACGTCTGCGTCTAACGACGAACGCTGTAAAGTGTAAACAAACTGCCAAATGCAGTAATACAGTAATTCAATTAATTTCTGAGGAAGGATCGAGGTGGTCTGAAATATTAATTATATATAAAAACATAGAAATAAATACTTTCGCAAAAAAAACACACACTTTTTTTTCAGTACTTTTATCCATATATATATATATATATATATATATATATATATATATATATATATATATATATATATATATATATATATGTGTGTGTGTGTGTGTGTAAGCAAATATGTGGATGTAGATCCGACGGTATGATGAAAATGTGGAAAAGACATAGCAAAATCCGAATATGTGAGTTTACTGTTTTTTATTTTGTTTTTGTACCGATAAGCTATAGTTTTAAATAGGTACCCACTCCTTTCCACTTAGGATAAAATCTCTTCCCTGGGAACAGGTTTTCGCATCACCACCCACGCGGCGCCAGCGTATCCGACTCCAAGAAAGAATACTCTGACTTTAGAATTTCAGTTTTTCTGTTTCTGACTAGTCCTGTATATATCGTCTCTTCATCTAACTTAAATCTAATATAAATATGTCTCCATTAACCATGTCCTGTGGAAGGTCTATTTGACCGAAACGTCTGACGTCGACAGAATAACAAAAACAAAAACAAAATAAAAAACAGTAAACTCACATATTCGGATTTTGCTTTGTCTTTTCCACATTTTCATCATATATATATATATATATATATATATATATATATATATATATATATATATATATATATATATAATGACAAAAAACAGATATTGAAGTTAATGATATAAATGGCGATAATACATCTTCGCAAACAAATTTAATAATTGACATTAACCCCGAACCTGTAAATGAATGTTATGATCCCTCTTTGTTATGATCCTTCGCTACATAAGAGTTCTCATGTTTCAAAAACGAGAGACGTAACCATCAGTATAATTATTGAAATCAAGTCCCGTTTCATCCTCAAGCGAAAATTTAGGAATAAGCTATCTTGTGCTTTGCGCGTGTTTATAAGTATGTATACACGTGTATAGGTGTTTATAATTAAATGAACAAACGGTACAATACCTTTTTTAAGAATCCGATATGCGGATATATATGAAGTCCACTGTATATACACATAGTTAGCTAGTTACCTACCTTGCAGCACGAAATACATAAATAGTAAGCACATGATATATATCCGGACATGTCGGTCTTATGGTAATTTGATTTCTTCATAACATTAAATAAACAAAAATATACATCGTCTAAAACAAGTTTTCTGTATACGCTTTTGATCAAATGACCAAAAAAAATAAAGAAATCGATCAGAATCAATTTATAGTCAACACATCTATTTTCCACAACTGTGATAAACGCTCGCTTCAACAAATTATATCGCAGCTGCATTTTTACAGTCGAAAAACATGTTGGTCGCAAAATTATATTAAATATGCAAGGTAATAGAGAAATTATAAAAAAAAATGAATATAATATAAAAAGTAAAGATGTAATGATAGCAATTATTGAAAAAAGTGGGATGTGAGGAAGAAGGTGTTGGGGGTAAAAGCGGAAAGATAAGTGTGATAAAGATGTGGTTAGTAAGGGGAGATAACTATTGATAACATGAAAGCAGATTAGTGTAGATACAAGTACGAGAATTTGAGGATTGAAAATGAGAAAGAAGTTAAGATAAGTTCGAGAGCGAAACTTAGAATATGGTGTGAATGGAAATATAAAAAACACTATATATACATATATACTTAGACCCATATATATATTTAGACATAGGAACACACACACCCGTATATATATATATATATTTATATATATATATATATTTATATATATATATATATATATATATATATATATATATATATATATATATATATATATATATATATATATATATATATATATATATATATATATATATATATATTTATAATATAATATATGTAATATAATATAATATTTATTAAAGACATTTATGATATGATTAACGTTCTTTTTATACATACAAGTATTTAAGCAAATGCTCTGTTTTATAATAAACAGTATTAAATAACATTTACCGAACGGTTAAGGCACGTCACGCGAAATGACGGTTCCGTATAGGATACAGGTTCGGTTCCTGTCGGAGAACGAAAATTTTTTCTGAAAATTTATCGGTCATTTAAGCCGGTAAATGTAATTTAATAATGTTTATTATAAAACAGAGCATTTGCTTAAATAGTTGTATCTATAAAAAGAAGGTTAACATATCATAAATGTCATTAAAATAAATCGTCGGATATTGTCCAATTCAAAAATATAATATAATATATATATAATATATATATAAATAATCTAATATATATAATATAATATATATATAAGATACATATAATATAATACATATAATATAATATAATACATATCTAATATAATACATATGTATAATATAATATATATGAAGAAATATAGTCTTAGTGTGCTATATTTATGGGATAAAGTGCTCAATATCAGAGATACAGCGTGTGTAAATATGAAAGAGAACATTCAGTCTGTTTTCATGCTAAGTGTTTACTTCTATGTTCACTTTTATAATATATATATATATATATATATATATATATGATATATATATATATGATATATATATATATGATATATATATGATATATATATATATCATATATATATATATCATATATATATATATATCATATATATATCATATATATATATATCATATATATATATATATCATATATATATCATATGTATATATCATATATATATATATATCATATATATATATATATATCATATATATATATATCATATATATATATATATCATATATATATATATCATATATATATATATCATATATATATATCATATATATATATATATCATATATATATATATCATATATATATATATATATCATATATATACCATATATCATATATATATATCATATAAATATATATATATATCATATATATATATATATAAAATATATATATCATATATATATATATAAAATATGTATATATATATAATATATATATATATATAATATATATATAATATATATATATATTTAATATATATATATATAATATATATATATATATATATATATATATATATATATATATATATATAAAAAAGAACGTTAAACATATTATAAATGTCTTTAAATAAATTGTCGGACTATGTCCAATTCAAAAATATATGACATCATTTGTTTACATTTGATACGCTAGAGCAGATATGAATAGAAGAGATTCATGGAAGATTTAAGTTTAAAGATAGTAAAATCGACCTTGCTAACCAGACGCTTCTTCGTGGCCGAACGGTTAAGGCACATCACGCGAAATGATGGTTCCATATAGTATACCGGTTCGATTCCTGTCGGAGAACGAAAATTTTCTATGAATGTTTCTCGGACATTCAGGCCGGTAAATGTTTTTTAATACTGTTTATTATGAAACAGAGCATTTGCTTAAATACTTGTATCTATAAAAAGAACGGTAAACATATTATAAATGTCTTTAAATATATATGTGTATATATATATATATATATATATATATGTGTGTGTGTGTATATATAATAATGTGTGTTTATATATGTATATATATATATGTATATATATATATATATATATAGGTATGTGTATATATATGTATGTGTATATATATATATGTATCTGTGTATATATATGTATGTATTTACATATATATATGTATGTGTGTATATATGTATCTGTATATATATATATGTTTACATATATGTAGGTATATATATATATATATTTGTGAATATATATATGTATATATATATGTACGCGTATATATATATATATATATATATATATATATATATGTATATGTTTGTATATATATGTAAATCAATAATTAGTATTCCGAATGTCATTCTTGATTTCAAGAAAGACATTCGGATTACTAACACAAAAACAGAGAATGTTTAATATCGAGAATATTTAACATTGAAAAACATAAATGAAACAAATTAATTATTTTTAATAATATGTGGAAATATCCACCCCTTACCTGAAGACGGTCGCGAGACCAGAAACCTGTGTTGTAAAATTATGAAAAATAAAGAATATTATTTTTTTAAAAAATCCATATTACAACCAAAAAAGCTTGCGGTACTTCTCTTCTTTTTAATATACACACTTTTCTCTTGTTAATTATAACCTCTTCATTATATATATATATATTTAATATATTATATGTATATATGAAGAAATATAGTCTTAAAGTGTGCTATATTTATGGGATAAAGTGCTCAATATCAGAGATAGAGCGTGTTTAAATATAAAAGTAAACATAGAAGTTAACACTTAGAGGCGACTGTCTGTTTTTTGCTAGATGCATTCGTCAAGCCACCAGTGCTATTATTTTCTCGGCTATTTATATTTCCGGTCAGTGGTGCATTGTGGGTAGTCTATTTTGGCGCTTAATTTACCGGAAGTCGTTTTTTTATTTATTTGTGTCAAATTATTTTGCTTGTTTTTATTTAATTTTATTTTTATTTTTTATCTTATATATTTATATATTTTTTTTGATTTTGTTTTTATTAACTTAGTAAAAATCTGTTTATATAGCCTATTGTGGGTAGTCTATTTTGGCTGTTATTTTACCGGAAGTCGTTTATTTGTTTATTTATTTGGGTCAAATTATTTTGCTTGTTTTTATTTATTTTTATTTTTATTTTTTATCTTATATATTTATTCATTTTTTATTTTTTTCGGAGTTTTTATTTACGTAATAAAACATTTTTATATAGCTTTTTGGTTTCGATTTTTAAGTAACGTCGTATATTATGTTTTATTCATTTTTTTATCGTTATATAACAGTTATATGTATTTTTCGTCCGATTTTTAGCTTTGATTTTTTATAGTCTAGTATTTCGCTAATTTTGTTTATTATTGACTTTATTTATTGATTTTGTTCCTCATGTTTATTCTATTTCTTCTTTTCTAACAGGTGTGATTTGGTAATTTGTTTGGATTAATTTATTTTGCTTATTTTATTGTCA
>OZ038482.1:42551661-42556661 GCA_964036315.1 Acanthosepion esculentum | reverse complement strand
AACAAATTCTTTGTGGAGAATTCCGTTCACATCAAAGAAACAAATCAACATTGTCTTGACATTGAACTTCACTTTGACGCGGTTTTTTGGGTCGTGGTGACGTTGGATGCTTCCACTAACTTGATTGGTTGTTCGTTTCCGGGTCGTAACTGTAGCACCAGCTTTCGTCACCAGTGATACTCTTCGAACAAAATGTCTAGATCAACTTCCAACTGTTCTTTCAGTTTACGACAGGCATCTTTTCAGCCATGTTAAAAATAGACGAAAAGGTGTGAAGCACTTCTAAATAAATTTGAACCACGTAGCTGTACCTGAGGGTTCTCTCAAGTGACATCTCGCGGTGGAAGTCTGAACTACTACGGGCTTGTCATACAGAAAACGATTCCGTTTACTTTTGGGTCCCCCCTCGTAGTTTCATAACACCAAACTGTTTAGACATTTTTTTAATAAAATCTCAACTCTGTGTCTGTATCTGGTCTGTTGCATTGCCTTTGCTGTACTTTTAAATATTTCGATGCTACAGTATCTGTATTACGCTTTATTCGCATTTCTTCACGCATTTGAAACACCATTTTGAATATGTTGACATCCTTTGTCATTGAATATTTTTCTTCCTTCTTTCTTGTTCTTTGACACAGTTTGCTATCCACTCTTCTGTAGTTTCAAGTTGTCTTTGAAGGCCGATTGTTATTGGTTTATATGATATTTCCATTTGAACTAATGCTCTAACTTCTTCATATCTGAACACATACAGATGATCAACATCGGGCTTGTGAAAGCTTCTCACTTGACACCGCATGCATCAACCTGATGCATGCGGTGGCAAGTGAGAAGCTTTCACGTTTTCGTGTTCATTCGCTTAATGACTGTTATTGTCCATTCAAGGATATTGAAACTCTATTGCACCACAGTGGCAGCCAAGGTGTTTGATATTCTTTTTTTTTAATTCCACTCGTTATTCACTACCAGACGTACACGCCTGTAATACTCTTTTCTTGCGTCAGCTATATGCCCTACGCGATACATGACTGACGAGACAGATGTTTTGTCATTTCTTTCTGCGGTAGATCAGTTTCCATCCAAGGCTATAGAACGTGCAGAGAAGAGGATTCATACCTTTCCTAGTATAATGGATTCGACTGGAATTCGAACTCGGCTCTCCGATTCCTCAATCCGAGACGCTATCCTTTACTCCACTCTGCTCCCTTTCTTACCTTCTCTATTTGGGTATGCTATATTCCATCTCCTTCGCAAATTCCTAGGTACCTATACGCTTCTTCTTTTCCCATTTCCATAATCAATTTGACAAAATCTAAATATATTGAATGTGTTTCTTCAATTCTCTGTTTCTTTAATGTTACTTCTGCACATTTATCTAATCAGAAATCCATGCCTATGCCGTCACAGAAAACAGTTTACTCTGTTGAGGAGACCGATTCAACACATTGTCAGTTTTGGCAAAGATTTTGAGATTATCGATGTAGAGTAGGTGATTAGTTACCTTCTTGTTTAATTCGTATCCATAACTATTAATGTTTAGTTCATGCGTAAGGGGGATTAAGGACAAAAGGACAGGAGAGTTGAGAGGTTATAGTGTCCTTAAAAGATCCCTCGTCGGATATTCAGGCGGTTGCAGGTGGCAGTGCCTCTTGTTTGATTTCGGTATAATGTGGTTTTCCACACTCCCATGGTGTGTTTAAGGAAATTTACTATCACAGATGTGACTTTGTACATTTCCAAGGTTTTAAGAATCCATGAGTGAGGCACACTATCAAAGGCTTTACGATAATCTATCCATGCTGTGTTGAGATTTCTACATCTTTCCTGCAATTTTCCAGGATCATTTTGTTAATCAGTAGTTAATCTTTGCAACCATAAAACCTTTCCTACATCCTTTTTGTTCCAGGGAAAGAATGTTGATTGTTTTTAAACAGGAGTAAGTACGTTTCGTCAGAACAGATGTGATCAATCTCTACGTGATTGATAGACATATTGGCCTATAATCTTTCGATTCACCTGTTTAACTCGTTTTAAGCATGAGATATGTAATACCTTCAGCGATCCAATCTGGAGTTTTATTGAGATTATTAAGAACCATGATAGAATTTGTGCAAAAGACTTATCGATTCATGATTGATGATAAAGCCAGAAATTGAGCATCTAATCATTTCCTGGTGATTTCCATTTCGTTAGAGCTCCATTAAAATTATTTTTGGTTATAGGTTCTTGTAGAGGTTTTCCTACATTCATTCTGCTCGTTGGATCCATTCTTGCTCGGGGGTTATATTCAATTTGGCTCCTCCAAATATTCTCCCAAAATTTCTTCACTTTTTCAATTCATGATAGCTTTTTGATATGTAAAACTGCTTTTCCAAATTCTCTGTAAAATTTCATAAGGTCCATTTGGAACATCTTATTTTGGCGATGTAACCTAGAACGTTTTTCGTATCGTCTTGTTCTCTATGAATTTAACTGCAGTTTCTGTTTAACCATTTCCTTGATTGATAGAATTTAAGTTAATGGTTTAATTACATATTTTCCTGTGTGTTCGTGTTTTGACATTTGGATATCTTGGGATCTCATCAAGTATAAAATATCTCACATCTGATTTCATTTATTTCTCGCATCAGTTTTAACTTCCAACCTGGCTCTATTAGTCTGTTTTTCTTTTCATTGTCTGAACACCAAGCTACCCAGTAATTGCTAAAGTTTTTACGTATATGGCATTATTTATATTTGTGATGTTTCCCAGTTGTTTGTCCGTTAAGTGTTTGCAGTGCAACCTTGTATTTTCGCACAATGTGCTTAGTGGACCTTTTCATATCGATTTTTGGGACCTGGTCTCTGTCTGGCATTTGTGTGATTCTTACTCTATTGGGTATTTGGATGACGTGGTTTTTCGCTTTGGTGATTTCACCTCTGTTGTTTTCAAGAAATTATTTCCTAATTTAGTTGGACTCATCTCTTTTATTTTAGTTTTTCCTTCAACCTCTCTAATATTGTTTACTTCTACACTCATTTCTTTATTGTTTGAATGAGGATCGATGAGTTATTGGATGCTGTCTTATGTCTGGTTTTATCTTATATATTTCTGTATTTGAAAGTCTTTTGTTTCGCACGATCTCGCTGTGCATAATTGCGTTGAGATGGGATATTATTCCACATATCATAGTTCTCCATATTTGGTGTGTGTGCTTCCTGGTGTTCCTTTCTGGATTTTCGAATACGGTAAAAAATCATGTCATGTCTTGTTGATACTCTTCGCGAAACTATTTCGTTCGCTCTCTTCATATTAATTGATTTGGCATTGAGTTACTTGGCACAAGGTTGAAAATAGCCGGGTTTGGTGACCAAAGTCTCTTCCTTGTTAGAAGTGATTGTTCCATTGACAGATTGCGCGGCCACAGACAAATGACTCTCTGAGGCACACGACTCTTGTTGACCCGGGTGAGGGCCTTTCCGGTATGAATATTTGTTCGTAATCATTGAGATTTGTATTATGTTTGCGGTTTATACCTGACCGCCAAGTGGTAATTTTATTGAAGTTACCAACTCTAGGACGTCTGTCGACCAGGAGTTGTGTTCATCCTGCCATTGAGATAGGGTGATTATATTCAGATGTCCATGTTTCAAGAGTTCATCATATAGTACTGTATTCGGCGGGTGGGTGAAAAAGGACATGGAAATAGTAATGGCTATAAAAATTTTAAATCGGTAAAAGTCACAGAGACCATTACGAGATGAAATACCAGTAGTGGACATAATTTTACATTTAGGGTGATAACAAAAATTTTAAGTTAAATAAAGTCAAAGTGAATTAAAATCAAATTAAATAAATTAGAAATGTAATTTAAAAATTATATAAAAATTAGCATTTGAAAGGCGGACACAGAATTCCATCCGACAAATGCTCAACTTTCCGACGTCAATTAGTGTGATAGTTGTCAAGTTTTAAATAATAGATCACCCACCCCACTATAAGTTAGCGAAAGTGTAATCAAGGAATTATTTACCCCAAAAAAAGAAACAAAGAAAAAATAAAATAGATTTTACATTTGAGATTATTATTATTTTTATTGTTTTTGTTCCAAATTTATTCATTATATTTTTTACTCAATTGTTTACCAAATACAAGATTCAGGAACAACTCAAGACAAAGATTTGATTTATGGATGTAAAAAAAGTATCTAAATATTGCAGATTATCAGGATATATAGCATAGGTAGCGGTTGACAAGATTGTAGTGATTGCAGGGTCATCTGAGTAGTCTGTTTAAAAATAGAGTGCTGTTTGATAAAAGTGACAAACCTGATTTTTTTTACTAAATGTTCTCGTCTCCGATAAAACGAAATTGAAGCTAAATCCAAAGGATAAGCGATCTAAAGCCAAAGGAAGAAGCTTTGAAAGCTCTTTGAATTTAGCAGTGAGTACTGTCAAGCATCCGTTCAGTATAATGTTCTGGGGATGCTTTTTTTCATGGAACTGGTTTCTTAAA
The DNA here is from genome assembly GCA_964036315.1 of Acanthosepion esculentum. Taxonomy (NCBI): domain Eukaryota; kingdom Metazoa; phylum Mollusca; class Cephalopoda; order Sepiida; family Sepiidae; genus Acanthosepion; species Acanthosepion esculentum. Next base: position 42,552,166 of record OZ038482.1, on the reverse strand, counting down.
ACCTATTGAAAAGACCCCCAGGAGCGAGCAGTACAAGAGAATTTTAGAGTCTTGTCTGATCCCTTCTGCTGAAAGGGTTCAAATCGACCCCACGAAGCACATTTTTATACAGGATAATACTCCCTGTCACAAATCAAATTTGATGAAGAAATATTTTGATGAGAAGCAGGTGAGTGTTATGAAATGGCCGCCTCAATCTCCTGACCTCAACTCCATAGAAAACTTATGGAGCATTATATAGTACAGGCTCTCGAGAAAGCAGTTGAGCAACAAAAAGTATTTGATTGCGAATTTCATATCCGAATGGAATTCAATGCTTGGAGATGAGATTTGCCAGAACTTAATCAAATCAATGCCAAAAAGGGTTGAAAAGGTTATTCCAAATAAAGGAGGATCCATAGGTAATTAAATATTTCGAACTATATTACTTGTTATAAATAAATTATACCTCTATTATTCTTTATTTAAAGCTGTTCAGTTATGTTTCTATTGATTACTAGTTGCA
>OZ038482.1:42544161-42546661 GCA_964036315.1 Acanthosepion esculentum | reverse complement strand
ATCACATTCTCCCCTATTTGATATGTTATAAAATAATTTATCATCTGTGGAGCCCATCTTCCTTTGATAATATATTAAGCTAAAATTTGGTGTGTGATTATTGGGTCAAAATTTGGAAATTGAGTTGTAGAGTATACTTTCATGAACCAACTCGGATAACAATGAATTCAGTTCTTAAGTCTTGTATATATTTGTGTTATGTGCCATGTCCTTTGGAGATGTCGGTGATCATGGCCCTCAACATCTTCCTGTCTCTTGTAGATTTTAATATTTGTCATTTTGTTATCTCCAACACCGTTGAACCATCCATTTTCTCAAAATCACCAAGTACTATACGTGCTGCTTCATCTGTTCCTCTTTGCCTTCAATCTTTGATGGATATGAGTATCCGATTTTTAAAGCACTCCTTCCAGATTACTTACCCCAGAAATTTGAGCAAACCCTTTTTTGATGATGAATATATTTACTTTCTGCTTACATTTCCCTCTAAAACCTTGTTGTTACCCAAACTTTTGGTACTTAGTGTCCTCAGAATCCTTCCGTAGAACCACATCTCCGTTGCTTCAAGTCCCTCCCTTATCCTTAAAGAGATTGGCCATCATTCACTGTCATATAGGTGTACAGATATCTCGTAACAATTTTATACTCTTTCCTTGCTTCCGATGATTTATCTATGTCTCATCATACACTGTTTATATTTTGCAACAATTCCCAGTTGTTTAATTTTTTTTGTATTTGTTTGGTTATAATATTTCCGATTTAAGTTTGCCATTTTGTGCTCATCCTTTACTTGATAACCATGTATTATGTCTACTTTTATTTACTATTTAGTCCTTTCTTCACGTTTTCCTTCATTATAGAAGAATTTGTAATTTACTTTTCGTATCTGCTATCAATACTCTTTCATTTGCATATCTTATGTTGTTAAGATTGTGGTTGCCAATAATGAATCGTGGTAGGTTTTCTGATTTTCGCTCTATAGGCTGAGGAATTCCGGTGAAATGACACATCCTTGGCTTACGTCTATATCTATTTTTCTGTGTCATCTGAACACATTTTCCATCCACATGCAGGCGGTCTGCTGCCAGTAGAGGTTCATGATTATTCTAATATCCTTCTCGAATATGTCAAGGTTGCTGAACAGCTGTAACAGATCGTTGTTGCGTGTTTTATTTTATATACAACTAGCAGCATGGCCCAGCGTTTCCCGTGCTTGTTTCAAAAATCGTACGACTTATACAGCAATCGCTATCATTTGACTTAAACTCTTTTTGCCATTTCTTACCTTTAAAGGGGTGCAATTTGCCGTGCTAATGTTGCTACATGCCTTCCTTCTTGCCTATCCCACACTGCGAATATTTTCTAAGCATTATACTAAACATTAAATCTGTTACGAAAAAAGAACTAAACAAAATGAACACAAAACGATAAACTTTAATAAAGGACTCGTAACTGTAAAAGCCGAATGAAAAAAGAATGTTAACAACAAATACGTTTTCACACCCAACCCAGTTCTGCGTTATCAGAATCAACGTTGAGTTTAAGCAAGCGAATGAGCCAATTGGAGTAAAGTGCCATGCAGATTTAAATTTTTCCCACTTGTGACGAATGCAGCTATCGATTTTTTTCATGCTTGCATGCTAGTTAACATTCCTGTCAGTCAGCTGTTGCCTCTCACGCTGACTAATAGAATCTTATTCGTGGCAGCCAGCTATATGCACTCACTTTAGTCAGGAGTAAATGGCCGCAAACTACATGAAAACTACCGTAGAAGCATGAAAAAATCGATTATTTCCACTATCGATGGAAGTTGAGAAATGCAAAATTGATCTTGACCTTCCGCTAACTTGGAGCATGTGCATATAAATATTGGTGGAAATCCGTCGAAAATGGCGGCCGTGCACTCGTTACACACACACACACACACACACACACACACACACACACACACACACACACACACACACACACACACACATCCTGCCTTTTATATATATAGATATGGTTTTACATCTAATCCCAAGAACATTTAATATATTGAGTTTCCTGTAGTTTGATGCCATTTATTTCCAACTTTGAAGTGAATTCATTTTCACAGTCTTCAGTGCATGAATTTCAATGCATTACTGTACAGTTTACCGTATTACTGCAATCTCTTACTACATTTATCTGTGTTGGAAATTACCCGTTTATCTTTTTACTATATAAAGTGAATTTGCTTATTTTAATGCATGATATCAAAATTACAACATGAAAATATTCCCTACTACAGTTTATCCAAATAGTCTCTGATAGCCAGAATGTCTCTTAGCGTTTTTATTAGTCGGCAGATTCTTAATGGAATAAGATATGCAGCTACCAAAGGGTTGATGATAGACATCGAAAGAAAATATGTGGCACAGAAATTCGAAGGGGCCTCAATACGCTCATATATTCTTTTCAAAACCACACAATTAATTAAATAACAAGAAGATTAAGTTAGGAACCACAACAACAAGTC
>OZ038482.1:42524161-42536661 GCA_964036315.1 Acanthosepion esculentum | reverse complement strand
ATAATAGTCACAACAAAACACACCATAGTGCCTGGTGATTGCATTCGAGCACGAAGCAGACAGTTACCTTTTGGTGTTGACCTCAGTGACCATATATATATATATATATATATATATATATATATATATATATATATATATATATATATATATATATATATATATGGAAACTTCCCGGAATCAAGCACCCTACAGGAAATTTCAACAAAAGCACAGTAAAAGTCAGCTATAGTTTCACCGAGAACATGGCACAAATAATAAAAAAATCATATTTCACAAATGGTAAATACGCGAACAGAAAAAAGCTTTCTAAGTATATCGGGGAAATTAAAAACAAAACGCACATCACACTAAAATATATTGGAAAATTACATCAGCCTACAACAACCAACCCAAAATATGCAAACATTGCTTGGAGGAAGAAATAGCTATAATTACTTTCCCAGACCAAAATAAATTATTGAATACACTATCCGAGCTCATCTCAAAGTACAGACATGAAAACAGATTTTTACTACGTTAATTAAAAATCGAAAACAGAAAACAAAATGAATATAATAAAATAAATCAAATATATAAATAAATAAACAAAATGAAACGAAATAAGTATAATAAATTAACCCAAACAAATTACCAAATCACGCCCGTTAGAATAGACGAAATAGAATAAATACATAAAAATAAAAAAACAAAATCTATGAGCACAAATAAAAAAAGTAAATAATAAAAAATTAACAAACCATTATGACCACAATATTAGTTAGACTATAAAAATCAAACCAAAAATCGGACGAAAAACATAGCTATAAATGTTATATAACAAAGAAATATGTATATAAATCGAAAACCGAAAAGATTAAATAAAAATATACAGTATCATAAATAAATAATTTCAAAAAAAAGCATTATGAAGTAATCTAAATGAATCCAAACAAATAAATAAGGAACCGATCCCGATAAACTAATCGTAAGAAAAAAACAATAAAAAATGATCAAGGGAAATAAATAAATACAGTAATAAACCAATTAAAAACTGCTCCCGGCAAAGTAATAGTTAGAATAAACTACAGCAATTTGCCCCCAAAATTGAATAAATAGATTTATCTTCCCAAACCAAAGCAAAACCCTTAAATAAGCGATATAAATAAATTTTTACTACGTTAATAAAACACCGATAAAAATAAATATATACATATATAAGATAAGAAATAAAAAGTAAATAAATGAAAAATAAATGAAACCAATATATATATATATATATATATATATATATATATATATATATATATATATATATATATATATATATATATATAAGCAGCAATCCTTCTTTTATGCAAGTTTCATTAAAAACGACAGACAAGATACTACGGTTAAGTTTTTTATTTAATTTTTTTTGTGTACGCACAACCGCATTCTTTGCTGGACAAAGGGTGTGTAAGACCTGTCCAAATGCACAACGTGCTAACCGTATTTGGAACTTAAAACACCACTACTATGCTCACACTCAAATAAGCTGAAAAATCAAATTATCCTTGATAATGGCTAAATGTATAGCCGAAAGCGCTCGGAAAAATAAAACATTTGGACAGTTTTTACACACCCTTTGTCCAGCAAAGAAAGCACTTGTTCGTACACAAGAAAAATTAAATAAAAAACTTATCCGTAGTACCTTGTCTGTCGTTTTTAATGAAACTTGCATATATATATATATATATATATATATATATATATATATATATATATATATATATATATATATATAAAATATATATATATATATATGAGTAATAGAATTTTTGAGGAATGAGAATAATCATATAGTAATTCATCGAGTCTAGAAAAATCCTAAACAAAATGCAGAAAGCTCTAGACACCCATTTCTTCTTATTTTGGGAGTCATCAGCATATCACTTGTATATACTTGCCTGGTCCAGCTAATACAGTGCGATGGAACAACTAAGGGGAAAAGAAAAGATGGGTTATGAATACGTGGATGAGTATCAACATTGAATGTGTGAGTGACGGCGCTATATCGAGTCTTTTGCACTTTCTTCTTCGTCATCGTTTGCGTTGTATCAAAACGGTCCGGATGCGATTCTTGGTAGTGGACGCTCACAGCTGATGAGTCCCAAATTGGAAGAAACGCCCGTACAGTGGTTTCTACATTCTGATCAGGTTTCTTCTACACTCGATGAATTATATATATATATATATATATATATATATATATATATATATATATATATATATATTTATATATATATATAAAGAACAGTAAGATTTATTATTTGTTATTTCTAACATCACTTGACGATGGAACGAAACTCTGTATTTTTAGTTTAATTTTATAGTTAAATTTACAAATTTAGTTTTGGTTTCTAAAGAGAAATTTCTTTATCGCAATGGAACCATATTTTTTAAAAAGAAAATAATTATATATATGTAGCATATCCTACTTCAAACGTGTTTCAGTGACAAATATAAGCATATTAATCTGTTTATTTTCGTACTGATACTTTCCTATTCTTTATTCAGTTTCTTGATGTTAATCTGAAATTCATCAAGTAGTTTTTTTCTAACTCAAGAACTTTCGGAATTTTACAAGATTATCATCAGGGAAAAATTACAAAGACAATATTATAGTAACTGCGATCAAATCTGCATTCCGTTGTGATCTTGATTTATTTTTCAAAAGCACGCATGACCACGCTCTGTAAATATTTTTAAATTTGAAACTTATCCCTTTGTCACATACGCTTCAACCCACACAAACGCACACGAGCGCGTGCTCCAAAAAGAAGCTACCATATATATATACATGCACAAACACACACACACACACACACACACACAAGTGCGTTTGTGTGTGTCTGTGTGTGTGTATTTGTTCTTGCATGGGCGGTTTCTTGGTATATTTTTTCTACGCACTATACGTGTATTTCATTTTATACTAAAAGTTAGACATTTAAAAACAAATGAATATTAATTAATATAAATATGTACATACAGATTATTATTAATAAATATATGATAATATCACAATGTGCGTTAATTCTATGGATTATAATTAGTAATTATTTCTTTCCTGTGAATCGTTTTCGATTGCAGTTGTTTGAAAACATATTTTGTTTATTACAATTTAATAATATCTGCACTCGCAACTCTAAAAATGCTAAGTCAGCAGACGTTATATTTAAATATACACACAAATACACTATAACTTAGGACTTCATATATACATTTTATTTGTTTATAAAAATTATGCATGTTATATATGATTGGAGCTATTCGATTCAACAGCCCTTTTCCTTACTGAAGTATTTCTACATTCTCCGCATAACATTAAAAAGGAATGGCTTTTTATGATCATTGAATCTATACAAAAGTTTACGCTAGAGTACATCTGAAAGAGAAATATGAGAATTATTGATACTTTTATGCCTTTGTTCCAAAAACAATGTATTAGCCATAAAATGTTTAATCCATTTTTTTTAGATTAATATAGTATATATTAATATAGTATAGTATTTTAGAATAATATATTGAAAATATACTATGTACCGTATAGTGAGCCAAAATATTTTGCAGGTTGTCTATAAAGTCTGCAAAATGCATATTTCCAAGACATATACAATTTTCAGCAACATTTTATTGAACTGGAATTGTAACAAAGAGCGTACACTTAACATCAGGAAGAGGTACCTGAAATTTCTGGCACATGTAATAACATAGGAGGGCTTGGAGAATCTGATAATCACTGGTAGAGAAAGACAGGCAATGGAAAGCAACGCATGACAAGCTTAGCTTGCTTAAGCAAGTGGGTGACAGATCATGGTCTAGGGGAAGTAGCAATGCGACAAAACTTATAGAGAGCGACCGTGGATAGGAGGAAGTAGAGAGCCATGATCGCCTACGTCCTGAATGGACATAAAATAATACAATTATTTATTTTAATCATTTGTGATGCAAAGTTTTATGCGCTTTGAAAGATTCAAGTAAACTCGATGCAATAACTCAACATTGCCGCCATATTTAGCACATTATTTCTTAATGCGTTCAGTCAATTGTGTTGCATCTGTGACTTTCATTGAGTACACCTATTCTTTAGCATACTCCAGTAAAGCAGTCAGTTATTTCTTCATTTGATAAAACCATGCTTAACCTGTGTTGATCAAATAAAAAAATATAGATAATGAGATTCCCTATGTGTCCAACATTAGGGACAAACTGCGCATGCAGGTGAGGACATCATTTTTCATGTAAGTAGAACTAATTATCTAGTCAAAAGACAGAGTGCTAGTACGTGCATTCTACAAAAAAGAAGGTAATTGAACGGTACTGGGTTGTGATGTTCTGCCTGGGCGGGCGCGGATAGAAAGCATTACGGATCAGGCGGTATATTCTCCTACGAAGGGAGAACATATTATCTTTGTTAATATTTCGAATTCGTTGCACATATGCAGGGGTGCGATGGTTAAATTGTCACCCTTTTGTATCTTTAATTTTGTGCATACTCTTTGTTTCTTTTCAATTTTGTCGGCTGCGGATTAAAGTAGGGATAAGTGGGCATCGTCTGTGAGAAAACGAGCACCATGACGATAATCGCTCCACAGACATTTGGGAAGTACATGCACTCTTTGGCATTCGCATTGAAAACACCAATACACGCATTTCAGCGTGTGTGGTGTCAATCTGAGGATGGTACAGAGGGTTTGGAAAGATTTGGATGTAACTAATTTTAAAACGAATGTACGGAAAACCCACTCTGGTCGTTCTGATAAGAACTCTCGAATTTATTGCTGAGGGCCTCGGACGTAACACGAAGTGCCACATCAAGTAACTTGAGAAGGTAGTGCTGGCATGGGTCAAAAGGTTGGTTACCGGACGACCCATTGTTGGGCAAACGGCTCTGCACCATGATACACAAGGATAAGTAAACAGTCATAGTCGTCACACAATTACTGCAACCACCGCAAACTTTACATGTGACCACCTAACTCCACAAAATTCAAAACTCTTGATTATTATTTAGGTGGGACGTATTTTAACGTGAGACCAACAAAATTCCTTGTAACACCAAAGATGAACCGAAGACAAGGATTATGGCTGCATTCACTAACAAGGAGAACGTGTAGAACCAACATTCCAGCAAGGAGAACGTGTAGAAGAGTTGCAGGAGATTCCGTAGTTGTTTGGAGGCCAAGGTTGAGGCCAAAGGGGATTTTACTTTACTCGTTAGTATTTCACGATATCTTTGTGTAATTTTTGTTAATATATCTGTTAAAATTATATGTCATTGTTATTTTCCTTTTTGCTTAATTTAGACGACAATTTATCTACCGGACAACGCATTTTTTTTAAAAAGACCTTCTACATAATAGTAAGTCTTTACCTTGAGGAAGATGCAACTTCCACTAATGTATAGAAAGGTATTTCTGGAAATTAGATATTGGACGTTTTTGTTATCGCAACACCAAAGACTTAGGTGTAGAATTTCCAACTGATGCCAATTCAGCCGGGTTTTGATCCTAGCTAGAGGCATCGGGACGTCTAGCCACACTGGCAATCTGGGATACAGCGAAACATTCGGTCTGTGGATGACACACACACACACACACACACACACACACACACACACACACACACACACACACACATATATATATATATATATATATATATATATAAGTGTCCCATTGAATTGAAAATATTATTCATCCAAGCAAAATTGTGTAGTGCAAAATAAAATTATAAATACTGTGCCTAATTCTTAAAAGTTAAAGGAGAAATATACGAGGATTCATGAAATGTTAACAATTTAGGTTTATTTTCGACTTTGACCGTCTTTCGGTCTACATATTTCTTCTACCAGTTTTGCAGTTCATTGATCCCAACGGTAGAGAAGCTTTCATCCTAATCTTGAAAAAATCGTCAACAGCAGATATAACGTGATCATCACTGCGATACTGGATCCCAAACATATGTTTTCTTTTCATGTTCAAGGGCACATGATAGTCAAATGGCGCCAAATCAGGAAAATAGTGAGGGTGACCAAACACTTCCATGTGACATTCATGCGCATCAACCAATGAAATTAACAGCTTGTGTGCATTGTTCTGATGAACCAACACTACGTCCCTCAGTTTAACTGGGTGTTTGCCATTGATAGCCTTTCTCAACTGCCTTAATGTGTTAGCATAGCATTCTCCATTGATGTTGAGGCACTTTAGATGATATCAATAAACACACTACAATTTGCATCCCCAAAAATAAAGTTATCACCTACCCTGCAGAAGAAACGATGATGACCTTCTGTGCAGCAGACGACGACGTATGTTTCCACTACATGGAGTTTTCTTCCTGAACCTGATGAATCAAATACTCAATCCGGGTCAAGAAAAATTCAAGAAAACCAGCTGGATCTACATCTAACGATGTCAGATATTTCAGTGATGTGATCAGTCTGGTGGAGATTTTTCAGGTGTCAGAAGGCGTGGTACGCACCAATCAGAAACATTTGTTATGCCAATTAGTTGTGCAGAATATTCTTAACTCTTTCAAAATTTATGATAATGACATTGGCTACTTGATTTATAGTCGCCTGTCATCCATCACCATGTGGTGATCGCCATTAATGTGTTCCTCGTTGGTGGTAGACTCAGTTACGTTCAGATCTTGGGTCATCTTCAAGACTCTTCCTTAACCTCTTAAATTTCGCTGGTCACTTTCGCGCTTTTGATAAAGCTGAACTCTCATTGATTAATATAGCAACATGTCATCATGAATGACCTTGGTGATTAAACTTATTTCTACAGGTATCTGAAAAAAATAACGATGCCAAATTCTATCCATTTTTAAGTCGTTACTAGTTGCATTTGAAGTCTCCTATGAATAGTCAGATACCAGTTTACCTGTAAGCAAACAATACATTTATTAATAATAAGAGAAGAAATTAGTGCATGAAAAATTACATAGATCTGCAATCAATGCGTCATTTGACATTTACGACTGAAACTTGTATTGTTCAATAAAAGAAATTTCACAAACTCGATGTTTACTCGGATAAAAATTTAGTTTTTTCTTTCTTTTTTTTTCTGATTCATTTGTTCGTCACGTCCAGTTTAGCAAGCTTTAAATAATAACTTTTATTTTAAGGACATTTGGTGCTATCCATCTCGATGACGCCTTTATACTGGTGACTCATATCAATTTGGGGAGCATCCATTACTGACACAAGTATTCAAAGTGTAAGAAGTGTCCGAATATATATAATATGTAGAGTCAGAACGCAACGCCGTATGTAGCGTCACGATAGGAAAGTTGGAATTTACTTTGAAACACTGGGAGAAGGAAATAACTTACTTCTTTACAAATTTCCAAGACCATCGTAGACGTAGCGAAATTGGTGTGCATTACAACGTATCTTTCGTAGGTTTTAAACAGAATTAACTGTATTTTTTTTCTGTTCAGCTTGCAATTTCACAACTTATTTCCGTTTTCGATGTGCTTATCAAGAAAAGACGAAAAATGCTCTGCCATTTTATTTGATACTATGATAATGTTCATCGAGATAGATCATATTATCATCTTTACATAGTCTTCTCTCTATGACTCAGTAAACATATATTTTCAAATAGTAAGCCTTCAATTTATAAATATCTATGCATGCATCTAATTACAGAAACACAAATATATGTTACAGGACAGCTAAAGAAATGTAAATAACATAACAGCAAAAAATGATAATAATGTTAGTAATAAGAGTGATCATATTTTATATATATATATATATATATATATATATGTAAGTGTGTGTGTGTGTGTGTGTGTGTGTGTGTGTGTGTGTGTGTGTGTGTGTGTATGTATTAGTAGGTCTTTTGACAAAATTGAAGGAAGAAGAAAGAGATTGTTGAGTCGAAATTTTCGGACACGACTGCGGCCCATTTCACCGAGACGAGAAATAAACAGAAATATGGGTCCGCGTTTAATCATTTTATAGTTTTTCTATTTTGGAAAATTATTTCAACTTCGATTTGCGTCCTCCTAGTCAGCTCCTAAATAATGACGCTATATATATATATATATATATATATATATATATATATATATATATATATATATATATATACATATATATATATATATATATAGCTAGATATTTAGAGAGAGAGAAAGACATTGGTAGATTGAGAAAGAGATAGATAGATAGATAGATAGATAGATAGATAGATAGATAGATAGATAGATTGATTTGTGTATTTGTACAGCAATCCGTGTCTAAAAAGTTTCATTAAAAAACGACATAACTCACTTAGGTCTCGTTTAAATACACATTGATAAAGAGAATATAATGATCTCATCTGCATGTAAATAAGCAAAACAAGAGAAGCATTAGTAAATTTTTAAAAAATCACAACTCACTAAGATCAACTATGAACACGGTCACAATGTGCTGACCGTGTCAGGAACTTTAATTGTTCCTATAACTCTAGACACATATGTAAAACAATCCATACATTCCGTTAAAATTGAAAATGAAATCATCCTTGATAATGACGTAACGTTTAGCCGAAAGCGCTCGGGCATATAGACATGTCCCTAAAATAAGATAATTATATGAACACAACTAAAATTAATTTTAAAAAAATAATCGTAGTAACTTGTCAGTCGATTTTCATAAAACTATCTATCTCTATCTCTCTATCTCTCGCTATAACACACACACAGACACACCCATTTACACACACATATACGCACACAGAGTGATTGAATATTAACTTAATATTTTCTGTATGAATGTCCAGCCTGTAGTACAGAATTCACAACAGTGACTTTTTTCTTTCGGATTGGTTAAAGGAGTAAGTCTACTATACCAAACCAGGACTTTGAAAAATTTGCAGGAAGAATATAATAATTTATTTCTTTCATACAAAAAGAGTCCCTGGTGAAATCATTTGACGCGATTGCCATATCTAATTTTAAATAAACCCTCATACTAAATTCTTTCCTCTCACATCTATTTCTTTAATTTATAATTATTTTTAAATAATGAGTTTATTTTCAGTCATCCTGAGAGTTTTGTTTGTATGTTTGTGTTTGTGTCTGTGTGTGTAATTTTCATTAAAAACGATTGACAAGGTACTGCGGTGAAGTTTTTTTTATATAGTTTTATTTTCCTGATATAACATCATGAAAATCAAATATAATAATAGGAATGTAACTTAGATAAATCTGAGAACGCATAACAGGGAAAACAAGTATTTCATTAAGAAGATAAGAAGAGAACGAAGTCACACCGAGATACCTTCGTTTCCAAGAAGCACACTTCAACGAAAACCTATCCTCTACTAATTCACTAGCCGCCCTATTCATGAAATGATTCCAACAAAAAATCTCTGTCTTCGGCGGTAGACTATATTGGAAACATTGGCAAAACACGAATAGGAATAACAAATCTCTTGCTGCGTAATGATTCCTCATATACAAGAAGATTAATGTAGTTTATATTTCAAAACGAAACTGGTACATACAAAAGCAAAACCATTTTCGTTTAATACCAACTCAGCAAGAAGCCGTTATACCATTTATATATTTAAATGTGTACACATCGCCTATATAAATTCTGTTTGGACTGAAGAATAATGTGTACATTTCCAAATTTTAATTTTGACTTGAACTCTGTCTGTTATATGTAACGCTTCAAATTACGAGTGCAAATACATAGAAAACATAAACCTTAAATCCATATAACTGTAAGAGTTTGTTCTGAAGTAAACTTTTATTAATAACCCGAAAATCAAATCAGAAGCGAGAATAAACAAAAAAGGTACCAATCACAAAACATGTTATGAGCTACATTGATGCAATTTTCGTGAAATCGCAGTCAAGATTCAGATAGTAATTGGATAACAATAGAAAACATTGCCACCATTGATATGATCAGTTTAAGGTTTCCAATACTCAGCCAGATCAAATATTTATCTATTATGGAGCTTTCACATTAGCATTAAAATACATGATTGCTAGCGACAACAATTCATAGAATAATGGATAATTGTAAATTACACTGCACTAAGAGAGAAATCTAACCCCAAATTCATTGCTGCTGTTTTTGTACAGTATGGTTCACTGTTTACAAAGCCCGGAGGTCACTCGAAGTAGAGGATTCTCATTGGAGGTAATTTGTGCTGACCGGAGTGGAAAATAATGCATAACCCTGGCCTTGAACGGATTAGATTGTAGTTACCGGGGAAATATCCTCTTCGGAGTCGGTTCCAGGGCAGTGGTTCACAGGACGAAGCTGTTAGGGGGAAACTTACTTCTCAGATGGAATACGGAGGGAATATGAATAGTTTTCTACTGTGAAAGTGGAATAACGTTTCCTTCACGTGATGGTTTAAACTGGCTGTACCAGTGAATGTAGTCTGTCCGAGCACTTTCAGTGGAAGTAGCGATAGATCAGCGAGTTGCTTGCCACATCCCACCTCTGATATAGAGACTGGAAGGTGAAAATTAATTTATCATTTCCGAGGGCTTGGAGACGCTTTTGGACTTTATTAAGGCTGGAGAGTAGGGTCTGGTCAGCTCCCGCACATATATGACAACATTACTTTATTTTGGGCCTGATCTGGCTCTTGTAAATGTGCAGGAGTTAGCAGGATGAGTCTGTTACTTATTGGGGCGAGCCAACTATTTTTGCTGCATCCTTAGCAATGGATCATATATGCGAGTTTCACATGAGGTCAGGTGAGAATTTGAGGCCATGTAGTTTTTCAAGGTACTGTGCTTCTCCCATTGGGGCATCCGTTCATCCTGATTGGTGGCAGTTTGTAAAAACAAAAACAAAAAGAAACATATAGGGAAATAGGTAATTATTGAGGGACCTCCCCTTTTCGAACAAATGGACTCACCAGATGATTATATATATACTACTACGAGTGAATACCCGGACTGTCTGCAATAGAGCAGACGGCGGCGTCTTCTCTGTTGGACGGTCGAACTCTCTGCCTCTGAGCAGAGAGGAACCCGGACGAGGCTCCGCCGAAGGGTAGAGCCTCGTTCGGGGAGGTTGACCAACCCGATCCCGTTTATACTGGATGTACGGGATATTTTGGGCCAAGCCTACGGGCTTGGGAATACTCCACTTTAAACCCGGCCTTGTCCCACATCTATCCCTCGCGGATGGGGGACATTAAATACTGTCTGCAACAGAGTGGACGGGGATGTCTTCTCTGTTGGACGGTCGAACTCTCTGCCTCTGAGCAGTGAGGAACCCGGTCGAGGCTCTGCCGAAGGGGTGGTTGGGGTGGTTGACCAAAACGATCCTGTTTACACGGGATCTACGGGCAATTTTTGGCCGAGCCTAATATATATATATATATATATATATATATATATATATATATATATATATATATATATATATGTATGTATAATGTGTATATGTATGTATATGTATGTATGTATATGTATGTATGTAAGTATATATATATGTATCTATATATAATTGTAATAGTTAAATTCCCAGATCAACTCTGTGGACAAGACATATTGGTATAAAATAACAATTGGAAAAATCTTAGATTTTGCCGACGCATTTCGTCTTCCGACTTTTTCAAGGCAAAAATGAAATCGAAATATCTCTGTTGTTATAGTTACATTAAAATCTAAATTTAAATCATTGACCCTTCTGTCCAAGCTTTTTTTCTGGTTAATGTAAATTACATTTATAGTAAGAGATTTGTCTTGTCCACAGAGTTGATCTGGGAATTTAACTATATTGTCGACATGGGAAAAAAAATCAACCTCAGCGTCGTGACTGCACGCTCCAAAATTATTCTTACAGTTAACAATATCACATTTCTAAAAAAACACTTCTTTCGGTGTGCACTATATTTCGATGTCTCGTTATTACCTGGATTTAAAAAAACTTACCTAATTTACTACCTGATGATGGTCGTATGAAACGATTGCGAGCCGAGCTAATAGCAAAAATAAGACCTGATAAAACCGGAATTTATAAACAAGGATCATACCATTCATTAACGGATTCGAGGTTGATTGTATTTTATTATTAAATATTGTTTGCGAGAGTGATTCTTGCCATATAATTAACTTCATTATTTGTTTTTCGTATGAATGATTTACGTTATATAAATTATATATATATATATATATATATATATATATATATATATATATATATATATATATTCACTCAAAGACACATAATAATATCCGATCTTTGAGAAGAAATATTTAGATTGTATTTTGGAGAAATTGTGCTTCTCGTTATAGTTTGACAATGCCATATTATATAATTTAATTCATACCCTTCTCTTTTAGATCATAAAAAATATTTTGATGACCTTCTGCAATATTCGTACGCAGGTTAATCCCATCGATGTTCGCATTCGTCATATCTTGCTGCATGTGTTTCATAAAGCTCTCAATTCCAGAATAGCAGCAAAATCTGTACAGACCGCTTATGAACATGA
>OZ038482.1:42471661-42519161 GCA_964036315.1 Acanthosepion esculentum | reverse complement strand
TACACACTCCTAATATCCATTAACATGTATCAATGACCAACTCACCATTGGAACAATCTTGCGTATATATACATATAATTATATATATATATATATATATATATATATATATATATATATATATATATATATATATATATATATATAGATAAACAGACAGATAGATAGATAGATAGATAGATAGATAGATAGATATGTAAAAGTGAACATTGAAGTCAACACTCATAGCCGACAGTTTCATGCAAGACGTAATCGTCGGCCTGAATGTTGATTTCAATGTTCACTTTTATATTTATATTTGCAGACGCTATATCTCTGATATTGAGCACTTTATCCTTGAAATATACCACACCCTAAAAGTATATTTCTTCATATATATATATATATATATATATATATATATATATATATATATATATATATATATATATATATATATATATATATATATATATATATACACATATGTGTGTGTGTGTGCGTGTATTTTTCAGTTACATTTGTTGTATGTTTCGTATATTTATCTTTGTGTTTATCAAGACAGTCATACGTAAATTCAATATCAAATAAATATATATTTTGAAAATTTTATTGTATTTATTTTTTCTTGAAATTCAGCAATTTCTTTTATAATCGACAAGTAAAACCACTTACTATGCGTATTTCTAATGATTGTACGGGTAGAGAAATCTAAATGCATAAAGTTTGCCATGATTTTTCTTAGATATTAAAAATGAATTTTGATTAATCCTTTGGCATGGTTTTGTTTAGATCATTTGCTCACACATCGAATTATATTATATATCTAATTCGTGTCCTGCACGCTACACCCACTTACGTGCAAATACCTTTGGAAAGCGTACAAATTCATCCCTTACTCGAAGATATCGTCTAAATAGTAGGACGTGTCAGGAAAAATAATTGTTATTTTCAGAAACTTAACAATTGCAATATTCACTTGGAAGAAAAATATTTATTCTTACAATCCAAAATATGTTTCAACATTAAGTAAATCATACATGCTTGATAAGCCGTATAAATCAAATGAATCTATCTATTATTTATTCTCTCCTAGAACTGCACTTGTATATAAATCTCAAAACTCACAAAACATTTAAGAATTTTCTGATGAGATATTTGATAAATACCAAATTTTAATAAAACAATTTTATTATTTCAAATTATTTACTTTTTTAAACATAAGCGTGACTTACAAATATATCCTGAAAAATACTTTCAAGTAATTTACAATCACATTCTTAAATTGATGTTAGATAGATATGTAGGCATTAACATTTTTGAAAACTTGAGATTTGAAAGTTATTATGTTGGTATATATAAAACAGTTTTTCTCTATCAAAGATACGAATAACAATGTTTCAAGATTGGTTACAACTCAATGAAGCAATTCGTTATCGTAGTAACTTAACAAATGAAAATAAGAAAAAATAAAACAGCATATTAATGTTATGCCGCCAAAAATTATTAAGACAAAATATTATGATGTTGATATTCTTATAAGTGCATTTGTGAACTTTGTTACATCTCGGTAATTATATAACAGACTACGTGGGAAGATTGTCAGGTTTGACCTCAGTAGTTTTGTAGTGTCTAATCTTATTTAAATATTGTTTAATAATGAAAACATCTATAACGGGGTTGTTGTTAGGGATATGTTGAAATATTACTTATTATAACTTAGTATGTATGTTGCAGAAACCTTCGCATACACCAGCGTGTGTCTCTAATATGGATTTTATTCGATAGAGAAAATGTAAATATCCCAGTTTATTCAGGCCAAAAGCAAGCAAAACATAAAGCTTTTTCCATGACCGTTTTTTACAAGTATTTCACCTGTATTTATCTATATTAAAAATCTGAGTTTGGAGTTGCGCAAATGATTCTAATTTTTATCAAATTTGACATCATAAAGTTGCTTTCGATTCTATTCGCCACATTTAGAGATCTGAACTTTTACGGTGCAAAACATTTTCAGCTATATGACGTGTTTATAATTTTTATAACATAAACGAACATAAAAAAAAGCTTAAAAAGAATAGTAAATTAATCTAGTTTGTTGTTATGTATGTCTTATAACACCTTGTTGGATAGTTTGTCTTTACATTTCAAATCAGTAATTATTTAGCTGAGTTTTGAATTAGTAATTTCATCTTTTCTTTATTTATTTTTCATATTATTTGAAGAGATATGCGATTCGCCTTCGTTAGATTTATATGCAAGCTAATGTTTTCATAGCAATCGTTTACTAAAAGTAAGATCTAAATAAAAAAAAATGTGAATATTATAGGGTGATTATATTCAGACAAAGATCGAACATATATACCGGAAAATAAATCGGTTGAACACACCGAAGCAGGCATATTTAATGATAAGAATGTTCAATTCAAAATATCTCACCTTTTAAATAAGGAGCCGAGAAAATATTTCCTGTAAACAAAATAGTTTCTTTCTTTGAAGAAGCTGTCTGTGCAATACTGAAATACTTGTAAACCAGTTTTAAACATACTTACAAAATAAAGAAAAATAATGATATATAATAGAGAACTTACATTTTTCTTTCTTTTTCAGAACGGTTTCTTCGTTAGCTCCCAAGAAACCTCTTTATAAATAGCGCTGTATATGTCGCGAGAGGGAATAATAAAGAGTCAGAATATAATTATAAAAGTAATGACCTATTAATATTTTACATTATATTCACAATACTTCAACGAATCCCTTAGATGTTTGGATAGCGAATGTTTTGCCAATGTCATTGGTCATTTTGGCAGTAAAGTTATGGACCAGGATGTCAAAATATGATTTTCAAGAGAGAAAGGTATTTTTATTAGGAAAACACATACAAGAATATATTACTAGTATATACCAATCATATCTTTGGCAAAGATAAAGCGAAGAATATAAAAAAAGATTATAACCACATTTTAAATGAAATCGTTCACCATCTTTGTGAATTTAAAACAGAAAATAACTAAAAAGCATTTAGCATCAAGGCTATACATATACCAGGGCTGGCAACCATGAGACTGGGAGCGGATATATGGAGACATAAATTGCTATTAAATAACAATTACTATTAGCATTTTAGGAAGGTTTTTGTTTGTAAAATCCAGCAGTTAGTTAATTAGCATTTATATATAATATTAGGTTGAAGTTGGGATCATTTTAAATAAAATTTGTAATCCTACATTTATCATTTTACCATAATGTCAAATACTGGTTTGTACCAATACCTCAAATTTTTCAGTCAAACCAAATAAATTTCTACCTTGATATTTTAGAGCCATCTTGGTATACACTTCGACAAAAAAAAGAAGACACTTGTTTCTGATTTTAAGAGATTTCTCTCAAATATCACCAAGAAAATTAATTCTCATCTAATTTTGAAACTTCTGCTGTCAGATCTGGCAATGTTCCCACACATTCTATTACAGAATTAACGAGATGTAACAAAGTACACAAATGCTCATATAAGAATATCAATATTCTAGTGTTTTGTCTTAATCCTTTGTGATGGCATAACATTAATATGCTGTTTTATTTTTTATTATTTGGAGTTTTTATTTAAGCTACTAAGATAACGAATTGCTTAATTGATTTTTACCCTATTTGAACCATTGTTATTCGACTCTTTGAAAGAGAAAAATTGTTGTATATATACCAGCATGATGGGTCACCTAGGATTGGTGTAATGGTTAGCGAGATTGCCTCGCTAGAACGATTACGACTGAGTAGTCAATTCGATCCTCAGTGGATGCCCCCAACTTTCGGTCTTGTGCCGCATCTAAGCTATGCTTCGAAAATCACTATACCAACATGATAGCATTCAAATCTCAAGTTTTCAAAAAACGTTAATGCCTACATATCTATCTAACATCAATTTAAGAATGTGATTGTAAATGTCTTGAAAATATTTTGTTCAGGATATATTTGTAAGTCACGCTTATTTTTAAAAAGTAAATAATATGAAGTAATAAAATCGCTATAATAAAAATTTGGAATTTATCAAAAATCTCGTCAGAAAATTCTTAAATATTTTCTTAGTTTTGAGAATTAATTACAGGTGCAATTCTAGGAGAATAAATAATAGATTGATTCATTTGATTTATATGGCTTATCAACAAATTGTGAATTACTTAATGCCGAAACATATTTTGGATTGTAAGAATAAATATTTTTCTTCCATGTGAATATTGCAATTGTTAATTTTATGAGAATAACGATTATTTTCTCTAAAAACTATTATATTAAGATAACGAATTGCTTCATTGATTTGTAAACAGTCTTAAAACGTTGATATTCGACGCTTTGAAAGGGAAAAATGTTGTATATATACTAGCATCATAACATTCAAATCTCAATTTTTACAAAATTGAATACCTATACAGTGCATGTAGCTCTTCAGGCTACACGCACTGTATAGGCGTGTTATGTATTGACTCGATTTGGATCAAATTATTACCAAAGGAAGGAGAAATAGATTGATCACAAATATTAGGAATGGATATTTTATTTATTGACAATACATAATTTTATTTATCGCTTAAACGTTATTTCTAATGGATAAGCATATTTGAATTGAGTTTTTGTGTTTTATATTTATTAATCAGTACATTTTTTATATTTAAATAAATAAATATACCAAATTTAATCTAAATATAAACAACATATTTGAATAAAGAAATTAACTTAATTATAAATGACTAATCATTGATTAAAAAGATAATTATATATTTAAATAAATAATAATTCTGTTTAATAAATAAATAAAAAGGGAGCATCTATGCACATATGAATATTCATTAAAAATAACGTTTATGCAATACATTAAATTATGTAATTCACAGAAAACAGTTATTTATCAGTATCTCTTTATTGAATATTGTTAAATATCGAATTGGTATAAAACCCAGTTATGATCGTAAAATAATACCAAAATATTTCTTCGAAAACGGATACCGGATGCTGTTATTATAATGGTATAATAATCATCCAATTAATGCAGCCTAATAACAACACTACATAAAACATGGCCTTATAATAGTACATAAAACATGACCATATACAGATAATTGTCTTATAACTTATATTTCATGCTACTACGTTTTGTACGAGGAAAACAACACCATCTTCAGTAACTACAATAATATCTAAATATATTGCCAATTGTGGCCACTGTCGTTTGCCCGGTAACAATGTTATTGTGAGGGCGTTGACCTTAATAATAAACGTTTTGAAAATGTTATATTAAAAATGTAGTATTTTATATCGTTCAAATGACATTTTCCTGATTTGTATGTGTTGAGTCTTGACTCATTGTTGAATCTCGACTAATGCATGTAATAATAATGCAACACAAAATGTACTTAGAACAAGAATGTATTATAACAAGAAAATGTACACAATATTTACATATAGTATTTCTGTATATTTCTGGGAAGACCGTTCCTGGAGAATGTGTTGACTAAGTCGCAGTCGGGCAGAGTCTCTAGCTGGATCTCTGTATTCGCCTCCCTGTCTTCCGGTACCAACCATTATTTATATAGTCGGTAGTCACCTATGCAGATTAGGGGGATCCTACCACAACAGTATGTGTCATATTTCATGATGTGCTTATGTTTTAATGGTTTTCGGCTGGGGATGAAAAATAGGGGCGCCGAGTTTTTTTTTTACCTTCACTTATGTGAACATATCATTGAGAAAGATATATGGTCATTCTTTTTCCACAGTCATGGGTTAAATAGCATGACAGACTGGTTTCAATAGCCTTGGATGACATTCATTCTAGCGATAGTGACTCAATAAAATCCCTCATATCCCAGCAAGCCTGGAACCCTTGTAGTGATACATAGCCCCATGAATACGAACATTAACTGAAATTCAGTCCTATGAGCTACAAATTCGGTCGAGTGAGAAGAAAGCGTTTTTTTTATGTGTGTACGAATATTTTATAACATATTGTCAGTACTCTACTGTTACCTAAGTTTAATTAAACGAAATATTTCTTAAAACAATTGATTTTTATCAACAATATTTAGTGATATTTCTCTTCAACCAAAACCGATGTAAGCAAGATATTAATTGAAAATTTTATGACACTATTTGTTGAGCATACGGCCTTACAGCTGTGAAACACCGTTTCCCTTACTATCACCGAATGAAAGCAACGCCGATCTTGTCAGTACATATATGGGTGACTTCTTATGAATACCAAGGGTTCTAAACTTGGATGGGAGTGTGCTGTAATTGACAATGATTCGGAATTTTTAATCGGAGTACCGACTACCAATTTATGTTGGTTTCGTTACTCTCAAATATCGTTAGTAAGGGCAAGAATCCAACTCTTCTTCCCCTATTTATGTGTTAAATAGTAAGACTTTTTCTCACTAAAACATTATTTCCCCCACTAAAAAATATATCCACAATTCTTAAAATCTACAAATATTATCTGGATTTAAATAATCCTCAAAAAGTTGATAAGCAATAAATAACGATTTGTTTGCTAAATTATCAGAGCATTAAATATTGTTCACTCCTGTAAATTCATTTGCCTGATATGCTTATTATTCAAGTACGCGGATAACAGACGCGAAATGATATAATCTGAAAAGTCTCCTCGATAAAATAGTAAAGGAATGCGTTACGATCAGAATAACTATTAGCTTCCAAGATACCGAATATATTCCTATAAGCAAAAGAGTTCACGACAAACGTAAGCTACGTAGAGGGATTATTAACATCAAGAAAGTACAGAAATGTAACTGTATCGAGTCGTATGAGAAAGACGGATAACTTAATATGGAAATCTGATGATGCATAGAAACAGAGATATTCCTTCCAGAATACAAACAGTAGGACAATCTCGTGAGAAATTAAAATAGTTTCAAAATGCGACGTAGCATCTAATCACTGATATGGCAGGGAATATTGGGAGAATTCCTCACAGGCAAAGTAGAGTGTTGAATCGAAAGAATTTTGTAATGCCAACAAATGCTAAGCGTAACACTATACAGAATATGGGGGAAGCGACGATACCTTTAGGAAAATAGAATGGAAACTAATACATAGAATCAGAAAAGGAAAAAGAAATATATGCACACTGAAGAAGGAGAGCACTGAGGATTTCAAACCCGCTGAATATACTAGTGACGAGAGAATCGGAAGGAAACAGCGAGTAATGAACTTGAGAATACGAATGGCAAGAGAGGAACAAAAAAAAAGTAAAAAGAAGGACGGTGGCATTAGGTAAGCTATTAAAGCAGGCCTTCGTAAATGATCCAAATCCAGGAGCATTAACACTCCTGGTGCAGTAACAACTGATTGAGTATATCATCAATATTATATTAGTACTTAGTACCTTTTTCTTTTTATGTGCAATGTCATTCAGGGCGCAGGTTATCATGGCTCTCCACCTCTCTCAATCCCTTGCAGCTCTGAACAAGTTCCTTCCCTGTGCCACCCTTTCCAGACGACGTTCAGTCATCCACATGCTAAAGCCCTCTAGGTAAGTCATGCGTTGTTTTCCTTTGTTTCACTTTCCCTCTATTCGACCTGTGAGTATCAGATTCTCCAAGTCCTCCTTCCACATTATTTGTCTCAGAAACTTCAGCTGCCACATCCTGATGTTAACTATAAGCCTCCTTCATGCTTTCATCCACTATAAGACCTCATATTTGCTCATTCGCTCGGTGCATGATATTCTTAGCATCATTCTGTAGATCCGCATTTCCCTTGCCTCGAGTCTCTTCTTCATCTTTGAGAAAATCGTCCAGCATTCGCTGCTGTAAAGAAGGACATATGTCACGTAACAGCTCAGTATTATTTTTTTGTGTGAGTTACCAAAGTAATCCTCCTGTCTCGCACTACTCTGTCCAACATTTGGTATACGCCCTTGGTTATTCCAATACGTCTACAGATATCACTGTCGTATTTGCCGTCCTATGTCTAAACGTTTCCCAGATATTTAAAGTTCCACGTTTGCTTGAGTCTAGTGATACCGACATGCAAATCGCATTTCGGGCTCATCCTTTTATTGATGACCATGGATTCTGTTTATTTGTAATTTATGCTTAGTCCCTTCTTTGCTAACTTATGCAGGGGATTTTGCGCTTGGCTAAATTAGTGTTGCTGGGGATATTAAACCTACATTTGAAGGTTTTGAATTCAGGCTTGTTTTCACCTAGACAGGTTAGCACTCAAGGCTAATGGACCCAGTCTGTTCTGATATTTACTACGAAACAGGAAAAGTGATGTGTTCATACTTTTCCTAAGTTTATGTAAACCTATGTAAATGAAACCTTTTCGACAGGAATTCGAATTCGGCTCTCCGAATCATCAGGTCGAGGCATTGTCAATTACTCCAATATGCATCCAAATAAATAAGATAATATTGTGATTAAAAAAAATAGATTCCTTATTATACACAAATTGCAACTATGCGATATGTTTCTTTCGTGTTTTTTTTTATCCTGCAATAAAAAAATTAATGTTCCGAAATAAATACAAACAATATAATAAATCAAAATGTGTTATGAATCTGTCAGAACATTCTGAAACGGTCATAAAGAGGTCGTTAATATAAATCTTAAATAATCATATGATAAAAGTTAAATAAGTGATAGAAATTGTTATGTTAAACATAAAATACTTAATAAAATAGGAAACTTGTTTATTTTCTATGACCCCAACTACTCTAATAAATAAATAAAAAAACAACTAATGTGAACTTCAGTTGTACGAACAGTTCATGATGATACAAGCTGCAATGTATGTATTAGGAAATTTAACAGACGCATATATAATAAGAATATATTGCAGCAATCGAAATGTTGTTTTCGGTAAATTTTCGAGAATATCTGATATTAAATGCATAATGAAAATAAAAAAAATGAAATGAAACCAATTTTCTTAATACAGACATTTATATGAATGTATTGCACAGACTACATAATTATAAGAAAGTATCAGAAAATAGTTACAGTTTTCTGAATTCTCACTCGATCTTTCCCCCTCTCTGTATTTTCCATTATATTTCCCTCTCTCTGTATTTTCCATTATATATAATAATAATTTTACTGTTGTATAATCAGTTTTTTGATGTTATAATGAAATTCAACAAGGTAGGCGCCGTAGTTTTTGTTCATCCATATACTTTCAATTATTTCAAAGATCTTCTTCAAGGGTAAACGAAGTGCAGATTTTATTATAGTTACAATAATTATGTCTTTGTAATTTAAAATATATATATATATATGTAGGGGGTACTAAGGATTCTTTTAAAACTAGATGGTACAAACATATTCTATTTTTCACCAATAGCACTTATAAAAATAGGACATATCTTTACAAATATGTTTGGAATGTAAACAAGGTTAATAAAATTCCTACTGTTAAATGGAAATTTTAAAAAAATAGATTTTATAAATCTTTCAATGGACCTAGCTTCGTATGCTTACACTTGAAATTAAAAATTATTTGATTTGCGGATAAAAATTCTTTATAGAACCAAAGAAATGAATTAACCTTAAATTGTATACATAGCATATATTCCGCCTTAAAATATGGATAAACTTAAAATTTGGTAGTACTACTTCATATGGTCATAATTAGTATGCAAATAGCGGTTAAACTTCAATGAATGATTATTTTATTTTGCTTGTTTCAAGTTAATGTTGCTATGTATTGTTGTTTAGTCGGCATTATCAACATCTTGTATGAATATTACACAATTTTCATTTACTAAACACTTCATTAGCATTTACTGGTTTCTTAAAGAGGCCTTTTTACTATTAACTATAAAATATATGTTACAATTAGCTATACGTTTGATTATCTTCTTACCCCTCCCCTTAGCTTATTACGAAATAGAACAAGTTACATTTCTTTCATTAGCATGATAAATGGTTGAACATTCTCTTATAGTTTGTATTAATTTCTAGTCTACCATTCATGACCTTATCTGTGAATATATTTCCAGCCATATTTTACCATAATCAAAATTCCCCCTTTTTAGGGTATCTTCTTTTTTAATTCTGTGTTGGTTTGATTCTAATCAGTTTAATCAGAATAAACTCACAAGTATCATTTTAATATTGATTTGCTGTTATCTGCTTTTTAAATTTTAAAATAATCATTTACTCAACAGTTATTTACCATAGCCTCTGGAAGCAGAGCTGTAGTGCTGAAATCCTGAAACCCATTGTGTAGCGATTTTTAGCATGTGTTTCTTTCAATCTCATATATATATATATATATATATATATATATATATATATATATATATATATATATATTAAAATGATGAGAAATAACGTTAAGAGTTACAAACCGGAGTTCTTATTAAATTATGTTTATTTTTTAAAAAACAGTGTTCAATAAAATACAATAGAGCCTAGATATTATAAATGTACTAATTTAAAAATATGTTTCTAAAGCTACACAGAAATTACCATGTTTCAAAAACAGAAACTAAAACTTAAATTTAATTATAGAATAAATTTTAAAATCTTTATATCTGATTCAGTTTCAAGCTATTTCTGTATACATACATACATACATATATATATATATATATATATATATATATATATATATATATACATATATATATATATATATACATATATATATATATATATATATATATATATATATATATATATATATATATATATATGCACACCCACATACACATGTATCTATGGCAGAGACAGAATAATTAAAAGCATGAAATAAAAACGCTTGCATCGTTTTTAATACAGAAAATACCATGAATATACTGCGTTAATGGAATCGTTATAATCATAATATATTTAATATTTTACAGAATCCAATATCATTCATATATAGTTTGTAATAATTAAATAATTTCAAGGTTAAACCGAAACCGTAGTATTTTCCGAATCCATAAATTTCCATTAATTTCACTGTTATTTAACTAAAAAATAAAAGAGAAACAGGAAATATTATCATTCTTTTTCTCCAAATGGGGCGAGGTAAATATATTTTCTGAATTAAAATAAATTTTGAGCATCTAATTATTTTCCTCCATTTTGTAATGGTTGAATTTACGGCAAATCATAGCGAGTAAAATAGGGAAGAACGTGGCATAGTGAATGGATATTACACCTAGAAAATCAGTATTTGAAAGGCTGCTATTATACTTGAACTTGTACACTTGGTGTGAAATAAGAAACTACGTTAAAGAAATATCAAATATTTGTTTGTCGATGGTCAATCTGAAATTTCTAGAAATTTGAAATGAATGTTTCATTAATTGTACACATGTCTGAATTCTTCCTTTCAGATAATTGGATTTTGTCAGTAATTTGCTCATCTTTCGCCGACTACACTAAATAGGTTTTTTTATGGTTGACTAAACAGAGAGAGTATAAAAAGGGAAAGAATGAGAAAAAGAGTTTGAGAGAAAAAGCTCATCTATAAACGCACTGAGGATGTTAGATTTTTGTGCGCTGAACGCGTAAGTGTTAGTGATTTTTTTTCTTTTCCTTTTTGTTTTGTCTTCGTGAATGTGGAATATTTTAGGCACAACTATAAATTATTTTCCTCCTGTTCGGATCTTTTAATTCCGCTGTTTTTCTGGACTCATTTTCAACAATCCTTGTTTAACAGTTATGTCAGAATTAACCAATTAATACTCGCCGAACAATATTTGGGACTGGGGGGTTTAACGTGTTATGGGTAGAAAAATATAATTATTCTCCTTCTGTGTGTCTGGACCCTCCAGAACGTGAGAGAACATGGCTCAGCACAGCTTCCTATTTCTTGTGACCCTTAATAATCTCCTTTTTGTTATCATTTTCTAACATAATTTCGTTTTCATTCCAATAATTTTATTTTACAAAACTATTGTAACTGTTTAATATTGAGCATTTTTATAACGTTTAGAGCAATATTAATTTACATTATATTTTTCAGGAGTTACCCAATTGAGAGAATCCTTAATTTCTATTTTCGTTTCTGTTATGAGAAGTTACCATTATCATTCACTGATTTATATGTCCCGTTTCTTATTTATTTGATACCCTAAGAAAGCTTGGTTTGTTAATTATAGATTTTTATATGTCTTTAATAAATACCGGATATTTAGAAACCCATATTAAATGTTTGATTTTTATGAAATTATAATAAATGCTGGATTTTTAAATACCTAAAATTAACAACGGATTTACTAAATTTATAAATATTCCATGCTTTTGGAGAAACCTTTAATTAATACCGTCCAAGATACCGCTCGGATATTAGCATTCTCCTTCTGTTTTTGCTATGACGAATTAACTTTATTACACATATTTATTATCAGTAACACCCTCGTCGAGGTTGTTATAAACACAACGCTTCAGTTCTTTTAGCTGCTGTCTTTCTTCAGATCCCAGATCAAAAATAATCATTATGGATACTTTGAATAGAACTGATCATTGAAATCGGCGAGATAACTTGTTTTATGTTCGCTCTTGCAGCTAGATAACATAATTTATTAACTCAGTTAATATTTCTTTGTGATGTAAATTATATCCGTTCTTATGAAATTCATACAATCATGTTAAATCTATACAGATTACTAGCGTTCGTTAAATCACACAATGGAATTCATGCAATATTGTTCAGTGGAAGAAAGAAAAAGAAGAAATGTTCCTTACGTATGTAGAATTCACACGAAGTCGACTTTGGAATACAGCTAAAATTATCGTTTAATATCCACATACCGAATGGACTGCTACATCACTTTATATCTAATTGTTAATTTCATCACATATTTTTAATAAACTCTTGAACTCCCTCTTAGTAATTTGCATGAATACAACTTTTCGCCCCGATATATATGGACGGAATTGTAAGTTAGACCGTATTCGCTTATCTTAAATGGAAATCAGATTAGAAGGAAAACTGTAATTTCGACAGTGTGGAAAATATAAAAGGGAAACAACTCCGGGTTCTTTCTAAGATGGAGAAAATCAAGGGAATATGAAAATGAACGTTTTAAAATTTCTTGATATAAAAGGTTACATGAAAATTAGTCTTATAATAAAACACAGGCCCATGAATTAATTCATATTGAATTTTTAATATTTTTCTTGATGTTTTCGTATTTTTAGGAATTTCAAAAGGTATTCATTTTTTCCAATATTTACATGAACTAAAATTAACAATCAGAAAACAAGAAAAATATATTTAAAAAAAAATAGCACGTCATAATCTAAAGATGGAATGTAAATTCCCGCTTATTACAGAAATAGGGGAAAAGGAAGCAAATATTTGGATTTTATTAGTTAAACAGTAATCTTTTCAGACATTTTATTCCAAGTGTTTAAAATTTACTTCTGTTCTTTATATTTTCGCATTATCAAATAAAACATGATAAATCACCAATGACAAGGTGACAGAAATTTCTCCACACCATTCTCAAAAATATTCAGTCTCGAAGAGAGAAAATATTGAATGACATTTATAGAAGTAGAATAGAGATATGAAATGTATTTGTTATTGTTTCATTCCTGTTCTTTTTTTTTAAATTTATTTTATGTTGTTGACTTAACTCGAACAATCATAATTGCGACAGAAAAAAAGCACAAACTTTATTTGTTCGGATTTGTCAAATTATGTTGTTGTATTAGAATATAACTTTCATAAAATATAATTTTTTAATCACATTTCCGTCTTTATGAATTTAATTAACATTTCTATATAAATCCGTTAAATATTGTTTATTTTAGGTCTGCGGGAAAGTTACCAGAACAATCTGTTTGTAAATAGAAACCGAATATGAAATAAAAATTCATCTCATAAATACTAAAAGCAAGTGACATTTGCACACAAGATATTTATTCGCATGTATCTGTTTAACTCTGGTATTGACTAAACAGCGCCACGATTCCTAAAATTACAAATAACGTCCCCCAGATATACACTGATTCTACCTCTACTAGAGCACTCTTATTTTTTCTTTTATCCCGATTTTTCTTCAGCGGCTGAACTAAAGATGAAATATTTTACAATTCTTTTGCAGGTTTGCATGTACACTGTCGTAGTCATACGGTAAGATCATGTTGCAATAATTATTTAAATTCATTCGCAAACACAATTAGGAAAGGCCGCTTAGAGGATTTTTCACTCAGAGGACACATCGAGGGCCAGAGGGACTGGAGATGTCAACACTGAAAATATTTGATGAGATTTTTTTTTAATGGATTGTCGAACAGGTGGTGAAATGTCTGGGAAAGTGACAAATGATTCTAAGACCTACAAGTGATAGAGGTTGGAGAGAGCCAGGATTGCTGACCTTGTGTTTAGGCACAGCATATAGAAGAAGAGGAAAGGAAAAGAAGAAGGAAGAAGAGGAAGAAAGGAAAAAAGAAGAAGAAGAAAGGAAAAAAGAAGAAAAAGAATAAGAAGAAGAGGAAAGAAGAAATACAAGAAGAAGAAAGAAGAAGAAGAAGAAAGGAAAAATGAAGAAGAATGAAGAAAAACAAGAAGAAAAGAAAAGAAGAAGAAAAGAAAAGAAAAGAAGAAGAAGAAGAAGAAGAAGAAGAAGAAGAAAGAAGAAAGAAGAAGAAAAGAAAGGAAAAGAAGAAGAAGAGTAAGAAGGGAAAAGAAGAATGAGAAGGGAAAAGAAGAAGAAGAAAGGAAAGCAAGAATAAGAAGAGAAAAGAAGAAGAAGAAAGGAAAACAAGAAGGGAAAACAAGAAGAAAGGAAAACAACAAGAAGAGAACAGAAGAAGAAGAAGAAGAAGAAGAAGAAGAAAGAAGAAAGAAGAAGAAAGGAAAAGAAGAAAAAGAAAGGAAAAGAAGAAGAAGAAAGGAAAAGTAGAAGAAAATAAAGGAAAAGAAGAAGAAGAAAAGAAAAGAAGAAGAAAGGAAAAGTAGAAGAAAAATAAAGGAAAACAAGAAGAGAACAGAAGAAGAAGAAGAAGAAGAAGAAGAAGAAGTAGAAGAAGAAGAAGAAGAAGAAGAGGAAGAAGAAAGAAGAAAGAAGAAGAAAGAAGAAAGAAGAAGAAAGGAAAAGAAGAAAAAGAAAGGAAAAGAAGAAGAAAGGAAAAGTAGAAGGAAAATAAAGCAAAAGAAGAAGAAGAAAGGAAAAGAAGAAGAAAAATAAAGGAAAACAAGAAGAGAACAGAAGAAGGAGAAGAAGAAGAAGAAGGAGAAGAAGAAGAAGAAGAAGAAAGGAAAAGAAGAGCTTAAATACAGCATCCCATATATATATATATAAATATAAATAAATAAAATTGAGTCTGATTTGCAATCGCTTCGTTGCAGAGCCCCGTTGGTACAGTTGGTATGGTGTTTGTCTGACAACCTAACTGTCAGGGTTTCAATTATCGGTAGTTGATGCGTCCAAATATAGGAAGAAACGGCCATCCAGTGATTTCTGCATTCTATTGAGGTTTCTTTCAGACTCAATGAATTACTTATATATATATATATATATATATATATATATATATATATATATATATACACAGATATGTATATATATATGTATATATATGTATTTACATATATATATATGTGTATATAACTATATATAAGTATATGCATATATATATATATGTAAATATATGCATATATATGTATATATATGTGCATATATCAATATATATATGTATATATATATGAATATATATATATATATATGTATCTATATATATATATATATGCATATGTATATATATATATATATATGTTTGTATATATATGTATATGTGTGTGTGTGTATATATATATATATATATATATATATATATATATATATATATATATATATATATATATATGTATATATATATATGTATATATATATATATATATATATATATAACGCTATATTGAGTCTGATTTGCTATCCCTTCGTCACCGAGGGACGTTGGAATAGTTGGTATGGAGTTTGGTTGAAAACCTACATGTCAGGTTTTCAATTATCGGTAGTGGATGCGCTCTGATGATGAGTCCATAAATATAGGACGAAACGGACGTCCAGTGCTTTCTGCATTCTTTTGTGATTTGTTTCAGACTCAATGAATTAATTTTTATATATACACATACATACATACATACATATATATATATATATATATATATATATATATATATATATATATATATATATATATATATATATATATAAAGCTTATCACGTCAAGCAAGGCTGGAGGCCACTAGCACGGAAGGGGTTACAGAAGTTTTGGAGGAAGAGCTGACAGGAGTGGTAAAGGAGAGGATGTGGAGAAAGAAAGTGGATCGATCAAGGCAAGGGGTTTACAGAATATTTGGAGCGAGAGCAGATAGGAATGAATCGTGAAAGGATGTGGAGAAGGGAAGTGGATGTGATGTCGATTGAATTTACACTTAAATAGTTGGAGATTGTATATGTATATGTGAATATATATTTATATATATATGTATATATATATATATATCTATACAGGTATGTATATATATGTATGTATATATATATATGTATGTATATATATATATATGTATATATGTATGTATATATGTATTTATATATGTATATATATATATATATATGTATGTATATATATGTATATATTTATATGTATATATATGCATTTATATACGTGTATATATATATATATATGTATATGCATGTATATAGATAAATATATGTATATATTTATATGTATGTATATATATATATATATATATATATATATATATATGTATATATGTATGTGTATACATATATATATGTATGTATATACATATGTATATATTTTTTTTTTAAGCGTATCACCCCAAGCAAGGCTGGAGGCCACTATCACGCATGGGGTTACAGAAGGGATGGAGGAAGAGCAGATAGGAGTGTTAAAAGAATAGGATGTGGAGAAAGATAAAGACGGAGGGTCGATCAAGGCAAGGGGGTTACAGAAGATTTGGAGCGAGAGCAGATAGGAATGAAAGATGAAAGGATGTGGAGAAGGGAAGTGGATTGATCAAGGCAACTGGAGATGACGATTGACGCTACACTTAAACCGTTGGAGATTGTATTTGTCAGGGAAACAGTAATAGGGAAGGGAGTTCCATAGGCGAGATGTGCGAGACATGAAGCTATTGGAGTAGAAGAGACGTCTACATCTAAAAGTTTCAACGGTGAAGGGGTGGGAACGGCATGCCAGCCTCGTAGGACGTTTAAATTCACGAGGCCTAGGGACAAGCGAAAGCAACTCATCGGAGCATTTACCGTGAAAGTACTTGTAGAAAAGGCAGAGCGATGCAACATCGCGTCTGTGAGAGATCTACTGCAGGCGAGATGACAGATCAGGGCCAATCACATTGCATATCCGTCTCCGGATCTTATCAAGAACCCTGAGGCAACCAGCAGGGGCCGCAGACCATATATGGCAGCAATACTCCATGCAAGGTCTCGGCACAGGTAATCAACTTTTCTAGCGGTAGATGATGCAACTGACTCGATGTATTTGTTCCATCTCAGATCAGCGGACAGCGTCAGACCGAGCAGCCGCAGGAGGAGCTCTCGAGAAGTTAGTCCTCAGACATTCTAATGGGATGCAGGGATGGATCCTGGTGTTGGTTGATGGAGAGCAGTTTTGTTTTAGAGGCGTTAAAGTTGACCAACCATTTCTCTCCCCAGTCCACACCCGATTGGAGGTACTTTTCAATTTGAGCTGCCAGGTTAATTTCGTCCGCCTCACTAGATTTGTGTTTGAGGCAGGAGTAAATAATGGTATCGTCAGCATAGATACCGACTGCATGTGTATGTATATACGTATGTATAGGTATATATGTATATATATATGTATTCATGTATTATATATGTATATATGTATGTATACGTATATACGTATATATATATGTATATACTTATATATCTATATGTATATACGTATATATATATATGTATATACTTATATATATATGTATATATATGTATATATATGTATATATATGTAAATATGTTTATATATATTATATATGTATATATCTGTATATATAAATGTATATATATGTATATATATGTATATATATATGTATATATATATATATTTATATATAATATACATATATATATATATATATGAATATATATGTGAATATATATGTATCTATGTATATTTGTATATGTATGTATATATATGCATGTATATATATATATATATGTATATATATGTATATGTATGGATATATATATGTATATGTAAGTGTATATATATGTTTATCTATATGTATGTATATATATATATGTATATATATGTGTATATATATGTATATGTATATATTTATATGTATATATATGTATATGTATATGTATGTATATATATATATATATGTATATATATGTGTATATATATGTATATATATATGTATATGTATATATGTGTATATATGCATATATTTATTTATATGCATATATATATATATATATGTGTACACACACACACACACACACACACACACACACACACATATATATATATATATTGTTTATGTATGTGTGTGGCGGTATTTCTATATGTGCGCGTGTTTTTAACTCATATAGATGTAGTGTCGGGAAAAAAGTGTGAATGAAGAAAATATTTGTTTCTTCTCAATTTCCTTTGCATTCTGATTAACACGAATGTAAAAGGGGATAAGTGTATGCAGAATGTGATGTTTGCGTGCGTTTCTCTTTCTGTGCGTATGCATGTACAGGTCTTGAATGAAGAAACACATTAAGACAAACACGCCGCGTTTTTCCTGACTAGATAGGAATTGTGGCTGTGTTTCCTTCCATTTTTATGGAAGAATTTACACTGCTGGTGAACCGGTGAACGATTTTAGCTGACGGAACGTACACAATTCAATACCCGATTAGTATCGATGTGTCACAGTGTAGAACGGTTATGATATGAAAGAACCGAAACCCCGAGTGAACCTCATGAGAAACATCACTGATGATGTATACTAACGCATTCAATATATATATATATATATATATATATATATATATATATATATATATATATATATATATATATATATATATATATATATATGCTGTTATTATTATTGTCTTTATTTTATTTCTTTTAATTTCTGATGTGTACTCATTTCTTTCCGGGTCCTGCCCATGGAGCTAATGTTAGAAATGGCATTATGACATTTTTAAAATATACATAGACAAAGTCCTTCGTAACGTGTGGGCTGTACTCGTGAGATCAACCTTTTTGTATTTATTTAAGGCATGTGCTTCCAAGTTATTTGTTTTTTAGCTCTTTAATAGCATCATTTACCCGGTGAGTACATGAGATTTATTGTAATAGAAGTTCATCACTTCGATTTGCACACATTCCAATATTATGGGATATTCCAAATGTAAAGTGATTTATATTATTAGCATAAAACATACTCTACTGAGCAGATGAACAATTCCACAAAATGCATTTTTTATTTTTTCTGCGCATGAGCTATAGTAGTCTTTTTTAATATTATTTTCTTTAAGTTTTTGATTGACCCATAAACTAACATTTATTTATAATTAAGTTAAAAGCCACCTTATCGGGTGGCATTTAAGCTAGCTCCTACGAAGTGTTCTTGATTGGGCCTTCATCACAATAATAGGGAGGACTAGATGGGATTGGCAACAATAAACTATAACAGAACTGGAAATTGATCGCTGCATATATGTAATGCACTAACATTTAAGCTTACCTTTTAAAAGTTCTGTCTTTATTCTTCTGTCGCCACTTAATTTAAAGACAATCTAATACACGTAGGTTCTTTCTTTCCGTGCAAAGATATTTTTTTTCATTTCGCTGGATTTCGCAATCAATTTCGATCATTCCCAAAATTATTCCCAAGTTATAAAAATTGTTATGGTACAAAGAATTTCGACGCTAATCTCACGTAAATATCCCTGAAAACAATCGCAGTAATGAAAACCTGCGGATCTAAAGTCTCGGGATTGCGTGTCCGGATCCGTCCCGGAATGATTTTTAATTTACTCACGAAGTCAGCCTTTTTCCAAAATGGTATGATATGTTGGGCGACGGCCTCAAGGAATAAAGGTGAAAAACTGTGACACAGTGAAATACTGACATTAGCATTTATTATGTAGATATCAATTATAAAAGTAATTTTAAGGCGCGTCATTTTCGGTATTTCAGTTTATATTTACTTATTGAGTTGTATTCTTTAACCCATAGATTTGTATGTGATACTACTGCGTTATCTATAAAAGTTGCCTTTATTTGTTTTTAATCACTCTGTCTGCTCCATTAACTATTTTCACGTACGTAATTATGAATGGTAAAATTAGAAAGAATAGTGATTTCCTGATTTCTATGTCTGCTTCATATTATGTGGTGCGTTATATTGACAGATATTACAAATGTCATTTTTATTATTATTATTACTAATAGTAGTATATTAGTAGTAGTATATAATAATAATATTTTCATTATTATTATTATTATTATTATTATTATTATTATTATTATTTATAGAGGATGTCCAAATGTACATGAGATATAATACATTAATGGCAGAGCACAAAGTAAATTGTCTCTTTTATTTCAGTGATTGCGATGTAAATGGCCTCGTTTGTTTCTTCGCCTTTTGATTTACGACCAGTGCAACTGGTGCAAATGTTTATTTCTGTCCCACCAGAGTATTATTGCTCCGCCTGCTGATGGCTTCCAGAATTATTTGATCCACCTCCGTATTTATAAGTATTTTACAAGTTAGAAATATTTCGTTAGCTATAAGAAGGATGCAGCGTTTTAAGTGGGGAGTTAATTTGCTAACACACATCCACATATCTGTGTACATTTCATCGCCTATTCATGCCTCTTTCATTAGTTTGAGATTTTCAACAGGAAGGGAATAAATAATGAAATAAATAAATAAAACTGATAAATAAATGTGCCAACACAAACAATGTTCACCATGGCAATATTCTGGCTATCAGTAATTTGTCAAAAGCAAAACAAATAAAATTAGAAGACAACTGTTGCAAATTTATCTATGTAAGCTTTATACATATATATATATATATATATATATATATATATATATATATATATATATATATATATATATTTATATATATATATCTATATATATATATATATATATATATATATATATATATATATGTAAACATATATATATATATATATATATATATATATATATATATATATATATATATATATGCGTGTGTGTGTGTGTATTAATGTAATACGAAAGAACAGTTAGATTAATGATCCAAATTTCTTTAGTATTTATTTTTATTTAAAAAAAAAACAGTGCTCGATACGGAACTAGAGCTTTAATTTTATTTATTTTTTAAAAAAATATCATGTTTTACACGAGGAAAATATTTCAAATGAGTAAAACATTTCTTCAGTTAGTTATTTTAAATATCTCTCGAGAATGAAACTTTAGTGTAAATTCTGAGTTTAATATTGAAATTAAACTTCGGCACTTGAATCTAGTTTCGAAACAGTAATTTCTGCGTCAGGATGGAATCATATTTTTTTAAAAATAATATATATATATATATATATATATATATATATATATATATATATATATATATATATATATATATATATATATATATATATATTGGAGAAAATATATAGTATGAGGAAGAGAGTGATACGACACTTTGAGGGCTGAATATCGTAGGCATGCTCATATCAAGCTCTGGTTTCTCAAATAATAAGCCTAATGGCTTGAAAATTTGATACATATGTAAATACCTCTTGTTACCAACATAGAAACCATGT
The DNA here is from genome assembly GCA_964036315.1 of Acanthosepion esculentum. Classification (NCBI taxonomy): domain Eukaryota; kingdom Metazoa; phylum Mollusca; class Cephalopoda; order Sepiida; family Sepiidae; genus Acanthosepion; species Acanthosepion esculentum. The sequence goes on along the minus strand of OZ038482.1, from coordinate 42,497,373 downwards.
GAAAGGACATCATTTCCAAGAGAACTTATCCAACCATGCCACTCGCTGTCCTGCTAACAATACATATGTCTTTTGCAACAAGGTTTCCATTTCATCATCAAGATAGAGATGGCATGGTGATACACAGGAAGGTTGTAGATCAGCAGATCAAAACTACGTAATCAAAGACACCGTTTATCTGTCACATATGCATGATTCGTATGAAATCGAATACGGGTGTCAAGAATCATCTCAGAAGCAATGGACTTTATTACAAGTGATATGATGTGTCAAGAGGAGGGTCCCATCTCAGTACGATGAAGCAATCACAGTTGCTGATATTCCCTGAAAAAAAAACACACACACACACACACATATATATATGTATATATATATATATATATATATATATATATATATATATATATATATATATATATATATATGTATATATATATATATAGAGAGAGAGAGAGAAAGAGAGAGAGAGAGAGAGAGAATTGTACCAATAAAGATCCTTTAAAAAATGAGCATAGAAGACAAAATCAACCAAAGTTAATGAAAACAAAGATTTAACTTCAAAACCATTATGATTATCAAATGTACTTTACTGTAATGATTAATATTTTTAATCCTTTTTAAAATATTATGTGTGTTAAAAATTTTGTCAAAGTTGTACCATCAAATGTTATCTTTTTTGCCATGCAAACACACTGATTTAAGAAATCAAGCAAAAATCCGATTTTAAGGAAATATTCAGTAGTTATTCAAAAATAATACAAAAATATTTCGCTTGTAGAAAATTACTGTAAAATAATTTGTACATCAATTACCTTCCTCTTATTTAATTTTATGACGTCTCTATAAATTCATTTTGCAGCGCTTAATGTCTATACTAATTATAATGACTTGGATAATTAAAATCATGATTTATTTTTGATCAGTTAGGAATCCTTTTTACAAGGCATGGAGACAATCTCAAACAGTCGTAAAAATAATAATGCTCAAAAAAGCAAGATAATATTTTTTAATTGGAAAAGCAATAAAATGCTTTTATAAATCAAATATATTATGAGCACTACTGACGTAAGATAATTCATTTCGATGAATAATCAAATTTTACAAGAATTGTTTTCATTTTTTTATAAATTGTACTTTGAATGATTCGTAAAATCTTAAATCTGTTAAAATTCTTTGTTAATTTTAGCTGACAAGTTATGTTTTTTCACCACTAAACTTCTAATTTAGCACTTCATTTCCTTCAATAATTCTCTGATGAATGTTTAGAAATATCATCGAATGAATGAATCCAGTCTGTCATAAAGAGAATAAACATTCTTTGAATCACTTGGAGTGGCGCTACATAATCGCAAACAAAGTATTTTTCTCATTAAACAAATCCTCATAATTTGAAACCCTTCAACAGAAACAAGAAATAAAAATAATGGCACATGAAAGTCGAAGATAAAATGAAGACCATGTTGGCCATCCACGCTAATTCAAATAAAATACAATGAAAGACGACCGCGACAATACTGGAAGCAGGCAAAACAGATACTGAGATCAAGAAACGTATTTTCCTTTAAAAAAATATTTCAACAGAGAGTTTATGTTAATTAAAACTAAAAATCGAACTGGCTTTTCGGTCAATAAATACGGAAAGTTTCGGTACATACAAACTGCTAATATTCCCATTTCTATTAACATTCGCCCCTATTTTGTGACCAGTTATAAAAAACACGCAGCAAAACATATGTTCCTTGTTTGCCCTGTCTGCATCTACAGCACTTTGGGTGTTTACACTGACGTGCCAAAAAACCGTAATATGCCAAGTTAGAATGACTTGGTCGCTCATGCGCATGCATTTCACCCGTCAATATAAATGGTTATCAAGATGCTGTTTCATTTGCACCTCCGTTAGGACCTAAGTTCACTACAAACCTCAAGTTTAGCTCACTTATAATTTTCTTCCTAAAATATGCCGTAAAATCATTCAGATTTTTTGCTCGCACCAGAAAATACTTTTCTCTACCTGGGATGCTCTTATATTACAATAGTCAGATCCTTTCAAATATGTAGTTTTGTTATAACAATATCTGGACTGGAGCTGACCAAGCGTTGTAGAGATCAAAAGAGCTAATACTCCCTTGTAAGTGATGAATAACATCAGGCCATACAACCCCTTCCAGCAGATAGAACGTGATAAGCCTATCAGTATTTATATAGAAAAAGTGCTGACGAGTTAACATTATTACCTGCACCAGTTCAGAATTTTATATCTAACCACCACCACGCCATATACACAAGGCAGAAGTAACATCATTTCCTTCGCATTTCATTTCTGAGAAATATATTCAATTATGTAAGATTCTTCCAAGGAGCCACTCTGTGGATCAGATTCCCAAGAAGGAACTTCCCCGATTACTTGTAAATTATCAACTTCCAGTTCAGAGTCAACCGATCTTAAATATTTTCATAATGTGCACTTCTTACCGCTTCGTTTTAAATCCATAAGGCAAATTCATACATTAACTTGCGTGGCTCTTGGGCCTGTTTTTTGTAAATAGCAGCGTACAAAATCGACGCGAATTATCGGATATTGACAGAGATAGGATAGTGGGTGTTAGCGGTACAGAACAACTTATTTCTGAAATTAGACATTTGACATCATTTGATCTACTACTTCATATGTGTATTGTGATGTGATATATGTTAGCACAGAAGATTCTGTACCCAAAATGTCAGGGAGATTCTGTAAAGACGGCACAACTCAATACATATATTATACAAGTCGATACAATATAGATTTACAGACATTTGCCGTGATAGATGTCTCCGAGATTATGCAAGACATCACTCCCAAGAGTTTTGGCAAGTTAGTGTTTATTTAATAACATTATTAATTATAACCCTATTTCAAGGAAGATGAGTGACGCGTTAAATCAGTTACTGCATCCAGTTTTAAATCTGTTATATCGGCTTGCCTTGTACATTTAAAATCTCTTTAAAGCATAATCTGGAAATCTGTAGACTATAATTATAATATGCAGAATATCTTATAAGTTTTCTATATAGGAGATTGAGGATGCAAGGTCATAGACATAATTCTATCTGCAACAAAAACAAACATTGAAGCTTAAATTTATTCACGTCACATCAAAGGCTACATTGGTGCGTCACAATATAAACATATTTATGAAAACAGGAAAACTGAAGCCAGGGCAAATTATTGAAATTGCTAAGTCAACCCAACGCTAACCCTAATGTTCGACCTGTGAATAACTTTAAAATTTCGTATTGTCATTATATACTATCAAGAAATAAATGAATATTTTCATTCATTAAGATTTTTGTCTTGAACCTTCATATAAGCACAGACGAATCAAGAAGGATTAACTTCTTGCTATATCTATAAGGATTACCTATTGCATTATAGCGTGTATAGATATTTCTCACACATATATGTCTACTATTTTAGCAAAATGGACAGAATATTCAACGAATCAAATCATTGACTATTTGATAGGAGTCAAACATATCCTGCGTTATTTGAAATTCATAAAAACACATTTAGTACTTAATAAATCTCGTATTCCTTTAAGTTTAAGAGGCGTTTATGACGCTGACTCGGGAATGAAATAGGCCGCCACCGTATTGCAGGGTTTCATTTCAAATTATCACTAGACAGTTCGAGAAAACGAGAAAAAAACGGACAGTATCGATGTCAACATGTGAATTTGAATTGATGTCACTGACGACCGCGATACAAAAAAAAATTCTAAATTCAATTATTTAACACTATGATTAATTCAACTGAAAATGAACAAACCCTCTTCTAATAAATATAAATAATTAAAATAGTAAAAAGAATGTTTTAAAATCTGCCTGTATATGAGATGAGGTATTGTAATTATTTACACTATTTACATAGTTCGGAGAGTTCTCCTAAACTGTGTTGTCATATTCACGACGTTTCGACATTTGTACGCACCGACCTTCGTCAGGAGATTGAAATTTAGAACCGAAACCTTTATTTCACCTACCGAGGTTGATTGTTCTAGTTCCACGTGTCATGCCTCTTTCAAATATATCAGTATCAGCTATCTCCCTCTTAACTATCCATGTTTTTATTCATCTCTGATGTAGACAGGTAATTAACTCATAATTTCTATCCACTGGGCCATGTGTCTTTGATCAGTGTATGAATTTGTAGGACGTGAAATGTCTTAGTTTCACATTTTTACCAGATCTCATATTACAATTTGATGTTATTATTTTTATTCTCTAGCAATCTATATTACTGCTAACCATATTATAAGCATGTCTATGCTTGGCTGGCTTAGGAGATTTTTGTAGAATTGAATATGGGCTCATTCCTTAAGGTTTCGTATTTTCTATTATGTTCTCTATCTATTATCTCAAGCTCGTCCCACATGGTACGGTGATCTCTCTTTTCCATCCATATGTGGCCAGCTACGCCTGATTTTTCTATTTCCCCTCGTGTTGTGGCACATCTTAATAGTGCGGCCTCTTTCACCTTTATATTTCTTGCCATAATCGCATGGGGTCGCGTTCACGCAGTCGTTAATCATGTTCTTCTCTATGAATTGTCTTACTCGGAAGAGATATCTGCGAAGTGTTGAACCACTTTTGAAGGTAGTCCTGATGTTCTATGGATCACATATTTTATTTAATTTTTACGATAATCCCTTTATTTAGGGTAGGCAGATCTATGTTTTCTTCTTGCACATCTTCCATCCCAGTTTTTCTGAGCTTGTCATGTACACAAGGTGGATATTACTTTGTAGGGTACTGCTTATACTGACTATTTCTTGTTCATGTGTGTTTGGTTTGCTACTTATGACATTTGCTCGAAGTTGTAGGCAGAGGATGACGTTTTTCAACACTGTATGTGTAGTGGCAGTTGAGGTATTGTCCGGTGAATGTTGGCTTGAGTTGTACGGATATTTTGAAATTAAGCTAGTTTCGAGATATTAGTACATAGAACAATGCGAGATTGTTTTTGTTTTCTGTCCCCATTGTGAACTGTATCGATAATCTTAGTGAGTTCACAGTGTCTTGTAGTATCTGGACCTGTTACTGGTGTGGATGAAGGTATCATCTGCGTATCTCAGTTATAGAGATGCCATTAGTGATGTGGATTCTAATGCCATTAATTCGAAGTATTGCATGCACTGCCATTATTTTGGCAAAAGTAATGACTTTTGTGGTGGAAAGGATAAAAATTGTTACAAAATTGTAAATCATGTTTGTTAGTCCTCTTCACTTTTAAATTTTGCCTCATGTTTAAATGAGATAAAATAGAAAACTTTTTATTAATGCCTGTCGATATATTTTTCGATTAAATATAGATTATATTATTGCATTATTTTGGCTTCGTGAAGGATATCTCTCTCTCTCTCTCTTTCTCTCTCTCTCTCTCTCTCTCTCTCTATATATATATATATATATATATATATATATATATATATATATATATATATGAAGAAAAATAGTCTTAAAGTGTGCTATATTTATGGGATAAAGTGCTCAATATCAGAGATAGAGCGTGTGTAAATGTAAAAGTGGACTGTTTCATGCTAGTGCAATCACCTGGCGATTGCACTAGCATGAAACAGACTGTCGACTCTAAGTGCTGACTTCCATGTCCACTTTTATATATATATATATATATATATATATATATATATATATATATATATATATATATATATATATATATATATATGGTGTGTGTGTGTCTGTATTTACACGCACACACCAGTGAGCATAAAAAATATTATATTATAATAATAATATTATTAAAATATAAATAGATACGAATAATAAATTAAATTTAAATATTAATCGAAATTCGACTAACAAAAGACAAAAAACGTTATAACTAATTTCTATTCCGACAAAAATAATATATATATATATATATATATATATATATATATATATATATATATATATATATATATATATATATATTCAGGATTATTCACAGCATTCAACCAGGGTGACCTTAGTATATGCAGCCAAGAATACCTAAATGAAAAAGACAAATATATTGAGATAATATTTAGGCTGAATTGCATCCCACACCATTTCATCCTCATTGCTAGAAAACGTGCTTACGAAATCTGCAAATCCAAACGATCTACACACAACGGATAGCAAGTATTGCAAATGCAATAACGGTAAGTGTAAAATCCTTGCCACTAACACAAATTCTACTAAATTTGTAAAACATTTCTTATCCCAAATACTTTGATATTATCATCCCAAAGTTCAATATAATCGGATATATAATTTTTACAAAACCCAGAGGGAATTGAAATACCGATACAACTTCAATAAATCGTTTACGGTGTCAAAGAATTTATGTCGGAGAGACATCACGACATCTTAAATCACGAATCTACGAAAATGAAAGTGAGTTTACTAATGCTACCCTAAATGAAAAAATGCGCATGAATCTTTACGAAGAAAATACTTCGAGGGTCTACTTATAATAATAGTAAGAAGGATAATCACACGTCAAACTCATTATAATACGTCATCGAAATTTAATATATGCATGCTTAAAGAATCCAACATATGTTTATGTAAAACGTTTTGAAGTCAATAGTCGAAAAGATAACAATGTTTACTAGACACACACACGCACAAACAACAACACTTAGGCACAAACACAGACACTTAAATGTATACATTATCATCTGAATCCAACATAGAGAAATTATAATTATTATACACATAAATACATAAAGCAATATTAACATTTTTTCAGGTAGGGTTTGAATGCGTTAATTTCTTTGTGTGTATACACACACACATATATATATATATATATATATATATATATATATATATATATATATATATATATATATATATATATATATATCCAGTCCAGAGAAGACTTCAAGAGTCACAACCAATAGGGAAAACGAACAATGAGACATAAAAGAACATAAGGAAAATTCTGCATACAAATTTATTCCTATTATTTGTCTGAAAAGGTCACGAGAGCGGAACTACCTGTAGCAGAAAGATGAAGAATAAAATATAATATATATATATATATACTAAAACAAATCCAGATTATAACCAAAAACCTTTGCGGTTATTCTCTTTTTTTTTAATATGCATTTTCTCTCGACGTTACAACGGTAACCATTTTCCTATAGACAGTCAGGCACACACATGCACACACATATATTTATACACACACAACACAGATATATTGTGTGTGTGCGTGTGTGCGCGTGCGCGCGCCCACATGTGTGTGTTTGTGTGTGTAAACATCCGTGGTAATGAAGACAAGTTAATCCTAGTAATATAAAAGAATTAAAACTGATCCACACAAGAGAGTTCAACACATATATATATATATATATATATATATATATATATATATATATATATATATATATATATATATATATATATATATATATATATATATATATATATATATATATATTATGGAGCATATATGAATTACAAGTAGATAAAATTCAATACCCCATATGATATAGGACCATTTTGCCCAGAACAGGTTTGTCAACACCAAGGAGTTAGATAAAGTTTTGAATCATAACTTTTTTGTAAACAGAAAGAAAGCGGAGGAAATATATAAAAAATAATAATTAATTAAATAAATAAATAACATGAATCTAAATAGATAAATAAGACAAAAGAAGTACTATATGAATGAAGTATAAATAAGATTCTATGAAATATAGATGAAATTATGTATCAATATAGATTATGGAATAAAATTTATATTTATTTATTATTTTTCTACTTCAATTATTATCCATCTATTTTTTATAATTCTATTAAAAATCATCGATTATTTATTTAATACGAGGTTAATATGAAAATTCTTTTTTTTTATATATTTATATTTCCATCTGTTATTTAATCGATATTAATTTTCTGTGTTATACATTGTAAAAATCTTCCAAATTAAAACTATTTAATTAGCGTTTAATTTAATAATTTTAATTAAGAATTATAAAAATATATATTATTAAAATTTCTTTAATATTATCTAAAAAAATCTTTTTTTAATCATTTACAAATTGTATTTCCTTGTGTAAATTCTCATTTTGAACAAAACGACATGTTAAATATAAGCTCAGTCAATATCTAGACGAATTGAAAACTTTTCAACTTAATTTCTCTCTTTTAATCATTTTCTCTCGTCCCCTCTCAAATTTCTTCTTTTCTATCTTTATCTTTCTCTTCCACCTTCTACTTTAAATGCATTTCGTCCTCTTTCTACCTATTTATAAAAACATAATGATTCATCTTTTAATATCACTCCTTGGCGTTGACAAGTCCATTCTAATCGAAATGATCATATATCATATGGGGTATTAAATTTAGCTATATGTAATATATATATATATATATATATATATATATATATATATATATATATATATATATATATATATATATATATATATATATTCTTGAAGCAAATTTTCTAAGTTAATATAATGTAAAATTTACCGCGAGAAAGTAGATAAATAAGTATATATACATGTTATTGAAATAAAATAAATATGTATAGTGTGGACATATTTCCCATGCTTCCTTCTAATAAACGTATTTGTTATCACCAGCGTCACTCAATTTGAAATCATGTGAGAAATACCAGCATTTACTTATTGGTTAAGCAAGTCCGCCGGGCGATGTTACGATTTTTAAATACTTAATCGGTGTATCAATTTCAAACCCGCCAAATAAGAATCATGCGTATAACTACGTAGCCCACAACAATTATAAGTTGAAATATGGACAGTGTAATATATCAAGAATGACAGATCTCCGCTGCCACAAATTGAGCATGTAAAGGCCAGTGTTAAACAGAATTGGACAAAATGCAAAATAACGATTCATTCAAAAGTATTTTTTAACCAAAACACCCCAAGCAAGACGGGAGTACCAATATTACGCAAGGGGTTACAGTGAGTGAGGGGGAGGGTAAAGAGGAGTGGTTGTGAATGGAGAGAATGACTGGGATCAAGGTCACCTTATCAGAAGATGTCGATCGATATTACATTTGAATATTGTAGCTATAATGGAAGCAAGTAATAGGAAGGTATTTCCACTGACGGCTGGTGCGAAATAAGAAGCTTTTGGAGTGGAAGCGATGGCTAGATTTAGCAGTTTCGACAGTAAAAACGCTTAAATTCATGCAGTTTGGGAACCAGTGAAAGTAGCTCCACAGAGCTGTTTCCATGAAAATACTTGTTGAAAAGACAAATGGAATCCGCAACACGTCTGTCAGAAAGTGACGAGATGCCAGGTCAGGACCAATGACGTTACACATCCGTCTCTGGATTTTGTCGAGGTGCTAAGGATGAATGACGGGAGTACCTGACCATGTATTGCAGCAGTATTCCATGCAAGGACGAATGGTTGATTTGTAGATGTAAAGGATGGACTTGGGCGAGAAAAAAACTCTCCGGTGCGACACAGACAACCAACTTTCCTTAAGGTAACTGAAGCTATACATCCAATGTAGTTGTCACACTTCAGGTCAGTTTCCCATAATCATATATCACAAAATCTGTAAACGTTTATAAATCGTTCCTCTGAATATATTATATATTTTGCTAATTTCTTCATGAAAAATTAATATTCATGAAAAACAACAATTATTTCAATAAATTCGAGTAGACGTAATAAAAGAGCGGTTTTCATTTTGCCATGTTATTGCATCTTCTCATTACCATATGACAATACTGCATGTATTTCCTAAACAGAAAATAATATTTGAAATAGTGATCAGAGTACTGATGACACATTCCTAGAAAATGTCTTATCAATTCTGAATAATTCAAATACTTCTATCTATGTATTAGTTCTAATAGATTTAGTCATGGAAGTAAGGAAAAACACATGATGGTTTTACTAGGGAGGCTTTTGTTCAACACTGTAATATGTTACATAACCAGAATATTAAAGTGATAACACGAGTAATATAAATAAATAGCCTCTTCAGATATAGATTTTAATATGAATGTCATGTCTGACATAGAAATCATTTAGATATTGATAAACTGTCAAGTATATATAAACGTTTTCTTAGATCAATGATAAAAATGGATTGGAACGAATGCATACTTAGATCTTAAAGAATAAAACCGTTGATCAGACACTATTGAATGGCTTCACAAATAAATAATAGCAATTGTGACGACCTTACGCTGACGCCCATCAAATAAAATTCACTAATGTTCAAACACTTGAGAGGTTAAGTTGTGATAATGAACGTTTTCTCTCTGTCTTTGACTATTACCCACCATTCTTTCATTGGCAATTACTCACATTCTCTATGCGACAATTACCCTCTCCCTGTGTGACAAGCAGTCAGGCGAAAGACCGTGGTCTAAAAAGGATTTATCTCCCAGCAACCATGTCGAGGGCAAGCTAAAAATAAATAGGCACTTGAAGTCACCTGGCACATGATTCGAAATTGCGCACGAAACGAAGTGCGACACATCTGTTAGGGCAATGAATTTTGAAGTCGTGCCGTCTATGAAGTCATCATACGAAAGAAGAAGGATTGCAAAATCCAACTCATACAAACTTCCAGTAAAATAATCAGTTTGAGCAACATATCTTGATGATGTCGGACGAGCCATGAAACCGTTATGCGAATGGATTTGTCGGAGTTAGCTCCTTCTTAATTCCCTAATTCTTCACTAGGAGCCGCTCTACCTACAATATAAATACTGGGCAACTTCTTGCCTCATTCTCTCTTTTTCATTTCTTCATTTTAACGAACATCTCTACAATGTGAGCTCTCGCAAAAGACAGCGTTTCCCACATGTGGGAAGACGCCACTAACATTATACACGCATACACGTATGTACGACATTCACCAAACAACAAACACAAATGTTCACACACGCAAATGACATTGTCTATGTCCATTGTAAATCTTGTTGTTTCATACATATATTTGTTCACACACACACACACACACACACACACACACACACACACACACACACACACACATATATATATATATATATATATATATATATATATATATATATATATATATATATATATCGGTCTTGTTTGTTTTCTTTACATCTTCGGTTGTACAATTTGAGTCCGCCGTTTTCGTGTAGTTGGACCTTCTTCTAGCAGGAATAAATAGCACGTGTCCACAATTAAACAACACACAAACGCCTCCGGTCCACTATAGATTAACCGAGCTGAAGAGAAGGAATTTTATCACCAAATTATGCAAACTCCCTATACAAAATCAAACCAATTCGTGTAAACTCCCAGTTTTAGTGAAGTCCGATATGACCAACCGGATCAACACCACTTCTAACTGAAAAGAAATCAACCCTGTAAAAGACGCACAGAAACAGAAATAAATGTCCCCACGAAAGACAAGAGCATGAATATTATATAAAAGAAGAAAAAAAGGGTAAAGGAAAAAGGGAATTGAACAAGAGAGCCAGGGTGGATGGAGAAAACAAATAAAAGAGGAACATAGAAAAAGAGAAAGAAAACAAGAGAAAAAGTGTTTATTTGATTTCACTCGACTGACACAATCTTAGTGTTTTCTTTTGAACTATATCGCATTCACCCCATACTTTTTCTGACAGGTATTTTTTGTTTCAAACGGTTTTTCATTCAGATACTCTCTTGTACAAATTGCTTCAAGTACTGTTAAATATTTCGTTACATTTTATATTAATGTTTTTGTGGTTTATCTTTGTTGGATTTCTTTTTCACGTGATTTTGACCCAGCCAGAGAAATTTGCTATATTAAAACCAAGGATATATCTTTTGACAAATTACCAATTTTATTATATTTTGCTTTGTTTTATTCATTTATGTTGCGCCTCCAGTAAGTCGTAACACAATATAAATTAAAGTCTTGCGGCAGTAGCTTCAACGTAAATGAGGTGCGCAGTGGAAAATAAATATATAATCAAAATTTCATGCGTTGCGGGCCGGTGCATGTGTCGAGATTTAAGCACGTGTGTCTCTTGTAATGCCGACAACAAACATTGCAGAATCGGGATATGAATCTAGATAAATATATGAAAAGAAGCGACAAGAAGTAATATATATGTACAAACAAATGATAATGTATTAACAACAAAGGTTTACAAGTGACAACGGCAATTTGTGTGTATCAAATGAATGTGAAAACGTTTTGGCCTCAATTATATGCAGTGAGTGAATGTGCGTACGTTCTTGTGTGAATTGCTCATGTGTTTCTCAAAAGGGGAGCGCTTTCTCTGCGAGAGTTTACATTTTGATGAAAAAGCGGATAAGATGAGGTCAGAGCGAGAAAAAAATATCGCAGAATATTTAAAGTTCTGAGAGCGTCTTCCACTAGCTGTTTCGAAAATTAGGAGGAGGTAACTCGACACATGATACAAAACGTCTGTAACGAAACTTTCATTAATACTTGAAAGAGCAGCTACCGTCAGTGGCTTACGTTCATCTCACATTGAAACAACGGTTCTCTTACGATCAGCGAAAACAACGCCAAGCCTGGTCATTAATTTGATAGGTGACCGCTTCAGAACATCAGGTACTGTAAGCTTGTATGTTTGTGTGCAGAACCGAGTTACAATTAAAGCCGTGTTCGTTATATTCACTTGCGCCAAATACCCTTGGAAAGGTATAAATCCATCATTCCTCCTCCCCGATATTGGTTAATTAGTAGGACTTGCATTAGTAAATCATTATTATCTCCAAAAGTTCTTAGAATCCAAAAAAAAATCCATGGCTTTAAATAAACAGGACAAGTCTGATAATCCGTAAACACACACACATATTAATCAATAAATATACCTGATTTGCGAAGTGCCATTTCTTACAAATAACATAAGCTAATCATTTATAATTTTCAAATGACATCAACGCTAAATATTTGGTCAAAAAATGCCGTGTATTTATTGTATGAAGATGGCTAATTTTACTAGTATGATAAGTGTTATTAGATGTTCTCAATTATTCATCAGCTGTCATATTTCCATAATGCATTAGAATGAATTAAGGTCCGAGGAAAACATTCTCGAAACAGTGTTTTATCTCATGTTCAAGCCTGACTGTGTTTTTGGTAGATTTGAATGAACTTTTTTCCGAAAATTAAAAATACGGCAAGATGACATAGGAAAATGTTTCGAGGGGAACGATTAATTAAAAATGTATCATGAATATATTTTTCGGAACCTACAACAGGAATTCCATAGCATATCAAAAGCTGATATCATCGAATTGTGTCCGGATGATCAAACGAATAATTTGTGATTGTGTTAGTAACAATGCCTTACAGATTTCTATGTCTACAATGAAGATACCTACAAAACATACACCCGAAGAAAATCACTTCCCCTTATGTATCTTACATTTAAATAAAATGAAAGATATATTTTGAACTTTAGTCACGCTGAAGCCTTCCTTTCGAAAAACCAGAAAACAACAATAGATCAGAAAAACCTATTATTTTTTTGTTCATTTGAAACATAAAATTTTAATAAAGCCACTAAGACGCAAGGAGTTACTAAGTGTTAAAGTATATGAGAAAAAATATTAATAAGAACGGAAAATAATTTATATAAATATATAAATATATATATATATATATATATAAATATATATATAAATATATATATATAAATCTATATATAAATCTATAAATATATATATATATAAATATAAATATATAAATATATAAATATATATATATATACATATAAGAGCAGGTGAACAGTAAATGAGAGCATTTAATTTTCGATTACGTTCTAATACAACTTTAATCTTCAAATATGTAAAGACAATTTCTGCCTGTTTTCTGACTTCTTGTTTTTTTTATTTCTTCAATATCACGTAAAATCTTTCAAATTTGTGGCGAATTAAGTGACTTTCTCTCCATTAATTTGTAGAGGAAGTTGTTTGTATTCTCCTGTTGTATATCATAGAAATAAATCTATACTGCTTTTAGCTTGAAGATACTTCCTAATATTATATATATTTCCTAATTAAAAATATTACTGGATATTTTTAACGAAATGCTTGCTAAAATGAATCTCAGGAATGTTGATTTAATACTAATTCATGTTAAAACACCCGACCCCTCTTGAAGGGCTTCCAAGCCACCTTAATTATAGTCAACATACAAGAAACTTCAACATGAACAGATACGTCATATGTCAGTAACCATTGTAAATGTGCAGACATGTTTGTAACATTTGCATTAACTTGTTTTAGAGAAATGTATTATTTGAAAATAATATGAGAAACATTTAGACACAATCAAATGAACATAGTTCGTTAATAAATGCCTAGTTGCTTAAGAATATTTATTTATATGTGGCAAACTGCGCAGTCATTTACCAATTATACTGACGTGGAACATTTTACATACCATCTTCTGATCCTGTTTTTAATATTGAAACTATATTCAATTTATCTTTATCATTTTAATTGATAGTTAAAATATATAGGACAGTGATCTCGTCTAAAAAGTTTGCCGTATACCCTTTAAATAAACAGCGTACAATAGGAGATTCATTACGTTATCATTTCCTGGTCAAGGTCTTATGGGCGCAGATGAGATCAACTGATGCAATCCAACAAATCAACTGAGAATGGATAATCAAATTCAATTCCGTTGAAATTTCAAGGTGAATACGATTGCAATATGGCAATCTTGTAAGTGCGGTTTCTGATATCGAATTTAACAGACCCAAGAGTGAAGGCTCTTAACATAACTTGACCACGCACATATGAATTTTGATGGAAGATTCATTCTCACTTAAATAATTTGAACGAATTGCCATCAGTTTAGAAATAATTGCATGAACAATTTATTATGCGCCAATTTATTTATTTAGATTTTTTGGTTTATGTTTCCGGGTTGGGTTTTCTTGTTTATTTAATTTAAATTATAGGCCTTATCAAAACAATGTTAATTTATCACAGTTGCATACAGTGCATACATTTGCCTTTTTATAGTTCTCATTTTAACGTTGTTGGTCCTGATCTGGCATCCTGTCTGCAGTCTCTATCTCACAGACGAGATGTGGCTTCCCTCTGCCTTTTCTAAAGTACTTTCATAACAACTACCCCGACTAGCTACTTTCACTGGTTCCCAAACTGCATGTCGATCCCACCCTTTCGCTGTCGAAATGAATAAATATTTAAATCACTTCTACTCCAAATGCTTCTTATCCCACACCACTCGTCAGTGGAACTCCTCTCCTGTTACTTGCTTCCCTGATAGCTCTCATCTGCAAATATTGAAATATAACGTCAATCGACATCTTCTGGAGCCTTGACTTTTATCCCTGTCCTTCTTTTAAGCTTTCCCAAACAGTCTTCTTTACTCTTACTCTCACTCTCTGTAACCCTTTGCGGGCTAGTGGCACTCCCGCCTTGCTTGAGGCGATTTGCTTAAAAAATGATTCTTTGTTAGATTTTGATTTTTGCGTAAATCAGGAAAAATGTATTTTTGTGTCTGCAATTTTTTATCATATTTGTTCGTGTATTTAGTTATGTTTCTTGGTTTGTGAAGGTGATTGTAGCTACGTCCTCCTCCAGAAAGAGTTTACATTTTTTAATTAACTTTTGTAGGGTGACAAAATTTTCCTTATTTTTCATGATATTTTTAATGTAATTGTTTATGTTTATAATTTCTCATATATGTTTTAAAATGGCTGTAATCTTTGTGTATTTATGATTTGTAAAAATATGTTTTTGCGTGTAGTTTCTATGTTTCCAGGGTCGTTCACTTTCTTCATTATCTCCTGATTTCAGAGTTGATTTATATCTAACATTGTTTTGCTAGCAACTTAAATTTGAAGGCTATTCGTTCTTTACTCTTCCACGTGTGTTTAATTTGTGCAAGTGTTTTGTTGGTTATTTTTCTGTTGTTTTCGCTATTTTCATCATGTTCTCGGTGCAGCTGTATCTGATTCTTCTGTGCTTCTGTTGAAGAGCTTGTGGAGTGTTTGATGGGGGAAGTTTGTGCGTATGATTTTAATGAATAATTTTCCTAAGTTACGGTTTTGTTGTGCGATGGGGAAATGGATATGATGTTTCGTTTATGTTGGCCTTTTTACACTGGGTGGTGTTAATATGCGCGTGGCTTAGCATACACTTTTTACTTTCGTTGAAGATGGTATCTTTAAATGAATTTAGAGATAACCTGCGGTTAATTGATTGTGGGATCTAGTTGATTACTCTTGGTGGGTGGTTGAAATATGTGTGTATGTAAAGTGATTTATAGTTGGGTCTTCTATTTTATTGATATGTACTTTCCTTTGGTTGAGTATGACGTATTGGGAATCTAATTATTTTAGATTTGGTTACAGTTCCATGTCGATTCGTATTTTTATTTTATTATTTTTAGGATTATCTTTTTTTATTCTTGACTGTTACAATTTCTCAGGAATATGATAATGTTGTCACTATATATATATATATATATATATATATATATATATATATATATATATATGTATATATATATATATATATATATATATATATATTATTTTTATCGATTATCTTTCTTAGTTCATGTAGTAAATATATAGCTATGAGCTTGTACCATCATTATTCCTATTGTAGCTTCGAACTTTCCTTCTTTCTTCAACCACACGTCTTCGTTGTCGGGGAATAGTAATTTTTGTCAGTGCTTATATTATTTACATCGTTAGTACTTATGTTTTAGTGTTTGAGCTAAAGAGACGAGCTTATTTTGCATGTATTCGGTTACTGAATATTAGAATTTTTTTCAAGATCTAGTTGCATTAATATGTTTTAGTCAAGGCCAATTTAAAAATAAACAAATAAGATAACCAAACCCGAAAAAGTATCTAAAAATGCAACCAAAAACAATTGAATAAATAAATAACAAAAATATAGAGATAATGATCAAATTACGAATGTATACATAAACACATATTACGGTAATGGTAATAAACAAATCAAATAAAAAATGAGTTAAAAAAATTAAAACAAAAACAAAAAACAACACTATAAAACAGCTAGAAATCGTATCCAGGAATTTAATTTCTTCTTTTTGATCCTTTCTTTTCTGATGATGGTGTTCATGACTGAATAGATCAATTCTTGCATTATGCCATCAATCCTTACTATTTTTGACTTTTAACTGTTGGCACCAAATTCTCATGAAAAATCGTATTACGAGCGCGCCAAACATAAAGCTCCACAACACCTTTTGCCAGAACATTTCTAGCTTATGAATACGATAGTACTTTTGCTTTTTCGCAAACAATGATTTTTTTCTTGGCATTCTGAAATTGTTCAAATTTATTCACACTCTAAACGGATGAACATTGAATCCATCAGTAGCAAGGGAGCCTTGGAGAACTGCAGAGGTCAGAGTTGTATCTACCTGGGGTTGACGAGCTTGATGTCTACTTACACCTGTATTTATTTATTTTTTTGGAGGAGTGACCACTTCTGGATTGTGATGACGTCATACCAAATATCCTTCAGTTATAAAATTTTTTTCCCATGGCGAAGTATCCTAATACATTAGCTTCCTTTTTGTAGTCTTCTCCAACATTATAGGCTTCAAATATGCGAATTATTACAATCTTTATGAAGTTATTTTAATCTTGGCATATATCTGTTTTTAATTGAATATCTGACTGCATTCTTTTGCAAATACACTGAGTTGTATTGGCTGATTGCATTGTACACAGTTTATCACCCCAAAAAAATGAACATGTGTCATTTTTATTTTTATACGTGCACATAAAGTTAAGTTAGCCGCAAGAACATTTAAAATTTCCAGTACGTCTAGATTGGAAAAATCAACTTTGAAATAATAGAGAACCGTTTGTTACAAATGAAAGTATTTTCATTTTTTTTTCTTTTTGAATGTCTCCACGGAATATATAGATTCATTAATGAAGGATAGAAATTAATTGTTTCTTTTTCTATTTGGGTCTGAAAAAATAAAACAACATCAACAATTAAAACAGTTTAAGCTACTTTCCCGTCCCTATTCCAATACTGCGTGCTTTAGTGTTTTTGAGAAGATCGTGTCTTGAAAATTTCCTAAATAGGTGATCTCGATGTGATTTTCTTTCATAAAACGAGTTTGCAGCTTCTATTTCGTAAATTGAATCAGTCAACTCTTGGTGTATGTGCATTACCATCATACCAGCAAATAGCTTTTAAGCCATATGATTGTGTTTTACCTATTTTGAGCACTGAAGGAATTCTTTCACTTTCAGCATTTGTCGTTGGCGCTAAGAGAATGGGTTTGATGCGATTTTAGACTTCACTATTAATACCTCTTTGTGCTGCACATAAGGATCTCACCTTTTCAAAAATTGTTGCAAGAATTGCATTTGCTCTATCAATCTTCAATAACTTTGGTAAAGTTTTGCGCTGAATATTTAGCAGGGACATGTCAATATGCCCCTCATACACTGAAAGAAAAAAGTTTTACAATTAATTTATTATATCTCTATTTACTTGGATCTTTTTCACCATGCCAAGCCTTCAAAAGTACATTTTGCATTGTTCCATATACTACAAAGTCAAACCTGTCAGTGACAAAATCGTATGCTTCAAAGAACGTTTTCCTGTACATTACTTTTTTGCAGGAAAATCTTTCTCATTTGCTTCCACATCGTCAAAGAAATCAGTCAGACGTTTCGGATGTTTCCGTTTTCTTAGTAGTTCCAAATAATTGATATCAAGTTCTTCTCTCCTTTTAGAAACGTATTCACAAAACAAATTGAATGACGTATCATTCCTTTCTTGCTGCAACATGTCACGATTTCGGCTAACTGGTGGGCTTCAACCGCTGAAAGCGCAGGAGATTTTATAGTCTGACTAAAATTATGTGAGCAATTAATATTTTCTCGACAAATAGAGAAGCAAAAAGAAATGAAAACATTCACATATTCATCTGCGCACCAATGATTCTGCCTTTTATCTCGGTGTCGTTTGTGATCAGAAGAGATATCTCCCATAACGCCATCAACTCATTATGATTGGAAATGATGGAAGCGAGAGTAGTCCCACGCACTGTCAATCTCGTTCGGCAAAAGACGTGGATACTATTTTCTCCATTTTCGTTTTCATGTCTCAGTCTCTTCAAGTAGGTTTATCATTCGGAGCATTCTTTCTCTAACTTACAAATCTTTGCGGTATCGAAAGTGTCTTTCAAATATTTAACTTTTGTACATGCATCATTACTGGATAGATTGAGTACATGCCCATGTGTGTAAAAACACCTTATCTTAAAGGATATTAAGCAGCCATACCAGATTTTTCGCGTGCGATTCCTGCAGAGCCATGATAATTTTTTCCAATTTTTATTCATCTGAGTAAGCGTGTCATTTTCCACTTTTAGATTCATTTGAGTAAGCGTGTCCTTTATCACGAGTTATACGAAGCTCGTCGCATTTAAGGGCAAAAATTCTTCTCGTGCAATCAAGGTACCCTCGTTAATCCAACTTATGAATATCATTACCTGCGCTTGATTCGATATGTCCACTGTTTTATCGGCCATAGTTGTAAAATGCTTGGCTGATTGTATTTGTCTAGAGATATTATGTATGATCCCACATTTCGTTACCATAATAATCTCATTTTGAATTTCAGGACTGGTAAATTCATCTGTTCTTGAACTCATTCAATTTCCTTAGCATTCCGTCATCTGCGAATCATAGTCAATCTTTCGTCAACTTCGCATCTTTGTAAATGCATCTGGTGAATGTTAGAACCACATTCGCTTCCACATTTGCTACTCCAACTGCCTCGGAATGGTAGTGACTGTCGAGCTAGGCATCTAATATCAGTGAGAATCATAAACAGCATCTGTCGATTTTGACTTTGTTTCTTGGCGTCTTCTGACGAGATCATGTTTGCAACATCATTTGCTTTGGCAGTTGTAGTATTTCAATAATGAGAATTTGAGTTGTGGTGTTTTCCGAACCCTTTTGATTTTTCACAGTCCTCCCCCAAATTAGAAAATGCTGTCTTTGTAAATGCATCTCCTTGCACCAACAGCTGTACTAAGAGAAACTTTACTTCTGCCGTTTTTAGACAGATTTAACAAAATGCCGTTTCTTCGTCATAATTCAACCAGGTGTAACTGTCAAAGTAAATGGATTGAAAAGGTATTTATTGACGTTTTGGGTTACGCTTTGAGAATTATTTTTCTTTTATTAATTTGCTGTACTTATTAGATACATATATACATTTTCAAGCAATTTACTTCTGATGATTTATTTAGATTTTCAATCATCCAGGACGTAGTAAGTTGGATATCGACTGGAGTCAGACTCTGAAAGTAATAGATTCCTGGCATCGTAACATGTGTTGTGTACATTAAAATAAAAATAAAAAACAAGCTGTTTTTAAGTTATCATCAATTTTTAGCGCTACATTCAACACAGTAGAGTAGAAAAAAACTACAATACTTGTAGAAATTTTAATTTCATTCTGACAAACTTGTTTTTATTCGCAAGAATATGGGATGGCAAAATTATGATATATACAATTATTTTTTACATTACGTAGAAAAAATAAAAGCATTTTAAATATTTATTTTCGGTACATCTAAAAGTTCGCGAAAATCCGCGATACGTCAAATGTAAAACGAATTTCATTAATGAAAAAATTTTCTTTATATTAGTTCTAATGTTAGGTTGATTTATTAAATTTAATACAGTATTTACATTAGTCGGACTATCTCATCTTTGTCGTCATATTTGTCACAACGCTTCGGCTGTTGTACGCTCTGGCCTTCTTCAGGACACATGGCACAGTGGATAAAGGCGTTGGTTAGATCCAGTGAGAGACCCAAAGAGTGTGAGTTCAATACGCAGTTAAGGCAGTGGAGAACTTTCAGAGGGAAAATTAGCAGGAGATAACTGATAACTGACATCCATCAAACATGGCACGTGGAACTAGAACAGTCTACCGCAGTGATCGAAATAAAGGGTTCAGTTCGAAATGCCAACCACCTGAAGAAGGCCGGAGCGTACAACCGCCGAAACGTTGTGACAAATATGGCGACAAAGATGAGGACAATAGTCCGAATAATGTAAATATTGTACATAATACCTCATCTCAGAAATATAGACAGACCATTAAATTTAATATTTCCATTAATCAAAATAACCGAAAAGAAATTCTTTAAAAAGTTTGGAATAAGTTTTTTTGCTTTTTCTTTCTAAAAATAATACCGGCAAATGATCAATTTCAGATGTGGGATTCTCGGGTCGCTGAAGAATTCGATACTAAAGTGTATGAAGTCGTGACAGCTTAACGCAACACGCTTGGCTGGGTTGTATGGCGGCGTTCAGCGTAGTTCTTAATCCTCAGTATCTTCTGTCTTGAGTATTTCCATTTCCCGTCTATCTGCCTACGGTCCTCGGAGTATTATCCCTTTGGATGTGGGTCCAAATACATGTGAATCTCTTTAAATTATTTGATTGGTCAAAAATATTTTTCGGTTTCCTTTCTTATTTTATTTTATATAGCGGAAGTTATACACGGATCCTACATTTTTCAGAGGTTTTTGCCAAAATTACTTAGCCGTTGGACCAGGATATTCGACGGGCTTTCTTGCATTCTCTGTTCAACGTAAAGCACGAAAATGTTATTAAAACCTCGCAGATTAGCAGTATGATATCTTTCATCATATATAAGACACAACTATTCAAATCTTAATCTAATAATTGGAAAATGTAGATGTTACACGATCTGGACAGGTTTGTTGTTACACACAGTATATATATATAGTGTGTGTCTAAGTTGAAATAATGATTCCATTTGATGTTGTGACATCATGATCCAATTTTCTTCTCTACTGCTCCCTCTTATTTAAACCGTTCATTTGATGGTTCTGGAAAAGGATTTGAAGATGGAAACCGGAATATGAAATTGCTTAAAATGACTGAAGGACTGAATGAAACTTTTCCTCTCCACGTTGCCCAGTTCGAAAGATATATTGGGCTAACACAAAACGAATTTAATCTGTTCTCCTTCAAGTTAAATAACTCAAAGAGTATTTCAGGGATTCTTGCGACGAATAGTGTCAAGATAGCTAAATGTGTTATATGACAACCTGTAAATAATAAACTCATTTAGCTCAGTGGTTTTTCTTGATATTAAAATATTGTAGGTTGGACAATTATTTTATGCTGTTACACGACGTAAGAATTTTGTTGATACATCCGGTGTGTGTGTGTGTGTGTGTGTGTGTGTGTGTGTGTATATATATATATATATATATATATATATATATATATATATATATATATATATTTGTGTGTGCGCATGTATATTAATCTGTTTTGTATATATATATATATATATATATATATATATATATAAATATAAAAGTGGACATGGGA
The DNA here is from genome assembly GCA_964036315.1 of Acanthosepion esculentum. Classification (NCBI taxonomy): domain Eukaryota; kingdom Metazoa; phylum Mollusca; class Cephalopoda; order Sepiida; family Sepiidae; genus Acanthosepion; species Acanthosepion esculentum. Next base: position 42,474,961 of record OZ038482.1, on the reverse strand, counting down.
GTCAGCACTTAGAGGCGACAGTCTGTTTCATGCTAGTGCAATCGTCAGGCAACTAGTGCTGTTATTTTTCTCGGCTGTTTATATAAGGGTCAGTGGTGCATTATGGGTAGTATATTTTTGCGGTTACTTTTACCGGAAGTCGCTTATTTGTTTATTTATTTATGTCAAATTATTTTGCTTGTTTTTTTGTTTGTTTTTTTATTTTTATTTTTATTTTTTATCTTATATATTTATTTATTTATTCTTTTATTTTGATCGGTGTTTTTGGTTAACGTAGTAAAAATTTGTTTATATAGCTTATTGTTGGTAGTCTATAATGGCCGCCATTTACCGGAAATCGCTTGTTCGCTTATTTATTTGGGTCAAATTGTTTTGCTTATTATCTTTATTTTTATTTGTATAACAGTTATAACTTTCGTCCGTTCTTTTGTTTTGATTTTATTTCGCATATTCTAACAGGTGTGGTTTTGTGATTTGTTTGGAGTAGTTTATTTTGCTTATTTTATTGTTGTTTGTTTATATATTTATTTATTTTTCTATTTTAAGTTACGTAGTAAAAATTTGTTTTCATGTCTACATTTTGAGATTAGCTCGGATCTTTTATTTAATAATTTATTTTGATCTGGGTAGGTAATGATAGCTATTTTTTCGTCCAAGCAAAGTTTGCAAGTTTTTATAGGTTGTTGTAGGCTGATGATTTTTTCCTTATTTTCCAAGATATTTTTGGTGTGGCGTGTGTTTTGTTTTTTATTTCCCAGATATACTTAGAAAGCATTGTGCTGTTCGCATATTTACTATTTGTGAAAGACATTTTGTGTACATAATTTCTTTGTTTCCATGGTCCTTCGGTTACTCCTATGTATACTTTTTCTTCATTATCTGCTGATTTTGTCGTGGCTTGGTAGATTACGTTGTTTTGTAAACAATTACCGTTTAAGGGACATTCGTTTTTTATTCTTCAGTTGCACGTGGGTTTAATTTGTTCGTGTGGTTTGTTAATAATTTTTCTGTTGTGCTTTTTTATTATTTGTGCCATGTTCTCGGTGCAACTTTAGCTGATTTTTACTGTGTTTTTGTTGAATATTTTGTGTAGGGTGCTTGATTCCGGGAAGTGTTTGTGTAAAAGCTTGAAGAATATTTTCCTATGTTTGTTTTTACGTTTTTGCTGTACGATGGGTTGAACCATATGCTATTTCTTTTTCTGTTGGTCTTTTTTGTGTTCTGTGGTGAGTATGTGAGTGTTGCTGGGAATCCGCTATCTTTTAGGGCTGTTTCGTAGTCTTTCTTGGCTTTGTTAAATATAGATTCATCGGAAGAATTGTCGAAAGCCTGCGGTTAATCGATTTAGGTATCTGTTTGATTATAGAAGGCATTTATAACACAACATGGACATAGAAAAATTTAGCCTCGACTACTCACTAAAAAACATACCCACCCCTTCCCCTTACATATATAAACTAAAATTATTTGAAAAAACAGAAAGTTTCATAAAAAGAATGAGATGGAAAGCACATTTTTTAAACCAAGATCTTCACAATAATAATAATACACTCAAGGAAAAATACGGGTTCAAAACAAAAAAATGTCCCCCGCAACAAAAAGAATTAGATGACTTCGAGAATGACTTAACTGACCTAGTTAGAAACATAAAATTCCATAAAAATCAAGATGCATTCCAAAAAAAGCTAAAAGAAGATATAGCTAAAATAAACAGTTCAGCAAATGTATTTATCGCAGCTGACAAAACAAGAAATTTATACAAACTAACCCCTCCCACGCACAATAAATTACTAAAGAACAACATAACCAAAACATGCAAAAAGGCACCCAAAACAATAGAACACGATATAAATAAAGAAGCTAAAGCAATCGCTCAAAAATTAGACCTAGATGACCGAATAAGTTGCATGAGCAAGACGCAAGCCTTTATCACACTAAAAGACCACAAGGAAAATTTCAAAACCAACCCTGCATGCAGACTCATAAACCCAGCCAAAAGCGAACTAGGTAAAATAAGTAAAACAATACTGGAAAGAATTAATTCTGAACTTAGGAAGAAGTTAGGAGTAAACCAGTGGAAAAACACAAAAACAACCATTGACTGGTTCAACAGCATAAATAACAAACAAAATTGCCACTTCCTACAATTAGACATAAAATAATTTTACCCATCCATAACAGAACATACACTAGATAAGGCCATCAACTTAGCTCAGGAACAAATAATAATAAAACCAAACGAAATCGACATCATTAAGCACTCCCGTAAATCATTATTATTTCACCATGAAGAAGCATGGATAAAGAAAGATGGGATATTTGACACTACAATGGGAAGCTTTGGCGGTGCAGAGACATGCGAAATCGTAGGTATTTACTTACTACACGAAATAAGCAAAATAATAGATAGAAATGACAAAGGGCTCTACAGAGATGACGGTCTCATAATCTTAAGAAACTGCAACAAACAAAAGACAGATAAAACTAGAAAAGCAATAATTAAAATTTTCAAAAATAACGGATTCGAGATAGATATAAAAACTAACCTAAACGAAGTAGATTTTCTAGATGTCACCTTCAACCTAAGAAAATGCACACACAAACCATACAGAAAACCGAATGATAAACCACAGTACATACATATATACTCCAACCACCCGCCTTCTATAAGCAAACAGATACCTAAATCGATTAACCGCAGGCTTTCCGACAATTCTTCCGATGAATCTATATTTAACAAAGCCAAGAAAGACTACGAAACAGCCCTAAAAGATAGCGGATTCCCAGCAACACTCACATACTCACCACAGAACACAAAAAAGACCAACAGAAAAAGAAATAGCATATGGTTCAACCCATCGTACAGCAAAAACGTAAAAACAAACATAGGAAAAATATTCTTCAAGCTTTTACACAAACACTTCCCGGAATCAAGCACACTACACAAAATATTCAACAAAAACACAGTAAAAATCAGCTACAGTTGCACCGAGAACATGGCACAAATAATAAAAAAGCACAACAGAAAAATTATTAACAAACCACACGAACAAAGTAAACCCACGTGCAACTGAAGAATAAAAAACGAATGTCCCTTAAACGGTAATTGTTTACAAAACAATGGAATCTACCAAGCCACGACTAAATCAGCAGATAATGAAGAAAAAGTATACATAGGAGTAACCGAAGGACCATGGAAACAAAGAAATTATGTACACAAAATGTCTTTCACAAATAGTAAATATGCGAACAGCACAATGCTTTCTAAGTATATCTGGGAAATAAAAAACAAAACACACA
>OZ038482.1:42454161-42469161 GCA_964036315.1 Acanthosepion esculentum | reverse complement strand
ATATCGAGATAAGTAATCACTGTTCTGTTAACCCTTTAAGATGATGTGCTTTCCTTTTTTTTAAGCTTTTCATCCCAAGCAAGGCTGGAAGCCACTAGCACGCAAGGGGTTACAGAAGGTTTGGAGGAAGAGCAGATAGGAGTGATAAAGTAGAGGATGTGGAGAAAGATAGTGGATCGATCAAGGCAAGGGTGTTACAGAAGATTTGGAGCGAGAGCAGATAGGAATGAAATGTGACAGGATGTGGAGAAGGGAAGTGAATAGATCAAGGCAACTGGAGATGTCGATTGACGTTACAGTTAAATAGTTGGAGATTCTATTTTTCAGGAAAACAGGAATAAGGAAGGGGTTTCCTCAGACGAGATGTAAAAAGCGTAAATAAACAGACAATTGAAATTTCTAGAACACATAATGAGAACATAGTACTTGGAATATGTAACGGTCACAAGTCACATTGAATGCAAGTTATAATAAATCAGTTATTAACCGACTGACTTTATGTTTTACGTCTAATCAATGTTTTCTAGATTATTTTAAGCTAGAAAATATTGCTAATTCGCACGATTTCATTTTATAGATTCGTTTTCTACAACTTATTGATATTCCACCAGTTATTTAAAACAATAAAATATTACTAGTTTGTACGATTTAATTTAATTGATTCATTTTCTTCAACTTATTAACCGTCCACCGCTTATTTAAAGTCAGAAAACATATATAGTTTATAAGATTTCATTTAATTGATTCTTTTTCTACAACTTATCAACCTCCCCGCTAGTTATGTAAAGCTAGAAAATATTTCTAGTTCATACGATTTAATTTAATAGATTCGTTTTCTACAACTTATCGCCCATGCGTCGGATATTTCAATATAGAAAAATATTTTTAGTTTGTAAGATCATTATTTTGGCGATAATAATATTTTAGTGTTATATGTCTTAATAATAAACCAATATTTTGGGGTGAAGAATCGGATACTTACCCAAGGTTTTTTGCATGTATGTGAATATAATGAACCCGATAGTAATTGGGACTCGACTCACCAATAAAAAAAAATCCAGCTATCCATTACTCCCACACATACCTAAACTTACAACAATTAGTATCTCCCAGGAGTGATCCGTCTAGCTACTGACAAATCTCGACGTTTGATTAACTTCGGTGATCGTACGGTATCCAAATTTTTCAACGTGAAGTGTACGTAAGCCAAGAAAGCAGTGGATGCCATACCAAGCGAGATTTTTTAAATGGTTAACAGAACAGTGATTAGGTCAGATAGCAAATGAACAATCCTTGGTAAGAGCTAAGAAAATAAGGAAATCATAAAGAGCCATGATTGAGCAGGTCCTTAAAAATCAAGGCAGATAGAAAAAGGAAAAAAATTCTACCGATTTTAATAATCAAAGTCGATATAAGAAGCTCGAGGCTTCTAGGAGAATAGCGGGGTTTCTAACTCACTTGTCTCAATGATTAAAATTACTTTACTAAGTGCTCTGAACGGGTGGACATTTTTGGAATCCGTGAACGTCTACATCATAAAGGGGGCATTGCAAAAAATAAAGAAGAAATCTACTCATTAAAAGAATAAAACATAAATTTATTAAATATATTTAAATATTATATTAACATGGAAGTAATATTTCTCAATTCAACAATACATGCTATGACAGTAAATGTTAAATGTGTCTTAACATTTTATGTGATTTAAAGCCTTCTTCCTCAGCCATCCTAATATCCTGGGCATTTTAGCATCGGACTCATATAAATATTTCCCGATTTTTGACAGAAGAAGACACGACAGACTTTCACTACAGTGGGTCGAAATTTCCTGCTGTTTTTCGTAGGAGTTAAAAAATGTCAAGTTCCAAAGGATATTGCGTTGGAATTACATCCGTTATGCTTTTTATTAGAAACTAAAAACATATTGAAAAATGTATTTCTGTACGATACAATATAAACTTATTTTTTAAAAGAAATCAATCAATATTATGAGATGAATGGATATTTAGTTAAGACGACGCTTTGTGTTATCGCTAACATTTATTATGTGATGAAATTTAACAATAGGATTTTAAAAAGATAATATTATTTTCTGATGTCACGTTTAGTATTAGAATAAGCAATATAACATTGAGCTGAAGGAAAGTTACACAATCTGACTTCTATACACGTTGTTATTTGTCAGCTGTACAAAACAACTATTTTGTTATACATATATATAAATTTGTTTTGATTAAACGTTATAATACATGTATACACATATTCGTGTAAATGCTCTGTTTATTTAATTAAACAGTATTTATATTTAATTACATTTACTGTACTGAATATTCGAGAAATCTTGTCAGAACATATGCGTCCGCCGGCAGGATTCGAATCTGCATCCACTATGGAGAACCGTCATTTTATATGACGTACTTAACCGAATCAAAACAACGTCATTTTTACTTTATAAAATGGGTTAAACCCGACATAATTTATATACATATGTGTGTATATATATATATATATATATATATATATATATATATATATATATATATATATATATATATATATATATATATATATATTACGAAAAAATAGGTAATCCGTATGGGTAGACCCAAGGAGGATAAAATCCAGACAGCTCAATGTAAATCAGAGCTAAGAATTTAAATAAAATTAAAACCTGACCACTTTAAGGTTCCATATAATAAATTATTTCACCACAACCCTTTTAAACGACTGCGGATCATCAGACTTTACTTCCAAAGGTTGAAACGAAAAATGAAAAGAAGTTTACAGATTTTTGACGGGCAGTACTAAGCATATGTAAATTAATGAAGTGAGGAAGTGCGGGGGGAGAGAGACATGATTGAGTTAGATGTAAAATTTCTATTCTCTCAAATTTAAATTGTTTGAGGAAGTCAAGACAGTGACACATTAAATTGGTTAACTTAACGGAAGTTATATATGGATATGGAAGGTGGAGATGAGAAAAAGTCATAAAGAGAAAAAATATATATATATAATTATATGTATGTGTTTGTGTCTGCGAGCTTGTAGTGAAAAATATTCTCACGTTAATCTTGGTCACGATCAGGGACTTAATTTGGTCAGTATTACATAGAATCGCTGCAGTTTCAGTTGATTTGGTCAACGGTGTTGAATCCAAGATATAACTCTCCCAAAATATCAGGTTGTAGCAAATCAAAATTGTTCAACAATGTCGTGAACTTTATTTGCTAAGAATGAATAAGAAAAACAATTGCAATCAAACATAACCATAATATTATTTTTTAATTTGTGCAATTCACGCAAAATTCAATTTAGCCAACAGCGTAATAGAAAGAAGATATTTAAATGAACAAATCTATTTATAACCTTTTCACCGCAAGCAAAGTAGTAAACATATTGAACAAACCTCACCTCTTGCCTCTGAATGATTTTACCTACATAGTCAGCATCGCCATGACATTTACAGCGATAATTGACTAAGATTTATTGGAAGGTGGGCAAAACATCATTCCTGATAGAGAGGCCACTCTTCTCGTAGAGAAGACAATGCGTAATACACAGAATTAAAAAAGCGCATTATACACGATGATAACTTACCAGTAAAAAGAATTGACGACAGGATACAATCCATGATAGTTTGATATAAACAGGACACTTAGGAGGACCAAATGTTTTATTATAATTAAACTTCGAATCTTTAAGTTTAATATTAATGAGAACAACACTTTCAGGATAGCCATTTCCAAGAAAAATGTCGGTGATTTGCTTGAAGTCGGCATCAGATTTGTGGCTTTTCTGCATACGCTGCTAAGGAAATATATGAAATTTCCAGGAGTAAAAATTCCAAAATAAGGCATCATATTATCATTTTTTCTTCCATCGTAAATTGTAAAGAGGGATGAAATTGTTCAAATATTGAAAATAATCTATCCGCCTCGCTACGTGATTCAAAAATGTCAATGATACCATCGTCTTTACGTACATAACAGTATGGTTTGAAAACTTATTAAACTTTTGTTTCTCCTGAAACACTACAAAACATTAACCATCCACACCACAGACTCCTTTCAATTTTCGTCATATATATATATATGATAGAAATTGTTGAATACAAGATATAACACTATATATATATATATATATATATATATATATATATATATATATATATATATATATATAGATAGATAGATAGATAGATAGATAGATAGATAGATGAAATTACATCTTTCTACTGACACCGAAAATCTTGTGTCATACGATATTTCTAGTATGTTCACCAATATACACCTACATGAAACTATTGCTATTTATCGAGGCCTCTTAAAACTGACTTTCTTGAGAATATTTTTGTTGAGCTGATGGAGATCGCAGCTAAGTCTGTCTCATACAGTTTCAATAACGTTATGTATCAACTGATTGAGAGAGTATAAGTGGTAGTCCTGTGGCCTCTTATAACTAATATTTGGGAACCTCTTATGCTTAATTTTTGGAAACCTTATCAAACAAATCTTTGATAATATTACCAAACCATAAGTTATGTCGATGTGACATAGCGCGACGAATAGAACTTTTTGTGCAATATCCATCTCACTTTACTATTTTTTATGGAAGAAGAAAATATTATGTTGCCTCACTTACGTGTTTTATCCGTGAAAAGTTCCATATCTTTCCTCATTAGCGTATATAGAAATCCCACTGTTTCGGGTTATATGTTACTTGGGATTTGTTTGCTCCCTAATCTCGAAAGATTAACCTTATCTAGACTCTTACACATTGTGCACTAATGATATTCTCGGAATGTAAATTGGATGCCGAAATCAAGCAAATCACCGACATTTTTCTTTCAAATATTTACCCTGAAAGTGTTGTTCTGAGTAACATTAAACTTAAACATTCTACGTTTGATGATGTTAAAACGTTTGGTCCTCCTATATGTCCTGTTTCTATCAAAGCATTCATTACCCTAAAATGCAACAAAGAAAACGTTTTAAAAATCAACATTCAGACTCGTGATCATTTTAGTATTGTTTTACCTTGTTCAACTTTATTTATTGAACAAGGTAAAATAACTAAAATGATACAAGAAATAATTAACTCAGAATAACTTAGTAGTAAACGAATGGCAAAATACAAAAACAACTATAGATTGATTCACTAAACTGAAACACAAATATAATTATGAGATTATACAACTAGTTATAAAATACATCTAACCTGCTATAACAGAAATCATGCCAGATCAGCCCATCTGCTTAGCTCAAGAACAAATGCAAAGAAGCAGACACTAAGTTAAAATGATTAAGCAATGTTGGAAATCAATATGGTTAAACAACAATTAAACGTAGATAAACAAAGTAGAAACTTTTGACGTTACAATAATAACTTTTGATGTTGCAGATATTTCGATCATATAGATATCCGACTACTACGTCACCTAAGTAAAAAATGGAAAAATATATATATCGGCCTCTTCAAGGACGACTTCCCCATAATGCTAAGAAAATGTAACAAATACAAACAGAAAATAGCAGAAAAATAACTATAGAAGATATCAAACACATGGGATTCGACATCGATATAAAATTCCCAAAAGAGGTTGATTTCATAGACGTCACACTCAACCGAAAAAATATATATGAGCCATGTTGAAAACCGAACGATAGGGAAATTTACATAGACACAACTTCCAACCTGCTGTCAACAATAATCATGCATATTCCACAATCGTTTAACGACATTTTTTTCTGACTATTCTGCAAAAAGAAACCATCTTCGGCGTAGCAATAAAAAGTACAAAGCAGCCTAGCAGGGGATTGCGGCAAAACTCACATACATATCACCCATTAAAAAGAGAATTAATTAAAGAGGCATCATATAATCAACTAGCCGTACAATATAAAAGTAAAAACAAACATATGAAAAATATATATTAAGCTCATAACCAAACACATCCAGGGCCGGTGGTGGTGACCCCCAGCAAAACTGTGATATGAGTCCCCCTCTCTGATAAATGTCGATTTCAATGTTTTCCAGAATGGTAGGCCACAAAACACTCGAAGGAAAATTAGGTGGGGAAAGGAATTATGGAATTATCAAAAATCAGGTAAATATCCAATTTAAATGAAAAGATTGCAATACATTAGGACGGGAATTGTGTTAAAAAGAATTTTTCAAAACAGTAGTTCAGTTTTTGGAGAAAAATGTTCATTTTGAAAACCTTTTAATATTTTAAGCGATTATTTCCTTTGATTTATTGTTCCTGGAATGTAAAAATCAAGTAACTAGAAATATTTTTATTTGCTAGCCGTGGAATTCTGAATAGTATTCAAAACAAAAATAAGCGCCCCCCCCCCAGGAGAGGATCTCGGAATAAAAAATTATTTTATTGAGATTAGTAACCCTGTTAATTGATTTAGAAGGAATTACAATTTAAAAAAATAAGGCTACTGAAATTAGAAATTCTGTTCCCACTTCCCAGTAGGCATGGAACCACTACGTGTTTGAGAGTTTCGGGGGGGGGGGGTGTAATAAGCTCAGGCACTGTCGATTATTATACTTGATGACTGACAGTATAACTTAAGTAGAAAAAAAGTAAAAATTGCAAAAAGCAAATATCACTGCTAAAACTACATTTTGGTGCAGCAAACTCGTCCGGGGTTCCTTTATAATACGCACCGCACCGGCCATGCAGATACACGATGTATATTATTAGTTGATGACTGAAAATGTAACGTCAGGTTAAAAACAAATTAAAAAAATGTCGGATTACGATAAAAAAGTACGTAAAAAATGGCAGAGGCCAAAACGGGCTCCCCTAAATGCTGCTGGTTGCACAAGTCGGGGGTAAAACACATCGCCTCATCAAGCGCTATCCACAAGGTACTCATCAGAAACATTATAAATACCAACGACAGTAGCATCTAGGTCATGATACAAATATTTAAAAAAGAAAACAGAAAAATAACTAACACATCACATGCACAAATCAGATTCACAAGTAACTGTAGAAAAACAACAAAAAATATCCCTTAAATGTTAACTTATTGCAAAACAATATAATATACTAAGCGTCTGTGAAATCAGCATATAACGAAGAAAATATGCATAGGAGTAATTTAATATCACTGGAATCAGAAAAAACCTACGCACACAAAATAAAATTAACAATTAATAAATAGGCGAAAAGCAAAACACTTAGTAAATATAGATGGCAAATTATATACAAAACAAATTACACCAAAAATAAAATGGAAAAACTGGAAGGCATCATCAGCCTACAGCAATGATAAAAAAACATCAATAAACTTTTTCTCGAGAGGAAACAGCTATAATCAACTTCCCAGATCAACATATCTTACTAAGTAAACTATAAGAACTTATCTCAATTTTAGACATAAAAATAAATATTTGCTATATTACTTAAACTATCGAAAACTAAAAGCCTGTAAAATAGCACCATGGAAATTGAAAATATATGCAATATATACATCGAAACAAAAATTGAAAATATATGCAATATATACATCTAACAAACTTTAGACAAAAACAATATTTTAAACTAAAAAAATACGAAGACCAAAAACGAGTCAAAATAAGCAAAATATCTAAAAGAATAAATAAACAAATTGAATAAAGAATAAACAAATTAACAAATTAAAATGCACACATGCACACTAGTAAATGTAATAATAATAATAATGAAGAACATATAAGCAGGAAACAATAATAATAAGGAATAACCAGTTAAATGATAAGATTCCGATTATGAAAATTAAGTGATAAGTTTCTGAGTTTCAAAAGATGTGATTATATATATATATATATATATATATATATATATATATATATATATATATATATATATATATATATATATATATATATATAAATGTGTACATAGAAGTCAACACTTAGAGGCGACAGTCTGTTTCATGCTAGATGCAATCATCGGGCCACAATATTTAATACTGTTATGTACAGTAAATACGGCACAAGGCCAAAAGGGGGATTGGGGAAAAGGAAGGTCATCACTGGTCTTAATCTTAAACTTAGCTAGTCCCAAGCACTGACCCAAGCATACAAAACAATCTTCCTTTCACCAAAACGCCACATTCATACTTACCTTTCATGCTACATCCACCAAAATACCTCATGGTCTCTATGAAAGTCCTAAATAACCCCATATGTACAATAAAGTCTGTGGGGGGGCGGGAGTAAAAATTTCAAATAAATATCCCCAATGAATATATACAATATGTCTAAAATTATATACATGAAACTAAACAAAATCATGTTAGTAATAAAACCCCCCCACAATTCCTAAATGTGACAGTAAAATCAATTTCCTGGGCGAAATCGACACGGGACTTTATAAAATAAACATTTATCCATCCCAACCATTCGCACAAACACGCACTGATTCAGCCTCAAACATACGAAAAGCTCACACACTCGAAACGAAAGGCGTCCCGCATCCTCCAGAGAACTAAAATCACTGAGCACCTAAAGCGGGGAGGGATGGGGAGTTAAACAAAAGGAAAAGAAAAAGGGGGGCAGAAAAAAAAAGGGGGCCAATGAGCAAACTCACTCTAGCTAAGTTTTACAGAAATTAAAAAACTAAAATACAAATGCAAAAACCCTAAACTATCCTAAATCCAGGGATGGGTTGCCAAGTTCAACCCAGGCAAACAATATCCTGATGCCTAACCAGCATCAAAATGCCACTCAAGGTCAGCCCCTTTCACACGGCACAAACGCGCAAGACTCACCCACCTTTCGCCAAATTCTGATGATGTGAGCCGCCGCCTTTCCGTCCTAATCTTGACTTTAAGCTGATGCCTAAAGAACAAGATCAGTTCGGAAGAAGCAAACTTCTCGCCACCATAGAATTCCTTCTGACGCGTCGTCCAAATCACGACTCTCATAACGCCTAGTAAGCAACAGCACACATAATGCTCAGCCCTCGACATCTGAGGCACCACATTGCTACAGACAGAAACGACATCCAGGACAAAGGACTTTCTCCGCAGTACGCGAACCATGAGGCCTTCAACGAACCTGCACAACGGCACTACCACCGTGCACTGAAAGAAGGCGTGACCAATGGTCTCGACTTCCCCAACGCAGCGGCGGCAGTCTGGAGAACTCTCCAAGCCCGCTGAACAAAGTCTTTTGCCGACCCAGAGGGCTCTACGAATCACCCGCCAGGTGAGTGATGCCTCATCGTTAGTGAGGCATTTCAAGCCTGGCGCCCAAGGCCATATTGAGCGAGCCTGCTGCTTCGTAAGACCGAGCTCGCTAATCAGAGCATCTTGAACGGACCCCCGAACTAACACCTGATACAATGCCCTACGAGACAACGCCTGGACGTTGGAGAGGCCTTCCGACGCCCGTAAGAGGCATTTCAGAGCGCGACGACATTCGTGATAGAAGGAGCTTTCGGCTCGGGGTCTACGGCGGGCCTCCCCCTCGCACGAGTGCACACTTCTTAGGGACGGGAAATTTTTCCGGGCGTCTTCCTTCCAGAAGGCTCCCACCTCGTCCGGTTCGCGACACAATCGGTCTAGGAATGCAATGCGAAGCATATGTTGACGAATCTCAATGCTTGGCATACCCAGACCGCCCTCAGCGGTATGAAGGCAACAGATCTCCCGAGATACCATAGGGGCCTTGCCTCCCCACAAGAAGGAGAACAAGAGCCTTACTAATAAAATTAGTGGGGCAAACGGAAGTGGAAGTACAGAGAGTCGGTACACGAGGATTGGATATATGTGTGAAACACATACTTCCGCCCTTCCCTTCAGGGAAAGCCTCCTCCGAGACCACAGATTAACCGCGCTCTCGGCCTTCTCTCGTACCTCCGACCAATTCATTTCCAACTGGAGATCCGGACCGAACCAGACGCCGAGAATCTTGATCGGCCCATCCGTCCAGAGGAAAGGTCCGGGAAGAGAAACTCCCTTCCACGCACCCAACCGCAAGCCAACAGACTTATCACGGTTGATCTTGGCCCCTGTCACCATCTCATAACCACTGACCTCTTTGCTGACTTCGTCAATCTCGGCTCTGCTCGACACAAGAACCGAAACGTCGTCAGCATAGGCAGAATACCTTGCTGAGGTGGTAGCCCCAGGCAGAGATATTCCACGCAGGACCGGATTCGCCTTTAACTTGCGAAGGAAAGGTTCCAACGCAAGAACGTAAAGCAAAGGCGAGAGCGGACAACCCTGACGAATAGAGCGAGACAATACGAAAGGCTTCGATCTTACTCCATTCACTTCCACCAGCGCACCGGGGGTCGCATACAAGAGTCGGATCCAGGAGCGAAAGTCGGCTCCGAAACCGGCCGACGAAAGGACAGCCTCCAGAAAACGATGATCAACCCTATCGAAGGCCTTGGACTGATCTAAATTGATCAGCGCGGCTTCACCGTCGACTTGTTCTAAGATCAAGCGTACCATATGCAGGTTATCCTGAATAGTCCTGCCCTTCACAGCACAAGTCTGCTCGGGGCCAATCAGACTAGACAGGACAAGCTGCAAACGGTTGGCTAAGATCTTCGCCAAAATCTTCAACTCAGCGTTTAGCATCGTTAAGGGGCGAAAGTTCCCTAACCCATCCCCACCGTTCTTGTCCTTACGCAGCAACTTGATCACACCCCTGGTGAAGCGTTGAGGTATAGACCCCTGCTTCATCCAGTGGTTGAAAATCAGTTCCAGCAAAGGAACAAAAACGGGCGACAGCCTCAAGTACACTTCGTAGGGCAGACCATCGAGTCCCGGAGACTTATCCAGGCCAACCTGCTTCAGCGCTTCCCAGATCTCAGACTCTGTTATGGGACCCTCGCACCCAGCCGCTTCAGCTGCCTCGAGGCAGGGAAAGTCGGCTAAATAGGAGTCGAACTGAGCCGAGCTCAGACCGGGCTCCCTGGTGAAAAGATCCTGAAAATAATCTCGAAAGACCTCACATATGCCCGCGTTTGTAGTCACGGTCCGATTATCCGGTAATGTGACGCACGCGATATGTCGCCGAGACGCACTCCTACTCTCCTCTGCACGCAATTCAGCGGCCATATTCGTCGCCTCAGAGGACATTCTTTTTAACCTAGCCCTAACTACCAGAGCTTGATCCTTCTTGATAAGCAAGGAGGCCAACTCTGCCTTAGCTAAGGCTACATCCCCACTAACACGGGATTTCACGGCCCGATCGACTTTGTCTTCTAAAGCAGTTTGCGCCGCTAATCTATCTCGATTGAGTCGACGGCTAAAATCGGCAGCAAACGTTCTAATTTTAGATTTAAGGTTACCCCACCAGGCGTTCCCCAAAACCGCTCCCGACAATTCCCGTTGTATCATTAGTAACAGCTGGTCCCGAAATCCCTGTTCACCAAACAGTGAACAGTTGAATTTCCAGTAACCAGCCAACCTAACCTTAGGCTTATCTAAGTTTACACGGACCCGGACAAGCCTATGATCCGAATAAACTATATAATGGAAACTTGGACACCCTAAGAGCCCTACATCGACTCTCTTAACTAGGACTCGATCGAGGTAGCTCGCAAGCGTCCCAGGATCCGAGTTGCCACTATTAGTCCAAGTCCAAGCTATATCCCGAGGATGCTCATTTCGGTACTTATCGACGAGATCGAACCCGTCGATGAAGCCCCGAAATGGTTTCACATCAGGATTGTTAGTAGCCCGTTTTTTCCCTATACGATCTATATCGGGATCAAGGACGGCATTCCAATCACCCGCTAAAACTACCCGACGAGATGTCGTCAAAAACGGCTCGATCTGCCGAAACAGACCAGGACGCTCAGCATGGATAACGGGCGCATAAACGCCGATGAGACGTAAAGCCTTACCTTTTATGGTAACGTCCAGCACACAAAGCCTGCCCGCCGGATCTGCGAAAACAAGAGTACATACAGCGTCTAAAGACCTGCTCACTAGCCAAGAGACACCCCTCGAACGACCATCAAAACATGCTGAATAAAGGGCGAACCCATTAGACAGCACATCCTCACGATCATGAGAAGAAAACCGGGTCTCTTGCACACAACAGATATTCACCCCGAGGCGCTGAAGGTCGCGAGAGAGCCTCGCCCTGCGAGACTCCAACCTCAGGCCCCGGACATTTAAAGTAGCTAACCAGAGAGCCATAATGAATGCTGATTAGGGTTGCTTATCTGCGTTGAACATGGCTGGGGTTAGGATACCGACAGCCTCTCCCATAGACCCATGGCCCATCTCATTCTTGATGGTACCGTCTTCGGAGATTCCGCCGATATCCCACGGGAAAGTCAATTTTAGTGCTCTATAAAGGGAGGGGTGAACAAAAACCGGGACCCTCCCTGCACAAAACTGCTTCATCTTTTTCAATTTATCATTTTGGACTATGGCGATTGGCGGGGACAAGCTGAACGATGAAATCGCTTCATCCACCATAGCCCAAACTGATTTCGCTCCCGGTTCTGATCTAATTACAGTTAATACCCTTTGGGCATTAGGGAAGTTTCCGGGATCTTCAATGTCTTTGTCCCCAAATTTTTTTACGGATAAGAGGAATTTTAGGCTCTTTATCCTATTCCCGTAATCCCTCGCTTTTTCAGCTTGTAGGGGAGATATTTTGCATATCTCTATGCCTGGGTTAAATATGTGCTTCGGTCTCTTTTTTTTATCCGCACCATCTTGTGTAGGGCTTCTGGGCCTTTTGGTTACTGTTGTGGATAATTTTTTTGAGGGTGAAGGACTGGGAGTGTGGCGAGGAGTACTGGGATGTCTAAAAGGACTGGGGTCTCTACTGAGAGGGATTTGGGACTGGGCACGAGAAGTGGAAGGGGTGGCTGGAGAAGGCTTCACTCTGGAGAGAGGGGTTGACGGACATGGAGTGGGAGGAATAGTTTTGGAAGATGTGGAGCGAGTGGCCATCTTTTTAGGGGGAGACTTGACTGGAGAAGAGGGTTGAGGAGACTGCAAGGGGGATTTCTTTTCCGGGGATTTTTTTTGTTTTCTCTGGACGTCTATTAGTTTTTTAAGTTCTTTCAGTTTGACGGTTTTTTCGTAAGACGGTTCATATTTTTTCATATGCTCTTCAGATGTTAAAGAGGTCGGGGCGTCGCCCATGCTGTTGCTAGAGGGAGTGGGACTGTGTGTGTCTTTAGTCCCTGAGGCTTCAGGGGACTGAGGACCCGCTGGCTGACGCTTCCCTCTGACCCTGCCAACTACCTGCCATTCCCCTTCTTCCCCCTTCTTAGCCGCAGAAGCGGTGGAAGAGGGCTCTTCGGGGGATGGGGGCTTGGATGGTGACCCAACCGGGGGAACAACCTCTCCGGTCCCGGCAGCTGGCATGCCCATTACAGGCGCGGCGGATTTTGCAGACTCGGTCAGAGGGGGAGTTTGGTCTTTAGTGACCTGAGTCCCAGAGGCCTTCTTCTCTGGGCAGGAAGAGGAGAGATGACCAGTCACTCCACACTTCCAGCAGGCTGGTTTACGACCGGTCACGATGACCGGCAGCTTCAAGTCACTAACGTCAATCCAGTTGGGGACGGAGCTGAAGGCCTTACGATCGAGCATCATATCAAAGCTCCATCCCCCAGTCAGGCTATCACAGGAAGCGGCCAATATCTCCCCGTATTGGTCCAGGAAAGCCGCGAGGTGTTCCCCGATAACCTGAGGAGGGACCTCGTATACTGCCACCCTGGTCCTTCGCCGACCCTCATACTCGGTTCGGAGGATGAGATCCTTTGTGATCAATTCCCTCCGGGTGGCTCTCACGCAGTCTTCCGCTGTGGGCAGCAGTACGTCCCACATGAAGAATCCCTTTCCCTTGACAATTCTTAGGGGTTTGAACCCCAGGGACTCCAGTGCTTTAAACACTGTGTCTTTAGTCGACCGACAAATTTTGCGCGAACGCTTGTCGACGACAAAGACAGACACTATTCTTTTCTCGACTCTCTTTAGTTCCACTGGATCCTCCAAGAGCCCGTCTTTCACCACGAGGTGAGCGTAACTCTTGGCACGCTCCAGGAACTCCGCGATGTCGATTATACAATTCGGAGGGGACTTCCAACAAGAGGGCGAATCCCCGACCTCGGTGTTAACTTTTGGCTTGTCTGGGTTTTTATTTGTTTCTTTTTCCAGGATTTCTTTCTCTATCCTGGCTTTGGCGGCCTTTTTAAGGACGTCAACTATTTCCTCATTTGTGGGGGTTCGAGGAAGGGCAGGATATTCCTCAGGATTATCTTTATCTGGGGGGTCTTTTTTGGGGTTGAACAAGTGCTTCCTCACCGATTTTCGGATGGAAGCAAGGGTCGCTGTCTTTTTTTTAGTAATAAGAAAAGAAGGGGCTTTTTTTTCCTTCTTCTCCATGGTGGAGAAAAAAAAAGGGGGGTCAGGAGAGAAGGAATGGGGAAGGGATATTCAATAGATTTCGCCTAAAGGCGAAAACAAAAAAAATAACGCCAAAAGGCGGGGAAAAAAATAAAAAGGGGAAAATGGACGATAAAATAAAACGTTCAAAGAAAAAGTGGACACAAACCTAATATAAATAAAACTCTAGCCGAAGCTAGTTAAAAAAAATAAAGTTGGCCGACTCTAAGCAGCGAGTCAAACCAGTAATAACAGAAAATTAACGGCTAAATTTAACAGTACAACAATTACAAATAAAAAACAAAAAACACGTAAAACTTAAACACAAATATCGCCTAAAGGCGTAACAATTAACAAAACACGAAAAGGACAATTAAATAATAAAATAAAACGTTCAAACAAAGTAACCAAAGAAAATACTCAACTTCGACAAAAAATCAAAATGGCCGACACTAGACAAAAACAATAACAAAAGAAAATACGGAACTTCGGCGAGAACCAAAGCTAGCAACAAAAATTCAAAATGGCCGACCGAAAACAAACAAGTCGAACCAATAAAGAAAATAAACAAATAAATTAGACAATACAACAATTACAAAACGATTTTAGTACAAACAAATTTATTAAA
>OZ038482.1:42446661-42449161 GCA_964036315.1 Acanthosepion esculentum | reverse complement strand
CATACCAAGAGAAATTCATGTAGACGAATACAGAAAGAGGTAACCTCACAGTGAGAATTATATATTAGTTTTAAATTCGAGGAATTTTATGATTTGTTTTAACTCTCAGATTTATTAATTATTATTCACTGCAAATTTGCAACCTCCGAATATCTCCGCAGTTTCCCATAATTTATTAAGATTAGTCATAATATATTTGTAAATTTCCCTGGTTCGACAATGCAGTAGATATTTGTACACTCTAAATATCCATACATTTTTTACCATCGAACCGAATGTGATATTGTAAAATATATATGCCTGCAAGGTGTGGCAAGTGGGCACAGATACCTTCTTATATCTATATGAATACTGCGTTCGGTAAAAAAAAAAATTATATATTAATCGGCGGCGAGAAAAATGTCATACACTTCACTAATCTGTATAAATTTCCTTGCAAAATATTTTCTTCCAGTGAAAACACTATTATTATTATTATTATTATTATTATTGTTATTGTTGTTGTTGTTGTTGCTGTTGCTGTTGCTGTTGTTGTTGTTGTTGTTGTTGCTGCTGCTGCTGCTGCTGCTGCTGCTGCTGCTGCTGCTGCTGCTGCTGCTTCATTTCCTTTATTTTCCGCTGTATACTTATTTCTTCCCGGGTACCGACCGGAGACCTAAGGTCAGAAATGGCATTATGACATTTTCCATTGAGCATTTTAAAAAAATTAGAAATATAAAACAAATAATCGGACATATTTTACATAGATAAAAGCCCTTCGCGAGTTGTCTGTACTTGTGAGTACATTTTTTTTTTATTCCTATAAGGCTTGGGCTAATAGGTATTCTTTCAGTGAGTCTCTTGGAATCTTTTCCAATCAATCCGATGGCTCCAGCTACAACGATATTGTTAATGTCCTCATATGCCACATGTTTGAGATGTCGGTTTAAGTTCCTTGTATTTTGATAGTTTTTGGTGATATTAAAGATACGCAGCAGCCTGCATGACTGCCATGTCAATTAGGAAGTATATTGACGATGTTATTGCGATTAGATTTGGTTGTTCTGTCAGTGTGTATTGTACATTCCCTAAAATCGTTACAGGTTTTATATCTGTAACCGGTTCTGAGTGGTGTTAATGCTATTATTATTATTATTATTATTATTATTATTATTATTATTATTATTATTATTATTATCACTATTATTGTTATAATTATAAACGTTTACTAAATTACTTCCATTTAATCTAATAATTAGATATAAAATAACATTCAATATTTATGAAATAGAAGTTGTTAAATATTGTATATTTTTAAATTGCATTAAATTACTTTGTTCTGCTACAAACCATTTGAATATATATCAATTTCATACGGATTTATAATAAGGGAAACACCATATATTGTCTGTATAATTATATATTGTCGGGAATAAATGAATTCTAACGGAACGACAAAACATTTATGGATTCGTGTGATGTTTGATACTACCTTTATATTTACAAGTAATTGATACCGAACAATAGCAACATTCCCAGTAGGATGTAAGTTTATTAAATATTTATTCCAGAAAATAATTTGGTTGACGGATGGTATGACTTTCGTTAACAGCAGAGTCTGAGTGGTTATTTCTCTGAAACTAAAATAGAACGCCTTACAAGAACGGCTCTAGTTAAACGGGTTAGTTTATGGTCGACGATTAGGCAAATAGAAAAAGATAATTTGTTTTTGATAGCCTCTGTTTTTGAAGGCCATCAGTCAGCTGCCGTTGCAACTAGACTCCTGGTTTCTGTTGCTACGCATCCTTCCCACAGACGACTTGCTCTATGGATTCCTAAAATCGCTACTCTAAATAAGACAGGAAATGTTATTAAATTTACGCAGTGGAAATGATGCTGCGTGAAAAACGTCGTTAGCTCACGGAATTTATATAATTACATTTTTGTCAAGAAATAAATTAAGAAAAGAATTCAAATGATTGTAAATTCATAATGAATTATATTTCTCAGGATGTCTTACTAGTTGAATATATTTATGGATGTTTTGAGTTCTGTTGCAATTATATAACATAAATATTCTGTGTCTGTTTTAGATTTAACAAAACTATGAGCGTTTTAGCATCGAAAGTTTTTTTGTAATTATTTTTCCGTATATTAATACAAGCATTTACAAACTATTAATTTTGATACTGCTTTTTCGGAATTTAAGTTAAATATCCGGCAGATTGTATCGATTTCAACTCTCGATCGAAAATATAATTAGTGACATTTAAATTAATTATATAAAAATTATCTACAAATAAATATTTTTAAAAATGCGTTTGTTATTCCATGATTATCGTAAAATTATTGCAGTGGAATTTTATATAAACTAATTAATTTTAGCCAATAGCAATAAAAAGTGTGTTCTAATGTATATATAATGACGTGTGCATAAATATACAGTCACAATTATGCACACACACACACACACACACACACACACACACACACCTATATATATATATATATATATATATAT
>OZ038482.1:42419161-42444161 GCA_964036315.1 Acanthosepion esculentum | reverse complement strand
GGCAAAACTTAGCATACAGTAAGAATCGTCCAAATCATTGAAAAATATATGATCTGCAAACAAATGTGTTCTCACTTAAATGAGTTTAAACGTCTTAAGAATCATGTACATTTATTTGAACGAGGTTGATCGCGATAACTAATAACGTAACTCATCATATTCGTAAGGGCATGTACAACAGACGCAGTAGAAGTGGTGTTTCTTGAGCAAGTTAGCCTGACGGAGCCCAACTTTCTGCAGGCCGGTTTGAATTCAGAGTTTGTCCAAGGTTATTTACTCATAGATGCGGTGAGGGAAAAAGAGGATTCATAACTTTCTCAAGATGATTAGCACGTAAGTGAATGTAATGGCTCCAAATTGAATTCGAACTCGGCTATCCGATTCCTCACTCGGAGCCGTTATCCATTACCAAACCGAAGGAAGTAGATACTTTACCAAATGATATCAACTGGCGCTTCAAAATAGCAAATATATCTTTATCAAATAACTAAAACCATCTCACTGGAACGTTCTCTGCAAATTGTTAGCACATGCAACTAGAAGATAAATCTAATGCCATAAGCATAATTGGAAATATCCACTATGCCAGCAACAAAAAATTTAGAAGGAAGCTGACACCTGTACTAGAAAGATCTATAACATTTATTGGGCTTTAGATGTCAAAATACTGAAAGAAATGTTTCATGAATAAAATAAAATCTTCAGCTAATAGCAACTCTGTTTAATCGATTAATGTCAAATGAATCTTCTATGGCAGAGATTCCCATAGGATGCGGCATGCTTCATAGGTGCGGCGGAAGATGATAACAACTGAAGAGGAATGACTGAAAGACAATCAAAGATTTAGAAAGAGCTTAGAAAATTTATATGCCAAAAATAAATATGATTTCAAAATTAAAATATTACTATGGATTACTTGTAATTGCATGCATGAGTCCCAGTATAAATAGTTATAAATAATTACTGACCGATTTTATCATTGGGATATTTTTGCATTATATCAAGTATCAAGAATATAGTAATTAGGCTCCTCAAATTGGAAGAGAACGATATCAATGATAACTTTTTTACATCAAATCCGCATTTATCTCCCTTTAACACACACTATCTCTCTCCCTCTGTTTTTATTGTCAAATGTACAGTTTACCATATAAAATTTGGTGAGGCGCGATCAAATTTTAATTCTGAAAATACTCCCCCCACAATTTTTGGAACCTCTACTGTAAGGAAACGGCTACTTTCAACATTGCATTTTGAAGTGGGGAAATCTAGCATTTCACGGATCTCCAGTAACAGTCGGAAAGTCGCAAGTTGTTGGTATTTTCAATATAGCGACTCATACCACATGCCAAAAAAGAGAAACACGGACATTTTGGGATGCGTAAATGAACAGTATATTAAATTTGTCACAGCGATTTGAAATCGTACGTCGTACGTTACTCTAGCTTTTTCGAATATTTCACTTTGTGTAAACCACTGCAACATATTTGAACGACCGGTTTTATCTGTCTTAAAATGTGTGCTGTTGACGTAGCCATGTTTAAATGACCCTCGATTTGTTGCTGTCAGTCGCGAGAGGGGCACTATACCCAAGTTATAGATTCCGCAAATACTGGGATCAATGTTGAATTATAATTTCGTTGATATTGCGCGTGCTTTTCTCGTGTTCGTTCCACTCTAAAGAATTTGTGTTATATTTACACTGTATCACGATCACCATCAATAATCGTGTGACCCATTAGGATCGTAGGGTCACCTCATGAATTGATTTTCTTGGGCAAGATAGCCTGATGGAGCCCAACCAGCTCCAGGTCGGTTTGAATTTTATTTCAACTAGACAGACTGCCACCCAAGGCTATAAAACCCAGTCTGTCTAGATATTTATCCATAGTGTTGTGGTGGGATCCACCTAATCTGCATAGGTGACTACCAACTATATAAATTATGGTTGATACCGGAAGACGAGAAAGAGGAATCACGAGATCCAACTAGAGACTCTGATCGACTGCGACTAGTCAACACATTCTCCAGGAACGTCTTCCCAGAAATATACAGAAATACTATATGTACTTATTGTGTACACTTTTCTTGTTATAATACATTCTTGTTCTAAGTACATTTTGTGTTGCATTATTATTCCATGCAATAGGCGAGATTCAACATTGAGTCAAGACTCAACACATAGCTAGGGAAGAGAAGATAATTCATATATTTACCTTATTCACGTAAGTGAATGTAATATATCCGACTGTAATTCGAACTCGGCTCTCCGATTTCTCAATCCGAGCCACTATCCATTACTCCAATCTATACACTGATAGTCAAATGCAAGAAATACTACTGAGTAAATATTATATTCATAAACAGCACTGAGAAACACTATGTATTATATATGATATTGGACATTGAATCCAACCACGGATATTTAACACTAAATGATTATTCAGTAGAGGTTATTATCCACTAAGCGATCTGTGCGAATGGCAATCAAACTTACGTTCTCATATTCTTCTTCTTTTTTCTATTACGTGTTCCTTCAGGACGTAGGCGATCATGACCCCCACAACTTCCTGTCACTTGGAGCACGACATAAATTATGTCATTTCTTTATTTCTAAACATTATTCCGCCATCACTTTCCTTGTGCTCGTTAAGTATGCTATGCATTGTTTTCCTCTGCTCCTCTTGACTTTAATCTGTCCCGTGAGTGAGATATTTTCCACGGACTCTTCCACATTGCGTTGCCCCAAAATTACAATTGTTTCTTCTTTATGGCTAGTATAAGTTTTCTTTTTGTTTCCATTTTCTCTAAAACCCAGTTATTGGTGACATGTTCGACAATGGTATATTCAGCATCTTTCTGTAGAACCACATTTCTGTTGCTAAAAGTTTCTCCTTCATCTTTAATGAAATTGCCCAGCATTCGCTACCGTTCAGTGGAGAGATATTATGTAAGTGTCCAAAATTCTTTTCTTTGATTCTAACGATGTTTTTCAGCCTTTTAATATTTTGTTTAACTCAGTGATAAATATATACAAACAAGGCACACACACACACACACACACACACACACACACACACACACACACACATATATATATATATATATATATATATATATATATATATATATATATATATATAATGAGACAGACAAATAGATAGATAGAGAGACAGACAGTAGGCAGTCAGACTGATAGAGAGTGAAAACGAGATGTCTTCTGTAAAAAAACGCACAATTCTGAAAGAATCTCGGAATCTCTGAAATAATATATATATATATATATATATATATATATATATATATATATATATATATATATATATATATATATATATATATATATATATGTATATATACATACATAATGAGACAGACTAATAAATACATAGAGAGACAGACAGTAGGTAGTCATACAGATAGAGAGTGACATCGAGAGGCCTTCATTAATAAATCGCCTTATTCTGAAAGATCTCGTGTGTTTTTGTGAATAAAATGTATCCGTGCACTAAAATATTATATTACATGAACATAGTTGAATAATATTTCGTTTGAAAAAGGTATCATAAATCTAACACGCCTAAACAAATATTACGTTATTACTTTATATATTTGAAGAATAAAATATCAACCACTTTCACTAATTGATTAAATGTTCCATCTTCTCATATTTCGTGTTTATATTGATTATCAACTATTCGTTTTAAAAATTATTGGAACGATGTTCATTCTTTCAGACATAATCCCCAAATCTAAAAATGTGAAAAGTGCGACTGATGTACGTTAATAATACTCAGAAACCCTTCTTCAATGAGTTTATCTTAGAACGAAATAAATTCACATGCGTTCAAATCACATTGCAAATATTTTTAAATTGCTTCCAATATTATTTTTCACACTGCATTTGAGGCGTTAGTTTTCTTAAAAGATTATTCCGCATAATCTATTCTGTTACTTCGAACCGATCTAAGACGTCAATAGTGAAATAATCGTGTAAAGGAAAACAACATAAAAAATAAGTCATTATCTTACGACGGACTTCCGATTAATCTGTGATACAAAATATATCCATTGATAGTTTCTGTAGATTCAGCATGATCGTCGACTACAATCGTTTATATCCATCATTGTTATGGTCCAAGTTCCTTGTAGCACGGTGACGGTCCAAGGTAGAAACAATGAAGAATAACTCGAACACAGGTATGGAATAACACAGACATATTACAAACAGAAATATGTACAAAGATGTAGAAGTATTAGTAATGAATATCAGATTTGGTTCGAGTGAACTATGTTGTGTCGACAAGTATCACTATTCCAATGTCTTACAGTAATCGTCTGACTGTTGACACTGTCTCTCGGACTCTCTCTCTCTCTGCGCTGCTTCCTCTTGAGGCGCATTATTTATGATGTCCGAAATAGTCGATTATTATTATGGGTAAGTTCCCATAACACACCATTCCGAAGCTTTTGCGTAGCAGGGGTTTTTAATATATTTTTTTCTTTGGGTCTATTTCAAAAGGTTCTGTGAACTTTCTTTTTCTGGGCGATTTTCTTGGTTCTAGCATTGTTTGCTGTCTTTTTATATCAAATGTATCGGAAATCGTGTACATCACCTCTTCTTGATGTGGACCGTAACACCGTGTAACCGTCTCTTCCTTATTTAGTTTACGTGTCTTCTATGTGAGAATTTTTGTCCCTTTACTATGTAAACCATATTGCCGATTCTTTTCTCAATTGTATCTTGCTGCCAGTAATATGTATTATTTTTATATGCTATAAAAACCTTTCCTCCTGGGAGGGATTTTCTTTTTGGTGCGTAGGGCTGTGTTACTTGTTTCGTTTTACTTGGTAGCAATTTATCAAATGTTGATCTGATTTTTCTAGCGAACATCATTTCTGCGAGAGATAATGTAGATGGCGTAGCATTATTTGGCGTAATTCTATATACCTGTAGAAATTGCTGTAATGCTTTTTCCGTAGGTACATCGTATGCTTTTTGTAACGCTCTTTTGAGTGTATCAACAAATCTCTCCACTTGCCCTGTGAAAATCCTTTAGGATTCGCTTTTGTAATGTTTTGGGAATTACAACCCTTTCGTGGTAAAGTAGCACATTACCGCCTAGAGAAAAGCTGTCCGATATTTGCTTATCTTTTTCTGCTACTTTTGCTTTTGTTTCATTCATAAATTCGTCATTTTTGGCTTCATTTTGTATGTCTTGTAGTGTGACTGGGGGAGGGTTCTAACTGTACAACACAGTACTGTCCTGATATCTTCTTCATTTCTTAAGGCTGCGATTACCGTATCTTCCAATGGCTCTGTCTTCGTTGGTATAAGTCTCGACAGACCATCCGCATGCCCGATCTTTTTCGTTGGTAGGTATTCCAATCTGAAATTGTAGTTATGAAGGAACGTTCCCCATCTAAGTAACCTATTTACAGTGAAAACCGGTAGACCTTTTTTAGAACCAAAAATTGTTAGTAACGGTTTGTGATCCGTCTGTAGAGTAAAATAACTACCATAGATGTAACTATGAAACCTTGTGACCGCGAAGATAATTTCCAGAGCTTCTTTCTCTATTTGTGAATAATTTTTCTCCGTAGGCGCTCACGTCACTTGCCACAATAATTTCTAGTTTAGATTCGTAGTGTGTCAAAAATAAATCTGAATTTAACGTCTTAATTATTTTTTCAAATGTTTCCTAGCATTGATCTGTCCACTGCCAAACTTTTTCTTTCTTTAGCAGTTCGTTCAGTGGTGGGCGAAGTTTATGCATTTGGGCTATGAATTCCTGGTAGTAACTCACTAAGCCTAGAAAACTTTGTAGTTCTGTTATGATCTTTGGAACTGGCATTATTTTTATTGCTGTTGATCTTTCAGGGCCTGTCGTCTACCTTCTTGTTCTATGATATGGCCAATGTATTTAATTTCCTTCATGAAAAAATCGCACTTGTTTTCTTTTACTTTGAATCCATAGCTTTGTATTCTCTTAAACACCTCTTGTACATGTTGCCAATGTTGTTCAACGCTTTCGCTATTAATTAATACGTCATCCAGGTATGCAATCGTGTACACTAGTCCGGCAAGCATCGTATCCACTGTCTGTTGGAATATAGCCGGCACGACCTTAATCCCAAAAGGTAATCTTTGGTATCTGTAAAATCCTTTGTGTGTGTTTATGCATAGTAGTTTTGAACTTTTCTCATCGACTGGAATTTGCAAATACGCTTCACTTAAATCTATTTTTGAAAAAACATTTCCGACATTTATTTTAGCGAATACTTCTTCTGCACTGGGTATAGAATAGTGATAGTCCTTTATTGCTGCGTTCAAACCTGTAGAAAAATCATCGCGAACTCGAATTTCTCCTGATTTCTTTTTGACGTATACCGGCGGAGCGGCCCATTTACTTTATTCTACTTTTGTCAATATACCAGTGTTTTCAAGTCTAGCCAATTCTTGATCATTTTTTTCTATTGACGCAAACGATACGCTCCTTTTATTCTTGAAGATAGGTTGAACGTTTTCTTTTATTTCGATATTTACTGCCATTTTCTTACATCTTCCGAGACCTGCTGAAAATACTTCGGGGAAACTCGTTTTTAGTTTCTCTTTTAATTTGTCTGCCTCGGTTGGTAAGCTTTTTACATTTTGGCAGTACGTACTTATTGGTAGATCCTACAGTTCGAAGTTTTGCATCCAGTCCGTTCCGAATAGGTTTTCTGTATTTCTTAAGACGTACATTTTTAGTTTTTTCGTCATTCCATTAAATGTTACTTTTGTAATTACTTCACCTTCAAATTTTATCTTTCTCCCCGTAATTGATCTAGCAATTTTATCCGTTTTTAACATGACACGTTTGTTCAGTTTTATCTATGTTTGTAGGTTTATAATAGTTAAGTCTGAGCCAGAATCTAGCTGTAGTCTGACTTTTCTGTTTTGCATTTCAACTTGTACGTATTTTCTTATGTTAGTCACATCAGCTTGGTCAGTTCTCGTAATTCTTATTCTGCTTTTGTTTTCTCTTCTAGACCAACAATGAGAACATTTATATCCTATTTTTCTGCATGATAGACAAGTTTTAAAACGATATGGACAGTCTTTAAACCAATGCCAAGTCCCACAGCGATAGCATGGACTGGGTGATAGTTTTTTTCTGATATTGACTTTTAGAGTTAGAAAATTTTGTTTTACCTGTTCTTGATGGGGGAAAATTGGTTTGGTTTGTTTGTTAGGGGAAAAGTTGGTTTGTCTTCGTAATTTATGTATGTGCGCGGTGCCAGCTTCTTCTATGTCTTTTCAGTCTTTCTTCACACTGATGCATATCTGGCAGTCTTCCGATAATTTTTGAAGTGTCAAATCTTGTTCACTCTCCAATTTAGTAAAGATTCTGCGTCTCATTTCCGCGTCTTTGGTTAAGACCAGGCCTTGGACGTAAATTAATCATTTGAAATTGTCCGCGCTGAGTTCCGATAATTTAAAATCCTCACAATATTTGTTAGCAATAGACGCGTAAGTTATGTAATCTTCGCTGTCCTTTTTTGTTAGGTTCATGCATTTCCATCTGGAATAGTGAAATATTATGGCTGAAAAGTTCTGTTAGTAGTTTTATGGCTTCTTTGAACGTTAACTCATTTGTTTTTCTTGGAAGGATATAAAGTACGAATTTGGTATATTCGCATGTGCCTAATTTTCTTAGTAATAGACGTACTTTACGTGCGTCTGACCAATCTTTGCAGTCAAATTCATATAGATCTTCGTACCTTCGGAAGTAATTTACAAAAGTTTTATCTTCGTCGGGTGCGTACGTGAAATCTTCGATAGTACTCCAAATAGCGTCTTGTGAGAGAACTGTTTCGTTCTCGGATTTTTGCTCTTTATTTGACATTACACGTAGCAATAATTTTTGTAGCAAAAGATGTTTCTGTTCGTACTTTTACTGCTGTTCAAATTGGATTTTGATAGGTTCTACAATGGTTGACTTAAAATCTTCCATGTTGATGTAATTTTATGTACGTATTTTACTTTAGTGTAACCTGATATTCTGAAACGTGCGTACGCAAAAAAAATATTACTTTGTTGCCAGTAAAATTGATATCCAAAAGGAAAATTATTTTCTTTTTTTATGTGTTCGCGTAGAACTGTTTTTTTTTTTAGAAATCTCACGTAGAAATAGATTTTTTTTTTTTAGAAATCGCCACGTAAATTTTATTTTTAGATTTTACTCGTCGACCACTGTTATGTGCGACGGATAGCAAAAAATTATGTCGTCCGCGTAGAGAGTTCGTTTTTCTTTCGGAGGTTTCCTGGTCGCCACTTGTTACGTGCGACGGATAGCAAAAACGTATGTCCTCTGCGTATAGAGTTCGTTTTCCTTTTAGGAGTTTCTTCGCGTTAGTTCGGATCTCATCCTCGTCGCCACTTGTTATGGTCCAAGTTCCTTGTAGCACGGTGATGGTCCAAGGGATAACCAATGAAGAATAAATCCAACAGGTATGGAATAACACAGATATATTACAAACAGAAATATGTACAAAGAAGTAGAAGTATTAGTAATGGATATCAGATTTGATTAGGGGTGAACTATGTTGCGTCGACAAGTATCACTATACCAATGTCTTACAGTAATCGTCTGACTCTTGACACTGTGTCTCCTACTCTCTCTCCGCTGCTTCCTCTTGAGGCGCAGTATTTATGATGTCCGGAATAGTCCATTACTATTATGGGTAAGTTCCCATAACAATCATATTAATAATTAGTATGCATTAAGGTCAAGTTTATGAAGCTAGCTGTTTTTAGAAATACATTTATGTTCAAGTAAATTTATTTTCCTTCATATAAAAATTGGCATTTTTAATTTGCAGTATCACTAAAAAAATGAATGAAATCTAAAAGATTAGGCGTATTATATCAATACCATAAAATAGAATTCAATTGAACATTACTGATTCCATCTTTTTCATTATACCATTAATGATTCATTATATTTCGCCTTCTTCTGCTGCTTTATGCTATTTCCCACCGCCGTAACGTAGATTCCCTGTACCTTTTTTTATAAATACGTACATGGTAATTGTTCTGATGAACTCTCCACTATGGCGTATATACTTTCCGAATTTAAGCATAGTACGCCTCTTGGTGGAAATGTCTCATCATTTCACATTTGAAATCGCTAGTTTTAATCATAATTTCTATGCTAATAGATTTCTTTTATCGCTTCTGTAATCACTTCCCGTTTATTGCTTCCTGGTCATTTATGATCTTCACAAATGTAAATGCTATGTCAATCATTAAATTTTGCCTATTTAATTCTTGATATTTAATTGTTCTCTCTCTTGATAGTGACTCTTTTCACGTATTTTCTTATTACCTTACTTTGGAGGAAAAGATTAAAAAAAATAGAAAATATTCTTTAAGATTTTGTTTTATATATAAAGCGTTATGAGTTCCATCAGCTATATTGTGATTTCATTTTTATAAGCTTTTTAAATCAATAAATGATATATACATCATGCTAGAGAATACTGCTTAGCAAGAATCAGAAAGGACAAGAATGGGTTGAAAATTTAATTAAATTTGCTCCTGAATATTCAGGAATAGCTCCATCCCTTAAAAACTGATTATCGATCCAAAGTGTCACTTTCAGCAGATTAAATGGATAAATAAGTAACTATATCTAGTAAAAAGGACAATTCTCCTTCATAAAGAACGTGTTAAGAAAATGAAGTAATTCAAAATGGAAATCGTTATTTCTTCTGTTTCAATAGATTTACTGTTTTTGTTTAGCCCTATTCTTAAATCATATAGAAATTGCCTCCATTTTCTGACATGGATTATAAAAATAATAGAAGAAAATGATGACGAAAGTGATATTTAATTCTAATGTTCGAAAATATAACTCTTTATTTATTATTCGACAATACGAATACCAGGAATAAAAAAGAAGCTGTGATAAATGCAGTATTTCTGCTGTATGATAACATTGCAAATATGTGTAATAAGAATGTGTAAAATCAACTTTAACAGACCATTGAAATACAATAAAAACTGAAGGGCTGCTGCATTTCTCTTAATGAAAATAAATGATGATCTTCCAGAGAAATGTTCACAGAAATGCTCATGGTAAAGCAAGAATCCATCTCGTCTACTGCTTTAAGATCTAGAATGTGTGCTCGAATATTCTGAATATATAGTCTAGGAGAAAGGCATATGTATATTGTAAACCATGGAAAACTTTAAAAGAATTCAGCCACCGTATAGTTTAAATCAAGACAAAATAGTGTCTTGTATAACCTATCTGAGGATAGTTATTTTTTGCGTTCATCCTGAAGTGATGTGACATTTAAAATTATATAGATTTACAAGACGAAATTCATATATTGATAATTTCTAGAAGTTTTTATAATACTATATTTTTATTTAAGCAATACACGAACAAGAAACTGATGATAGTCTGTTTTTGTTTACATGAATGATTTCCAAGCAACGATAAACACTATAGATTGGATAGATAACGATAGATTGGATTAAAAATATGTATCAATATTGTGATTTTCTTTCATTGTTTAATGATAATGTTATTAAGCTTATCAGACAATATGAAAAGAACTTACATAAAATAAATAGACAACACTTGTCTATATTATTTAATGAAACATGTATGAATGAAAGAATGCTGCCTAAATACACACAATTTAAATATATATATATGTGTGTGTGTGTGTGTGTGTGTGTGTGTGTGTGTGTGTGTGTGTGTGTGTGTGTGTGTGTTTACCAAACGTTTAACAACATCGGTTTATTTGTTATATTGGCGGGCATTTTCTAAATTTCTCAATAAATATATATACATATGTAAGAAGAAAACTATTTAGTTTATTTTCTTTTCAACAGTAAATCTTCTTATATCTCATATCAGAAATCGATTTTGTTTCTTTAATTCCTATATAAAATAGTTATCTAAATATAAATATTCCCAAATTCTGAATGACACAAATATGACTAAACTTAAAATAAAATTGCGACAGGCATAACGTGCTCTAAGATATGCAACTGTAAATTAGTTCATCAAAAAATTAGTTTGAAAATTCCAAAAAATTAAAATGTTCTTTAGTTAATATTATACCACAGACAACTATTTGATAAATATCTATGTGTCATGGAAGAAACTATAATTATCATATATCTGTATAATATCTGATGGAAATTTAAGTAATATATGAAAGAAGCAATTTACAGATGGAAAAGTAGTACTTTTATATATGAGAGAGTAGAAATAATTAGATATATCAACATATAAATGGAGCTGAAAAAACTACTCTTTTAATTATTATTACAAATATATAACGTAAGAACAAATATAAAAATGTAAATATAGCGTCAGCTGAAATGTTATCTCGACTACAAATACAAAATTAATTTAACAATTAAAAGTGTATAATAAGTATACGAAGAACGCATAAATCCAGACTAAATGGATATATCATATTGTGGCATTTACAGATTTCTATAACACATAAAAAATGACTTTTCACATAAATATCGAACGGCAAAATACGGGGAATTGGTTAGCGAGCTTGTTTCGCGCGATCATTAACGAGTGAATAGTGACGTGTATCCATAATGGTTGCAACTTAATTTCTGCATTCTGACATATCTAAGCTGTGCTTACTAAATCTCTATAAAATTGGAATATAATACATAATATCTATGTTGCTTTTTGGGGTTTTTTTTTGGTGGGGGGGTTACAGAGTGGGAGCGACAATAAAGAGGCGTGATGGAAGGAAGGATTAAGAGAAAGACAGGGAATAGGTCAGGTATCTGGAGATGTCGATTGGCATTATATTTGAACAGTTGGAGATTATGGCTATCAAGGAAACCAGTAATAGGAAGGGAACTCCAAAGACGAGTGGTGCGAGACATGAAGCTACTGGAGTAGAAGAGACGGCCACATATAACCGTTTCGACAGTGAAAGGGGTGGATCGTGATGCCAGCCTAGTAGCACGCTTAAAGTCATGCAGTCTGAAAACTAGCGAAAAACAGCTCGTCGGAGCAGTTACCGTGAAAGTATTTGTAGAGAAGACAGAGAGTTGCGACAGCATGTCTGTCAGAGAGCGACTGTAGACTAGATACCAGAACAGGACCAACCACATTGCTTATCAGTCTCTGGATCTTGTCGAGGATGTTAAGGCGAACAGCGTGGCACCTGACCATATATGGCAGCAGTATTCCATGCAAGGTCGAATTATTGATTTATAGATTTGAAGGATGGACTCGGGGGAGAAAAAACTTTTTGGATAGGAATGTAAAATAAATGAGGTTGAAAGCGAAATAATGTAGGTACATCGTAGATACTGGACACAGCAATAGATATAATGTCCATGCCTTATAAACAGAAGTCACAAATTAATTTTTTATGAGGAATATATAACATATACGCTTAGTTTTAATAATGTTGAATCAATGTAAGGAAATGTGAATTATGAATAAATGAAATGACAGGACCAAACATATTTTCCCTTCGACTAATATATTCTTTGTTGGTAATTATCAAGGCAAATATACGATTTTGCTTAGGAACATATAGTTATATATATATATAGAGAGAGATAAAATAAGTTTAATTAGAAATAATGTCATACGTGCAGATTTACATTAAGTAAACGTTCTCAATTATACGACAATCACTCGGTGTTAAAGAAAAGAAAATAATATTTTAGCGGAATCTCTGTGACTTAATTTTTTTATTATGTTGTTAAACAAAATTCAATGAATGATGTTTCTGTTATTATTATTATTATTATTATTATTATTATTATTATTATTATTATTATTATTATTTAGGAATATTTTTTTCTTCTGGGTATTATTTTTGTTCTTATCTTCATCAACGACATTCCCGATGTCATCAGTTTCTAACTCTCTATTTATGCTGATGACAAAACGATTCACTCCGGTCTTAATAATAAGTTCGATAGTTCCGGAAAAATACAACTGGCAGCCTCTCTCGAAAACGGCCTCCAAACAGTTAATTAGGGCAATAGATGGCTTTGAATTATAAAGCCTCCCTAAAGAAACTGATATATTTTTATCATAGATAACTAGCTTTGCCTTGCATGACTGAGAGCAACTCACTGTGACTTATTAGTCTCACGATTTTCACTGATATGATGCGGGGGTGATTATATTTAATCAATTCCTAGATCTACTGCTAGGAAAATTAAACTATTCTTTCATTGTCCTCTCACGTCACTAAAGACGTTTCATTCTATTTCACTCTCAGTATCAACTGCCATATCATTGGAATTATCGCCTTTCCTGGGGTGAAATGATTTTTTTTTATTATATTAAATTGTACATTCACCAATATATTTCAAGAAACAAATGTAAAGTTTATTTTATCTGAGTGCCTCAGATATATTATTTTGATTTGTATCATGTCAGGAATTCATGTCTGTCGGTTGACTATTATCATTAAAATATCTTACATACTGTGTCAAATACGGACATTCCTGATTCGAAGTCTTTAAAGGATTCATATAACTTTCTAAAAATACACCGAATAATTACCAGTCAACTGTAGTGATAACAAACATTGTCTGTCACATGTTTTCATTCGTAACTCATAAGGCTTAAGACTACTTGGCAAAGACATACAAATAAGATGACTAAAAACCGGTGAAAATTATATTTTGTCTCGCTGCCAATCGTCCTATTAACGCCTAGTTTTTGGCATAAGCTTTTTATCAATGATTGTCAGCAAAAACTGGCCGCCATCTTGAACTGACTCTTTCGCGAGAAATCGCATTTCTACGATTTTTCCCCTAACATATTATTGAGTGGTCTCCTAGGAGGCTAATTCCTAAATCACTTTATCCAAAAGTTTCTCTTTTTCTCTGACAGCTCGAAAATGTGCAATCATATTTGGCGTCCCGACGTTATTGAATAAAAATTCACAAGAACTAAAAAGAATAAAATCGTTGTTAGGTTATGCTTATTTTGCCCCCGAGTGGACAGTCGTAAATTTGATTCAACCCAGATGAAGACAGGTTGGCATTTTGACACGTGTTAGTGGCAATTTAATAATGAAATAAATATTATAAAATGTAAATATGAGAATTACCATTAGTAGTCTAACAAAATTTGTGGAATAAAAATTATCTTACATATTGTTATTCGTCTTAAATCAACAGTTTTATCTGAGGTATAAAATATATCATTTCATTGCATAATTACGAGTGAAAGTAGACAATACCCTGATAGCCAACATGAATAGTTTTGCTAATATTTTAATTGTCAGCTCGAGAAAAGAATAAACTGTATAGACAATTTATGAAATTCTTACCTAATATCACATATGTATCTCAGGGTCCTTTAAAAAATTTAATATTTAGGTTGATAGAAAATTTAATTAATGTGGAATTTCATTAATTGAAACATTTATGTTAATTGTGAAGGCAAATTAATTACCATATTATGTATAGAACAGCTGTTTGATTTTGAGTAAATTTTCGATGTTCCTTGACCGAACAATTTTCAGTATTGCAGGTACAGATGATTTAAAATCTCTCTCTTTAAACAGGGGTTGGACAAAATAATTGGAACAGGTGCAAATTCCACTCCTATATTTCAAAGATATATTATATTAAGAAATTTAACTAAAACTTCGTAATTGCAGATTATATCGATTGTAAATACGTTTATTTATCTAATTTACTGTCTTTGTCTAATTTATATTTAGGATTCGGTAAAACTTAAGCTAAATGCGTGACCTCTGTGCGTTCGAAAATGGGCAAATTGTTGGAGCTCGCATGGCATGGGTTTTCAAGAGCTAACATATCCAGAAATATGACGCAATTCGTGAAAGAGGGCAAAACCTCTAGCAATCGTAGCAATTCGGGCCGGACTTGCAAACTTACTGACAGGGGCCGACGTGCATTGAAACGCAACGTGCCAAAATATCGTCAGACTACTTCGGCAAAAGTGACTGCTGAGTTGAATAATCATCTGAATAGTCCAGTTTCTACTAAAACAGTTTGTCGGGAGCTTCATAAGTCTGGATATCATGGAAGAACCGCCGAAAGGAAACTTCTTCTCTCCACTCGAAGCATTCAGAAGAGGTTGAAGTGGTGCAGAGATCACACTGCCTGGTCTGTAGACCAATGGAAGCAAGTCATATTCTGAGACCCGTCCAGTTTTTCTCTTTTCCCAACTTCAGGGTGAGTTTACGTGTAGAGACAGTCCTAGGAAGCGTACAGCCTTGACTGCCTTCTTTCAACATTGAAGCATTTAGGTTAATCAATGATAATTTGGGCCGCCATATCATTGAAATGTCTCGGTCCAATAGTTGCCCCGCATGGTAGAATCAGCAGCAAAGATTACCTGAACCCTTTGGAGATCATGTTCATCCAATGGCCCAGAATTTAGTCCTTGATGGTGATTGCATCTTCCAAGACGATAATGCTCCAATACATACCGCTTGAGTGGTTAAGAATTGGTATAAAGAGCATGAAAGTGAGCTAGAATACATGGAGTGGCTACCCCAATCTCGAGATATCAATATTATTAAACATTTGTGGTCAATTTTGGAGCGGCAATTTAGGTCCCTCTATCTCGACCGTCGTGTCTTAAAGATCTGGAGCAGGTATTAATGGAAGAATGGCTGAGAAAATCCTCAGGATGAATCAGGAAGCTATATGATTCCATTCCTAGATTAATTAAAGCTGTATGTGAGGCTAAAGGAGGACCAACTCCATATTAAATAAATTTACTTTGAATTTAACAAGTCTTTAAATTATTTTGTCCAACCCCTGTATATATTTTTCATGTAAATAGCCCTTTCTAGCATTTATTAGATTACTTTCTTAAAACTTTGTTTTAAATAACATTGACAGCCGACATCATTATTAAGTCATTAATTCCACTGTGAGTTACGTGCGTTAGACCTTTTAGTTATTGCTGCTGCTGTCCATAGTTGAGGCGTTTTTGTGATCTTGTAAATATCTTAATTTGCGATTTTGTACCGCCGCTCTCAGCGATCAGATGGAAGGAATCTTTTTAAGACTAAAGGATTACAATCTCTAGAAGATATTTTATTATTATTGATCTGGGAAATCGTTTGTAGATCGTTGGAAATTTGATATTTCTAAACATTTTGACGTGATGCCTGGAATACGTATGAGAATTGTGATCTGATTAGATTACTTAAGTACATTACTCTGCATTCTATGTTAATAATCTGCTTTGTAGTATTATACAAAACTACAACTAGAGCTGTATATATATATATATATATATATATATATATATATATATATATATATATATATATATATATATATATATGTATATATATATATATATATACACAAACAAACACACACACAACACAAGAATTTATTGAAACAAAGTATTTATAAAAATATATATTTTTCCCCAACAGTGCTATTCCTAATAGAATCACTACACTCACAAGTCAACGCAAGTAGAAATATATCAAGAAATCAAAGAAAATATTTAAGTCCTTCAACAGAGCAATGCTAACAATATTTCCACATTGGAAAATATTCTCTTTAGTCATAAAAAAGTAATTGCCGTAATATTCAGTTGATCAAAATGAATATACAATATAGTTTCTAAATTCTTCTAGTTACTAACGACATTTTTTTTTGGTTTTAGATATTTGTTTCAAAAATTTAATTCGTTTTTTTGCCTTTAAAAAGCCCACATCGGACAAACGCGTCGGGTAAAACCGCACAGTTTTCTATTCTCTTTTTTCAATTATACAACTTTTCTACAGGTTAATTCAGAGAATTTTTACACACGCACAGACAGACACACGCACGCACAAAGACAGACAGAAACACACACACACACACGCACACACACACACACACATACACATATATATATATATATATATATATATATATATATATATATAACGAGTAATAAATTAATATATATTTATAAGTGCACACACAGACTTATATACATACATATATATATATATATATATATATATATATATATATATATATATATATATATATATATATATATATGAATATATATATAAAAATTATGCGTGTTTGTGTGTGCGTGTATGATTGATGTATGTTTGAGCAGCAAACTTTATTTGAAACATCTTTGTTCAAGTAAAACTGACATGGAAAATTTTATCAATTTTGGGATTGAGTTTTAAAAATAAAAAATTCCAACCGTGCTCAATATTGTGAATTTAAGTGCAGTTCTAATGACCATGTCAATTTACAGTTAAGCTGGTTATATATGCACGCTTTCCACCCAACTTTAATCTTCAAAATTTAAATGTAATGTCATTCGCTATTTACTGTTTTTTTATTACTTCTTCCTCTTCGCGCTCATTATTTTTTGTGTTACTAAATATTTCACACATGTAAACCCTTGTGTCTTAGTCGTTTTAATCCCTTGCATGTGATGATATATATATATATATATATATATATATATATATATATATATATATATATATATATATATATATATATATTATAAATTAATAGATTTAAAATATGGTTTTACCGCTACACAGTGATGACCATGTTTCAGAAATGGAAGCTAAAGCACTATTGTGTAAAAATAAAAATATCTATAAGAACACCGGATTTTATATCTTACTGTTCTTTCCTTTTTATTTATATATACATATACATATATATATATATATATATATATATATATATATATATATATATATATATATATATATATATATATATATATGCCTTGTGTCGATAATATTCGTTTTAGGTTTTCATTTTCAGGGTGATCCCTAAGACATGGAGTAATAAAATAAGCATATCCAATCTCTAGTCTCGCTTGTAATCATCCAGTATGATAAACTTGAGCCGCGCTAAAAGCTAAATTAGTCAAATAAAGTTTCATAAGGTTCTACTTGTTATTATATTATAACACACAAAATACAACCTGTAGCTTCGCAATTTCGCTTGGAACTAAGTTGAAGTGTCAAGTATCTAACGAGTGAGCCTACGGAATTTACAGACTGAAGTTAGCTACTTATTTGAATTCTTGAAGTTTGCGGCGACAATTGAAGAACGAAATTTTGGTAAAGTTAATAAAAAAATAACATTCATCCGATTATCGCAATCAAAAAGAAACTAATGTGGATGTCTTCCTTTTAGATTTTTTTTATAAATATAGCATATTTACTTAATTTTCATGAAGTTAGCTTTTGAAAATTTCTATTAATCCTAAACTCAACGTTTCCAGTTTCGGATGTTTGAAGATAAGAAAGTTTAAAATACTACTTAGAGATAAACTAAAATTAGCAATTTGAAATATGGCTCCAGATTGATGTAAAGAATAAAAGCATGATGAATATGACAGGTGAAATAAACGTGGAATACAGAAATTACATAAACACTGATTTCAAACCTGTCGAGAAGGAAATTTTAAATTGAAATTTTTAAAAGTATTTTTTTAGCGTTAAAATGCAGAATAATTTCACCATGGTTGTTGATTCTCAGTTTTTGTCTGTGAGACCTTGCAATTACAATCTATTTATATTAAAGTATTCAGTTGAAGTGAAAATTAAAATAATTTTAAGTAAATTTTATTTTGTAGAATTGGAACTGAGAATCAACATGCTTTACATTGATTCTTATTTTTAAATTTATTAAATCTCATATATATATATATATATATATATATATATATATATATATATATATATATATATATATTGAAATTTTAACTTTAGATGGATATATTTAGGTCATCTTTTCCCCTAGTGAATTTGAATGCTGGTTAGGATAAACGAATTGATAGATATGAAATATTTAATAAATAAACTATTGCTTAACGGAAGGGTAGTTTCACTATGAATAAGCCTGGGTGCCGTATCTTTAACTGGCGCAGAAAAATGAATTGGTAGGTCGATTTCAAATTCTGTCTGTTCGTTTTTCTCGCATTTGCCCTATGCCCTTTCTGCGTTTTTTCCTCGATAGATCAAATCACAGTGCAACTAAGCTCAGCACAGTTTGGCCGCAACCATTTTAAGAGAAGTAAGAATGAATTGGAAAACGGGAGTAAGAAAAGAGTAAAGGTATGCTTATGTAAATAAATAAATGATAGAATAGTTACAAGGCATTATATCAAGTATATAATAATGTATTTAGAGTTAAAAGAATTGATATTTGTGGAGAGCTGTTCTCGCCCACGTTCTTAACAGACACGTCAACGAGAAGATTAAAGCTGTGGAGAGTCATTATCAGCAACATCCTGAATGAACACGGCATTTAAGAACGTATACTACTATCTATGTGTTGCGGTGTCCTCCCTCTAAATAGTCTATGTTGGACTCTTCCGCCTACTATAAGGTTAGTAGGAGAGAAGGCCTTGTGGGGACAGTTAAATAGATCTGTTCCAGCTGTGCAGAGAGGATCCCAAGGCGAGGCTAGGTCGAAGGGCTTTATCTCGTCTTGGAGAACAGCCAGCCGACTCCGTTTATACGGGGTCTATGGGGAATTTTCGGCCGAGCCTACGGCTCAGATTGCCCTATATGAAACTCAGCCTTGTGCCACATTATATCTCGCGGGGAGGCTGGTAAATATAACAGTCGAATAGGTTGAACGCTGAGTCAACCGACACACACTCACTAGTCGTGTAATACTCTTCTGGTGTACTTAATGTTTAATATATGATATATCTGCAACACTTGCAGCAATATTGCACTTATTTTTTTAACTATTTACTTTGTCACAACACTAAGGGATTCGCTACTCATTTTTAACAATTTTTATTGATTATTTTTCTTAACAACACTTTACAGATTATCTCTGGCCAGAAAATACTTTTAGATTGCAAGATTATTTTTGATGATGAAATAGTGATACAATTTGTATTGATTAAGACCCAACTGAGGCGGAGAGGATGATTCATACCATTGCTAAGTGTCATTGCGTGTAACTTAATGTAACAGACTTAACTGGTATTCGAACTCGGCACTCCGATTAACATTTGTGAACAATTATCCATTATTATCACATGCAATCTTACAGGAAATTTTATCGAGGTACTGGCCAGGCTCGATATTGCTTAACTTTGATGATCGTACCTGAACCTGTTTTTCAACGTGATGCGGCCGTATGCCTGCTCAGTTTTGGTACGCGATCGATCCATATGACTTCAATTAAAAATCTCTTTTGTTTGTTTTAGTTTATGTTATTTATTCATCACAAACTCTACAATACCAATTGACTTTATCTTTTGATATTAGTTTTAACTCAATAAAATTAACTCAAAGACTCAGATTTTTTTGTCATCTGAAACTAAGGAAACTGTGATTACTATTTCAGTAGAGAACGTATTGTTATATTCTAAAATTCAATTCTTGTTCCTCATGCTGGCTCGAAAATTCATTCACAGCGGAAAAATAATTGGTCATGTCGACGCCTGCGAGGAAGAAAATCTATCGAGATTTCTGATTTGCAAATTTACTGGAAGAGAGGCGCATAAAGTTTAGTCGCATGGTATTGGTCAAACAATTTGGCAGGCTTTGGTTATTCTGCTGAACCTTATCTTTTTTTAATTTCCTTTTGGAAAAAGGTTTGCCAATGTTGAATGCGCAATTTAGTAATTTCCCTTGAGTTTACATTCTCAGGTGAAAAAACTGTAATGAACTCCGCTTTTGTAATCTAATCTAATGCAAATGAACGTACGGGGGTAATAAGCGAACAATCAATTATACATAAAGGCCTGTTGTAGAAGGGAAGGGAGCCTCACTTGTGTCGGCGAGTGAGTGGGACAGGTCGGAATTCGAATGAAGTAGAGAAAGAGTGTGCATATAATTGGCGATGATAAGATCGGCAGAATAAAAGAAAAAAATGAAAAAAATATTATGTGTGTTATAGAAATAGTTATTTTGTTGTAAGCCAAACTTTGAACATACAGCGAAAGCGGATTCTATATAAAAATAATTTCCATACTGGAATTTTTACTTCAGAGAATAGGGACATTGTATATAGAAAAGAGTGAAATTATCTCTGAAAAGTAGTCGAAAGTTATGTACTTCTGTTTTGCATAGTAGTGAATATTTCCGTGTTTTTATTCATTTATTTTAATTCTCCTTGCAAACTGTATTAGTTGATGGTATTTCATCATTGCTGGGTGGAAGGCCATAAGAGAGTGTCCCTTGACAAACAACTAAGGAGTGCGCCCTCATGGAATCAAAGAAGATCATCGGCTGCGGTTTGACCTGAACAGCGATGGGCTCAACCAAGTCTACCTGCCCACAACAAGCCGCGAATAAATGAAAAATTATCCGGATTACAGCGTTTATATATGGAGGTAACGTGTGAGCGATCCTAAGACAGCAGCCGGTTATGTTGTTGTTGATGATGATGATGATGATGATGATGATGATGATTTGCCGTATACTGCATTCTGTCGTTACTGGACCAAAACGCTACTCCAAAGATACTATCAACGAAAGTGCGTTGATTTTTCTTATTCGTTTTATATGACAGACGTGACAGCATCGATTCTAGGAGGCAGCAAGAACTTCAAGGGAACGCATGCTGCTCGTTGAATAAGCATCCCTCCGCGTGAGGTCGTAGCCGGTCTATTGAAACTGGGAATGGGTAACGTATCAACATTTTAAAATTCGTGAGAAGTGAAATTTTGCACCGATTTGTACTTATATCCGAAATGTAGGCAAACGAAACACGCCTAAGAGTTATTCTGATTAATCGCGGACCATCATTGGAACTTATAATATGTCAAACCTTTCTGTACTAGAAATTGTATGACTGTTAAGGTATACGTTTTAACTTACTGTACCTGTATATGCTGGTGAAATGAACACATTCAGGCGTGGGAAAGCCATTTTATCTAGAAGGTAGACTCTGATTTAAAATCAAACGAGTAAGTAGATCCCAACAGTCATTTTAATAATTATTCATCTATAAGGAATCTCTGATATAAAATTTGAACTAACGAGAATCCCTAAAAATCTAAGGGAATACCACATCGTTCGTTACGCAGCTTGGCATTAGACTAGTCTCCCGATGACACTAGGACGAGCTCGATAAATCTGTTACTGGTAAGGAAATGGTGAGCCTATCAATAACAACTAAAACATATCGAATACAAAATCAAAATTAAAAAAAAACAAAAACTTCAAATGGAAAATAGGATAAATCAATTTCCAGTGTGCATCAAACGATTTCAGGGTGCATTTCATATTAGATCAAGGCAAAAATGGAAAAAAAAATGATTTCCTTGCATGCAGAAATTGGTTTGATTAGTTAATGTTTCCTTGTTTGATTGCTTGTTTGCTTAGTAAAATTGGGGTAGATTTTATATGGGACTGGCTGAAAAGAGGAAAAACAGAATGGAGTGGGAATTGCAATGCGCAAATCTTTATATATTGTGGTAAACAATACCTTAGACCAGTCAGAAAGATTGATGGGGGCCGATATACATATTCATGGTTGTAGAATCTGAGTAATATCAGCATTATTGCCCTAACAAAGAAGCGTTGCTTCGGAATGAGTAAAAGTTCTACACGGGATAAACTATATTTTGTGTAAGTAAATTTTAATTTAATTTTACATCACGAATATTTACGAGGAAAACAACACCATTCGAAAGAGAAGCCCCAAACAGCAATGAAGAAATCTTTTTTTTAAATTTATGTTATTTCAAGAAAAATTTTCAGCTCTCTTTACCGTTCCAGTAAGTACCTGACTCCTGCTGTCGTTCTCTACCTTAAACACAAGCCAGATCAAGCCCCAAACGGAGTATTGCTGACATATACGGACTGGAGCTTCAAGTTTTTTACTTTCCCGTCGCGATTGTCTTCAAAATCTCTCCTTCGTCCTTGGGGGGGGGGGGCGAATTACTTTCTATTCTACAATCCATTTTCCACAGACGTAGCGTCTTAAGCCTCTCGATAGTCGGTCGCTATTTCCACGGAAAGTGTTCAGAAGAATAACATTCCTTAGATTCACCAATTCTGTCTTTCACAGATATGACCCGCCATGCCACGTACATTGTAGCGAACTACCGTTATTCCCTTCGGATTCCATTGCTGAGATCAAATCAAGTTGCTCCTTGGTGCAACCGACTGCCAGGAGATTGCTTGTTCGGTCACTATAATGTTAATCTCTTTAAATCTAGTGTAAACTGTTATCTTCACAACAAGTCTCCATAAACCGTATTACTCTTACTCTGTTGCACTCTACCTTGAGTGGCTCTTGGTCCTTGTACAGCATGATAAAACACTTCCATAAAAAACGAATATATTCCTTCCTAAACACATAGATTCGCCATTACGTGAAACATCAGATCATTGGGCATAACCAAAATATAAGAAAAAAACATTTTTGACTTCAGCATCACGAAATCTTGTTTTAACATCTTTGTCACAGATGTTAAATATACAACTCCGAATGTGAATATGACCATAGATTACTTGTAAGTGAAAGAAAGAAAAACAGCCAAGAAATTAGCTAACTTCCACTCACATTAAACACGATATCCACCTAACTATAACATCTAAACTCTTAAAAATGTAAGTGTAAGTTTAAGAATCTGTGATGCAATAGATTCTAAATTAATGTCCATAAATCCTGAGTAAAACAGTAATCATTAACGTCATCATATTATAATTAGCCGAAACCCTTGAGGTAATTCTATGCATAGCTAGACGGAAAAATACTCCTGTTGAACGATAATATTGCGATGAAAATATGATACAAGACAGAAGCAAAGAGTAGGAGAAGAGGAATATAAACGAGAATAATAAGCAATTAACAAAGAAAATAAAATTAAAAGAAAAATTAATTAATGCTCTGAGAAACCAATATCTCCGGAAAATTGGAAACAAATTTATTGAAGCCAAACTGCATAAAAAAATTTAAAATGTGGAGAAAAGACAAAAAAAAACACATCATAAAATCAAAACACATACAGAATAAATATTTTGGTTTCAAAAACACTTTGGTCATATGTCATACTGGATTACACGAAAGTCAGGATGTACGTTGAAACAGAATATAA
Organism: Acanthosepion esculentum; assembly: GCA_964036315.1. Classification (NCBI taxonomy): domain Eukaryota; kingdom Metazoa; phylum Mollusca; class Cephalopoda; order Sepiida; family Sepiidae; genus Acanthosepion; species Acanthosepion esculentum. The sequence goes on along the minus strand of OZ038482.1, from coordinate 42,420,099 downwards.
ATCATCATATATAAAACATCAATACAGTCTCTGCATACATAAAGGATAATAGAATTACTGATGCAGAAATTAAAAATAACTATTAAAAAATATAATGTATAATAAATCATGACTTAACTCTGAGTTTAAACTTTGGAAAATAAATTCTTTTTTTCACGAATTCAGCAAAAAGATTCTTGATTTCCTCAAGGAACTCAGGAAACGGAGTTGCATCCCGCAAATGTAGGTTTAATCGGATTATTAACCCTAGAACACTAAACATCAATTGAAGTTACACCACTACTAACCATGGGTATATCATACCCGATTTTGAGAATATCAAAATATATTAAATATAAATCTTTATTTGTAATATTTTACATGCAGGCACTTCAAACTTTGTACATATTATTTAGATAAGAAAATCAGGTACTGTATATTGTAATTAAAAATAGGATAATTTGCACTGGATTCTATATAGTCATGGTTAGTGTTCTAGGGTTAAAGTACAATGCAATCTAAAAGTATGTCCCCAAGACCCACACATATACAGCTATAACAATGTGATACAATGACTAGGCTTCAATTGATTTGAGAAATCAAATCCTCAAAACCCAGTTTGTTTTTCGTTCATGTAAGCGGTGTTAGCATCACATATATTTCATCTAACAGCTCCAGGGGACTGCGTACCTATGCAATAGAAAATTGTATAGCGGCTATGTCGACATACTGCAGCGTATGACAACCTCAGTAGAGATTTCGTCTACTCATGCATTAGAAAACCGTTTTCCAGGATGTAACATCAGGAAATGTCTTCATTCCACAGAGGAACTCTAACGGTTCACAAAATCAGGCATATCTGATGAGGGACCCAATGCGGAAACATTTCAAGCCTAATCAAGGCAAGGAGAAAATGAAACTCCATTCTGTTTAGAACAATTTCGAAATTTTGAGATTAC
>OZ038482.1:42386661-42414161 GCA_964036315.1 Acanthosepion esculentum | reverse complement strand
GCATTACGTCTTAAACATGATATCACTTGTTGCTATAATTAGCTAATTATTATAAAAATGAAAATAACTAACTTAGAAGAAAGGAGCCCTGGAACATATATTATTAGCGAACTAAATACCATATTCACCGGTATAATTATTTCTATTCTTATTATAGAGAAAGAAATAGTGCTACCGGGCCAAACAGTAGCAGATGTTAATAAAAGCAAGCATAGAACGCAATTCAAAAGCCCCGTCAACACTCATAAAAGCAGATACTTACGAATACAAAGATGTATGTAAATATATTAAAAAAAGAAACTTATATATACTTGCATAAAGAGCTGTTCTACAAAAGCATACTGTTATCACCTCATACATTTCGTTGAGCTTAGCATAAACGATATGGAAAATTACAGGTTCAATGCAGAGAGACTCTATATAGAGTTGTGCAGAGTTACTATAAAAGAAAAAAAATGTCATTTAAAACGTCCTGCGGTGCTGGATGCAGACATCTTTGTAAGTCAAATATCATCTGTATTCATAAAAAATATATACCTGCCGTCTTCATCTTGAGATATTCGTTGTCCTTTCCATTATTGTTAACAATGGATTTTTACTTTCGGAATATATTTTTCTTTTTTTTCTTGATATTATAAAAGCATTTCACTAAATATTTTCAAGCCAAGTTCATTATGCTTTATATTACTTGGGATGCACTTTCTACAGTCAGTAACGAGCCTCGGGCTTATTTTTATTATTAAATCGATTTTTGTCCGCACGTGAAGCTCATATTCTTTACGAACAAGAAATAGAGAACAGGAGGAGTGAAATTATAAAGAATATCGGAAAGAGAAAAGAACATACTGAAATAGGCGACGTTTACAATTTGGACACTGAAGCCTTTCACTTGGGCGGAAAGTACATGAGCAACACTCTTTACTGATTTCAGACACATTATTTAAATTAAAGAAAAAAATACTCCTTTAAGTTTAAACTTATATAAAGAAGTGGAAAAAAACACTTTCAGCTTAGAAAGAAGTATCTTACCAAATGCTGCATGTTTCGACCTTTAACCAATACATATGAAAATTAGTAACATTATTTACAAAATCATTGTAATAAGTATTATTTCTGTTTTCCTATAATTAAAATTTGGCACCATTACGTCCTATCTCTTTTAAAGCAGACGCACTGCGTGGGGCTAATTTCACATTGGCGAAAGCAAGTCTACTTATAAGTACAAAGTACAAATGCCGCCTGGAATTACCACTACGGTAGTTTTTTTTTCTTAAATTATAAAAGCGCAGGTCAGTAAAAATAAACGTTACACGGTAACGTTTATATGAGTTTGATAAATGTGAAAGAAACCTCCCCCGCAAAACAACACTTTGAAGAATAAATTATCGGTAAAAATCACAATATGTATTTTGTACACAAGAATGGTTGTAGGAATTGTTTAGTGGCATGTCGACCTCTATGGGTTATCTAATGCCAAAATCCAAATATTTGAACAATTTTATGGGTTCAACTAAATATATTTTGAAGAAAATATATTTTGTATGCCTTCAAGAAAAGATGAAATATATTGTTAGTAATTTTACAATACAGTGTGCGACGGGTAAACTGACGTCATTTTTTTTTTATTTCGCGCATGCGCTTTGTGTGTTTTTGATTTTGTCGACTACAGAGTGTAGTAGAGCCAGTTTGGCATTGTTTGTGCGAAAAAGATCGCCATGACGCAATTCACTACGCCAGAATTTGGAAAACGGCCTGCTGTACTGCTTGGCATTCACACCGAAATCTCGAATATGAATATTTCAGTGTTTGGGTGTCAATCTGAAGAGAGTGAAATGAATTTGTAAAAACTTAAATGAGTCTAATGGAGATTACACATGTACGAAAGCTCGGAAAACTCACTGATCTTTTTGATAAGGAAAGAACTCCCGAATTTATGGTTGATGGACTCAGATTTAACACAGAGGCCTACATCAAGTGTCATAATGTGCTAGTGCTTCCCTGAGACAAGATGATCGCTGATAGAAAACCCTATATCTGGTAACATGATTCTTCACCATGCCAGACAAACAGTCATGGCTGTCAGAAAAATTATGCGAACACATCACCCATTACATTTGACCACCTAACTCTCCCGACTGCGATCACCTTGATTATTATGTATGTTGAGCAGTTAAGCGAGATGCCAATAAAAGGTCATCTGAAGGCAATGATTATGGCAGCATTAGACAGAAGGAGACAGTTTCAAAAGAGATACAGGAGATTCCGAAGTAATTAAGACACTGTGATAAATAGTATGGAGGTAGTGTTCTAAACATATATAATCACATCAAATCAGCTGTAAATAGTTTTCTTTACGATATATCCCCATAATATTATCATCTACCTTCTCCCTTTTTATTCATAGCACGACACCCATTCAATAAGAATGTTTAACGGTAACACTCTACATTAAGTGGCTCTCGAGTTTGGATTGAGCCAGTTCTAGGATTGCAATAAATTTGAAAAATCCATTCTCGTTCGAAACGAGTAATTTTCTGCAGAAGTATTTCTTGCTTTATTGGCAACAGCATGTTGATCTTCCCAATGTTGTGTCGGTACTAAAATTAGTTTCAGTAATGAAACTTGAAGCAAATCGTTTGACAAGTTGGGTCCCAATGCCCGTGGGTTAGTGCGCCACATTAATCATGTTTTGTAAGAAAGCCTCCCTTGTCGATCTTAATTGTGAATGGAACTGCTCACAATCAATCAGTGATGTGGCACCGTACATTTCTAACGGGATTCTGTGCGGTTGATCGAGGGAAAAATGTATAGAATAATTACTGAACATAACTACAAAAAAAGATCAGTGCATGTTCTTGTAATTAGAGTCGAAAAGACAGTGGAAGACAAAATACATAGTCATATATATATACACACACACACACACACACACACACACACACACACACACATATATATAAACATGCATACATATATATACATATATATATATATATATAAACATACATATATATACCTATATACATACATATGTATACATACATATATATATACATATTCATACATATATGTATATATATATAAATATATATATACATATATATATAAATATATATACATATATATATGAACATATATACATTCATATATATATATATATATATATATATATATATATATATATATATATATATATATATATATATATATATATATATATATATATATATTAGGTCATCCCATAAGTTCTGTCCGAATTTTAACTTTTTGTTAAAATGAACGAAATTTAAAGAGTATTTTATAATGTCTAATGGAGCTGAACATTATTTTTTATGTTTAGATGCATTTAAACTGATCAAATCTTATTTCAGAGAAAAAATTAAATTAAATTTTGTTTGATTCAAGAAAGGAAACTCAGCAGCCGAAGCGGCTAGAAACATTCACTCGGTTTATGGAGAGGAATGTGTGAATGAAAGAACTTGCAGAAGATGGTTTGGGAAATTCAGAGGTGGAGATTTCACCCTTGAAGATAATGATCGAACCTGACGTCCAGTTGCGTTTGATGAGACACTTCTTGAATCAGCCCTTTAAGAAAATCCTGCTTTATCATTTGAGGAATTGGCAGTGGTTCTCAGTTCAGACCATATAACAGTTCTTCGTCATCTTCAACAAATTGGAAAAGTTCCTAAACTTGGAAAATGGGTGCCTCATAAATTGTCTGAAAGCAACCACAAATCCAGAGTTGATATCTGCTCTTGTCTCCATTCTCGCCAACTTGTTTCACCTTTTTTGGATAGCCTTTGACTGGCGACATAAATGGATCTTTTATCGAAATGTTAAGCATCGTAGACAGTGGCTTGGTAAAGGGGAAGGACCCCAGCCACAGCCGAGAAGGGAACTTCATGGGCAAAAGGTTCTTCTTTCAATCTGGTGGGATTGCCAAGGAATAATCCACTTTGAATTCTTACCACCTAATGCAACAATTAATGCTCAAATATACTGTCAGCAATTAGAGCGTTTGACCCAAGCTTTGAGGAAAAATGACCTGCTCTAGTGAATCGAAAATGGGTGATGTTTCATCAGGACAATGCGCGACTACACGCAGCAAGAATCACGTCACAAAAGATCGAAGAACTTGGTTGGGAGTAAATTCCTCATCCACCCTATTCTCCCGACCTTCAGACTACCATTTGTTTCGTAGCTTACAGAATCATTTGGAAGAAACAACTTTTTTAACACAGGGGAGATATTAAAACTGACATTTGTGATTTCTTCGAATCAAAGCCAAAATAACTTTACAGCAATGGAATTAGTAAGCTTGTTAATAGACGGAAATAAGTGTTTAGATAATCAGGGAAAATACATTGTTGATTGAATCTGTAATTAAATGTATCATTTGGTCACTTGTTTTAAAATTCAAAATTCGGACAGAACTTATGGGATGACCTGATATATATATACAGGTGTTTGGCAAAAATAATTGAAACTCTTGTTAAATTCAAAGACAATTTATTTAATATGTAGTTGGTCCTCCTTTAGCCTCGCATACAGCCTTAATATGTCTAGGAATTGAATCATACAGCTTCCTGACTTTATCCAGATGAATCTTCAGCCATTCTTCCATTAACACCTGCTCCAGGCCTTTAAGACACGATGGTTGATGATAGCGGATCCTAAATTATCGCTCTAAAATGCACCACAAATGTTCAATAATATTGATATCTTCAAATTGTTGAGCCTGCTCCGTGTTATAGGTCACTTTCATGCTCTTCATACAAATTCTTAGCCACTCGAGCAGTATGTATTGGAGTATTATCGTCTTGGAAGATGCAGTCACCATTAGGGAATAAAGTCTGGGACATTGGATGAACATGATCTTCCAAAATGTTCAGGTAATCTTTGATTTTGATTCTTCCATGCACAGCACCTAAGGGACTGAGACTATGTCATGATTTGGCGGCCTTAACTGTCACATATCCACCTCCATGCTTCACTGTTGGAAGAAGGCAGTCCGTGTGGTAATCTTCCTTGGACTTCCTCCACACATAAACTCGCCCTGAAGCTGGGAAAATAGAAAAAAATGGACTGTCTGAGAATATGATTTGCTTCCATTGATTTGCAGACCAGCCATTGAGATCTCTGCACCACTTCAACCTCTTCTGAATGTTGCGAGTAGAGAGAAGAGGTTTCCTTATGGTGACCCTTCCATGTTATCCAGCTTTACCGAGTACACAGCGAAGAGTTTTAGTAGAAACTGGACTATTCAGATGATTATTCAATTCAGCAGTCATTTTGCCCGCAGAATCCGATGATTTTGTTGCTACATTGCGTTTCAATACACGTCGGTCCCTGTGAGTAAGTTTGTAAATCCGGCCCGAATTGCTATGTTTGCTAGAGCTGTTTCTCGAATTGCGTCATAGTTCTTGATATAGTAACTCTTGAAAAACCAAACAGTTCAGCATCCTTAGTGATCGAAGCTCCAAAACTTTGCCCTTTTTCAAACTCGGAGAGTTCACGCAAATAAGACAAATACAGTAAATTAGATAAATAAACATATTTACAATAGATATAACCTGCAATTACGAAGTTATACTTGCATCTGTTCCAACTATTTTGTCCAACCCATATATATATATATATATATATATATATATATATATATATATATATATATATATATATATATATATATATATATATATATATATATATATATATATAATGAGATGACGATATATATTTGATATATATAAAGAACATAATTGGGGAAAATATGACACTGTCGCGCGCATGTGCATTCCTGCCAACATAGAAGACGAAACGCGTAACAAGTAATCTTTTTCTACTTGCCCATACAATTCCCCCATATATATATATGTGTACCCGGGGGAAACTGTGCAAAATCATATAACAGCAAAATTATTCAATTGTTAGATTAAGATTTGAAACTTAGAAATGATTGTAATACTCCGAGTTTTTTTTAAATAAGTTATTGGTCTTGATGGAATAGCTTATACGTACCTTTCACCCCTTCAGAATAATGCACTTTACAACAATAATCACCTATTAACCAATCAGCATCTTAGTTTCAGCAAACTAGTCTTTTCATTGGTTCAGACCTCTAAAACTGTAGCAAGTTTTTGATCCGATTTTAGAAATGTCAAATGTCAATAAATAGAAGAGTCCGAATCGTGACTGGAACGGTTGCATAATCTGTTCTTTGCTGTCGAACTCTCCGTCTCGGCGGGAGGGACTCGGACGGGGCTTTGCCGCAGGGCAAAGTGCCGTCCGGGGAGGTAGACAGTCCCTGAACCCGTTTATACGGGTTCTAATGGGCATATTTTTGGCCGAGCCTAAGGGCTCGGTAAGCCCACATTAAACCGGCCTTGTGCCACATTCGACCCGTGTGTGTGTGTGTGGGGGGGTTGCTAAATATCTAGTCAGAACTTCGCCCTCATTATGTGTGGTCGGTTTTATCACTCGGTCCAACTTGAGCATTCATTGCGCTTGAGCCGATAAAATTATTTTTAATTTTTGCAACCTCTTTGAATTTTTATTTCACTTTTTTGCATATTTGTGTACGTTTTACTTTATTTACTTGTTTAGTTTCCTTTTTCTGTTTTTAATTTTATTTTTGAATTTTTCAGTCTTTCTATTTTAGTTTTGTGAATAGTTCTTGCTTTGTTGTCTATTTTCCTTTTTTGTTTTTCGTATTTGTTTTAATTGTTTATTGCCTTTTGATTTTGCACGTTCTTGTTTATCTTTGTATTTGTTTTTGACTAATTTATTTTACGTTTGTCAAAAAATAATTTTAAAAAGGAAAAACAAGCAAAAGTATTTATTTGTTCGTTGTGATGGGTCGGAAAATCCATCATGTCGGACAAATAACAATGAAGAAATTAATACACCGCTTTCTAACCCCGTGTCACCAGTAAAAACGGCCTGGTCGGAAAATAGCTTCAAAAAGATACTGCTTTTTATATCAGCCAAACGGAAGAAATTTGAAGAATCATTCAAAGGGAATTAATTCTTAACCATTCCGGAGGCACTGGACGCCGTAAGTAGTCGGACAATTTCCCTGCTGACTTCCGATGTTAAAACTCGAAAGTTAATTGGAGTCAGCATGTAAGAACCCCTAAAAAGTCTGCAAATCACCCCAAAACTACTTGCAAGAAGAACAAATGTTCATGGAATATATTATTGGCAACAACCTAAGGAACTAGCTGGAAGCTTGTTGGCAACAAAATTTACGTCTGCAAACGGAGTATATGGGCACACACAGGAAGAAGGTGATCATACATGGAGTAGCCGTGGATATCCCAGAGGATAGAATGGGGGCCATTTTCGTCAAATATGGGGAAGTCCATGAAGTAAAGGCCCTCACAAGCAAAACAGGAATAGCAACTGGCGACATGGAAGTTTAAGTCAAGGTGAACCGAAAAAAATTCAGAGAAATACAGGATGTTCTCGTCTGCCGTGCCAAACGGATGCTAGTGGTCGTCGAGGGAAGGAGGCCTTATTGCTGGTCATGTGGCGCTTCAGGGCACATGGCCAAGGAGTGCCCTGGTAAAACCCCAAAACCTGCGCCTCGTCCAGCAGCAACAGCAGCAGAAGTGGTCACAACGCCAGCAGAGGAGGTGTCAGCCACACAATCGACTGATGGAGCCTGGAAGAAGGTAGGAAACACTCGGAAATCCTCTAATGTTCCGTCTCTGAAGGCAACAAGCTGCAAGAAAAGGAGATTCAGCCTCAAAAGAAGGTGCAGGAAAAGCAGCCGCACCAAAAACAACAGCAACAGCAGCAGCAACAACACGAACAGCAAAAACAACAGGAATAACAGGTAATTATGGAGGTGGAATAAATGCCTCCATCTCGGGCAGCATCTCTTAAAAAGAGCAGAGAGGACGAAGATGTACCTCAGCAAAGGCACTCTGTCAGTAGTTGGACAGAGATTGACATGGATAGAAACAAGTCACTCCGTCCCTGCTTGGCCTAAATGAAACATCGTTCAGCGAAGAGCAAGGAGTCTCCCTACTTCTCCCTCTCGTGCTCCATCCCCACTCCCTCCATCTCATCACTCAGTTCACTACCCACACACCATCACACATCAACTTTTTCACCTCCACACCCTTCAAGGGAGAAAAAGAAAAAAAGGTTTACTCTGGCCCAGATGCCATATGTAAGGTAGATAAGGAGTTCAAAAAGGGCATGTTGAAACAGAAAAGGTCTCTTTTAAAAATGGAAAAAGTAGAAGGGAAATCTGTTGGAGCCCCCCCTAAATTTCCCAGGTGCCCCAGGAATAAACACATGCGTGAGAGACACAGGGCGATATATAAAATTCTGGGGCCACCTGTTCGAGGCAAAGGAGGCCTATCCAAACATCAGTCACGCTCCTTTTCCTTACTATCAGTACCACCATCTCGCGGATTGAACGCCATCGTAAACCCCGGGATCAAAAGGATTTCCTTCGCGAGTGTCGGTCGGCCTGCTTGGCTGTTCCTCGGTCCAGTGACCTTTCTCGGCCTAGGAAGTTCTTCTCTCGTCTTTTAGTGGAGGGGTCGCGAAGGATTCCCTATGTGTGCAGCTCGACGTGTCGGAGGATGACTTTCGCTCTTACTGGTCTTGGGATCCACCGGCAGATTACCTCATTAATGCCATCATATGGGGCTTGGCGGATTTGCCAGACTGTGAACGGTGTGGCCTTAGAATTGAAGAAACGGCTTCGCACGCCTTCTACCATTGTCCACGAGTTTGCCCCTATGGGAACATGACGCCGAGTTGACGGCTCGTCTCGCTCCCGAAAAGCTCGTGCCCATTGATCGCGCATTCCCGTGTGACAATATGTCGCCCCCGTACTCTGGGGTTAAACGAATGTTTTTTCTGACGCTGCTGGTCACGTCTCGATTGGTGATTTGGACGACGCGGCAGTAGGAATTCTTGAGAGGTAATTGTCTTTCTCATCAGTATCTAATCCGATTCTTTGAGCATCAGCTCAAGATGTAGATTAGATCTGATACAAAACGATTGCATTCGATAGTCTTCAGCGAAAGTTGGGTGACTGAGGCGAGCTTTGTTTCATTTGAACGGGGCTAGTCTTGATTTTCTCTTTTAGGTCAATCTACGTAACATCGGGGTGGTTTCCTGTGGAGCCCTCCACTTGGTTAGGATAGACAAGCTTTTGCGTACCTAGTTAATGTATCTGTGTAGTTCCTGACCTGTTCCCGGCAATCTCTTTTGTTATGATCCAAGTAGAGATTCCCAACATCCCCAGTTTGTTTTTGGCCCCTTTTATCTCGACTGAGTCAGCTTTATATTTCCTCATGGCCGTATAATTTTTTGTCCTTTCCCACTCCCTTACAGAAAAAGCTTATTAATTTTGTCCCTTGGGCAGAATACAGCGGCCTCTCTGTTTTGAGTGTTGGATGGGCCCTACTAACTTCAGTTATATTTAATTTGATTTGTGTTAATATTTTAGTTTGTTATTGGATTCATCTCCGTCCACTCTCATTTTTCACCATAGAATTTTAATTATTTATTATCATTAAATTTTTATGGTATTGGGCGCGTTTTGTAGGTCCCCCTTGATAGGATACGCTATTATTGTATATGGAGGATTGATTGGTGATTGACGAGTTTTTCTGGTGAATGGGCAAATTGTAACGAGTGAAAGGGTTGTGAATCGGATTAGCTAGTTATTAGAGAGTTAGTTAGCACCAGACTCAACCCCTCCCTTTTTCGGCCTTGGGCCACAATTAACTGTAAATACGCAATAAATCTCGTCTGAAATTCGCCCTGGAGAGATGCCAAACTAATCCACGTTAGTCAAAACATTGACCAACTACACTTTTCCCACGCAAACGTCTGACTCAACAAACAGCATTTCGCTCTCCCAGGATGAACTGCTTACAATACTAAAGAAAGTGAAATAACACACTACTAAATAAGTATTCGTAAATATTCAATCAAACACCAAAACAACTAAAGGTACACAACTCTTACCAACTTTGGACATTAAACAAACATGCGCATAGACACTATTGACTGAACTCTCACAAAATACATATTTGTACACGACCGAACACTGTTTAATTTCACATACAAAACTTAGTAACAGTTTCACATACTGAAACTTGGCATAAACACACTGCATAATTCAATTCAACCATTCACAATTGTCCAACAATATCTGACTTAATGTTAATTTTATATAAATCAATGTTATTGTTAAACTTTTAATTATGTCGTTTTCACTTTGATTTCTCTTGAATGATTTGCATTCAATATTACTGTTTCTTAACTTGTTGTGGATCAATGTCTAAGAACACGAACATCACAAAACCCTTCTGATAACCTAATCTTCTGATATCTTAAAATACATTCACCAGTCTGCAATAGTCTCTAATTTGAGCAATAAATATGCATAATTACTCTCCTAGCTTAACAGAAGTATCGTAAAGAAACCGTTCATAAACGGGAATGGTATGTTTGACATTAATTAATCAGACTTAAGGAATTGAAACCGATAAAGGATAGAATTTAATTTCAAATACACACACACTATATATATATATATATATATATATATATATATATATATATATATATATATATATATATATATATATAGTATTCAAGTATCATTTTCGAATCTATTCAAAATGTTCTTCACACTCTAACATTCTAACTTTCTATCCTGGAGTAACAAGTTGCCTCACAGTTTTCAGGTACGATTTCAAATTTCAAGTCTTTTTTTCACTGCTCTTTGAACTATCTTGGCTAAACTCCATTCTCAAGTGTCGAACTTCTTATGCTATGCGTTGGATCTTTAAGATTGATCTCTTTAGATCTAAGATGAAATGATGGCCTCTTTCCTGTTGCGACCTCATGATCCAGATTTCCTCTCTACTGTTACCTCGTTTTTAAACTTATTCACCATGCATTTGGTTGTTCTTGAATGGACTTTGAAGACGGCAGCCAGAGTAGGAATACTGGCACGATTAGTGAAGGCTGGAATAATCTTTTTTCTCTCATCATTGCTCAGTTGGGAAGATAGTGGAGCTGACTCAGAACGATTTTAACCTGTTCTCTTTCTATTTGAATAACACAAATTAATTAGTTATTCATACAACAAATGTTGTCAAGATGGCTAACCTGGAGAATAATAACTCAATTAGTTTATTGCTATTTTTTTTATATATTAAACATTTTGCGGGATGGAAAATTAGGCTGTTACACCATTTGGTCAATTTTCCTTTTACACCCGATATATAAAAAATAAATCGAGAAAATTTGCAAAATAACATTAGAAATTACCACAAAAAATAGTTTTTCTTCAAAACTTCATATTTATTTCAAGAATCGAAATTAAAGACAAAATAAATTGCGATTGTTATCATTATACCGGTGACACCAGAAACATGTGTAGGTTAAATTAAAACCGAGTCTTAACGAAAAGACAGTACGATTAATGGTAGACATTTTCAAGTTTAGTATCTATTCACTTAATAAATTAAATTAAATTACAAAAAAAAAACAAAAAAAAACACTAAAATATTTAGTTTAATATACAAATAACTACTTCCGAACGCCGTTTTATTTACTGGATATTTATTTTGTATTTACCGGTAGTAATTAACTCCTCTTGTAAGTTCGTTCTATTTTTGTTTACTGTTTACGGTTTTAAGTATCACACATATCTATTGTATTTTTTCATTTATTTTATAATTATTGTAATTTGTTTATATTTTTAAAATAAGTGTCTTTTATTAAAAATCCTATTTACGAGATAATCTAGGAACTAAGGGGGAAAATATTCTTTGTATTGAGGGGAGAACTCTCAAAGACACACTAATGTACAGGGAGATTGTGGAGGGAAATGGAAAGGAAACTTTAAAAAAAACAAGGGTCCATAACGCCACTTGACTATCACAAAGGTGATGAGATATGAAAGTGAATATCTGACACGTATGCTGTTCTTGCCGAGCAAGTGGCTGATGTTTTGCATGAATTCAACAGTGTGAGCACTATCAAGGCTATCCTTGTTGACAACACTAATGCCAATACAGACAGTGAAGGTGGATCTGTTGCATTTCTAGAAAGAAACTTTACAGAAATCTTCACACAGTTGGTTGCTCCTTGCACCAAAATGAACTTCCGTTAGAGCATTTTATAAACATGTAGATGGTACCACAAATAACCTACCACATTCAATGGTCCACATGGTAAATTATGTGCAAATGATTACCATAATTTACCGCAAATATCATTTTTACCTGTTGGAAGTACTCTGGATTCTATTTTTAAAATGGAAAATACAGATACCCTTAATTGTGGGTATTTATAGAGGTAATGTTGACACTAGATTTGCATCATGGAAAATTGGTTCATTAAACCAGGCAAGATGGTTAAATTTAGCCTCAGGCTGATGTGTTTATTGACTCGTGGTGCACGCACACAAAATCTTTCAACCAAATTCACAGTTTAATTAATTTTATTGTAAATGTGTATACCATTTGCTGGTTTAGAATTAAAAGAAATAACACGTTCCTCAATTAGTAAATGTATATTTTTAATATGATCCAAAGTATTAGGAAGCAACCATATGAAATCCAACAGATCACATTGAAAAAATTATACAGTACAATGCTCTCGCCTTACTGCTTGAAAATATCTTATAGTCAATAGTCAAATATTTTGAAATGAAAGTGAGGGAAGAATCTATAAAAATAATTTTGACCATTAGGTAAGTAAATATTCATTCATATAAAACTGACTAAATTAGTTATGCCGATTTATAAAATCAGTATAAGGATTTTATCTAATTTCGACATAAATACCAAAGCAGTACAGAGTGTTTTTTTTTTTTATAACTTAAATTAATTTTCATATTTTTCCGGAGTGGAGAGCCGGTCAAGAAATGATTAAAAGAATGAAACTATCAATTTTAAATCTTGCTTTGGACACAGTTGATAGATCTATCATTAAGAAAACCACCACCCAGAGAAGAATTTTCTGAAAATGAATTCGGGAATCATTGTTAAATGGTACGAAGCTTGACTTTCCAGATGTTCCCTGACTTTCTCAAGGCGTTGAAACGGCAGCCAAGTTAACAACAGTACCTTCCTAATATGTGTATTACCTTTGACTCAAGGCACCAGTGCATAATAGCAAAAGTTTTGTGTCAGAAATTGCGACCATCATTTTCGTCTAAGGGCTTTTATATGGAATTATATGACTCTATATCAAGCCCTATTAAACTATTGTTTGTTTTTCCATATTTGCATTTGTTGTATATTCATTCTTAATACAAAACAAATTCACATTTTAATGTATTCAACTATTACTGCTTAAATCATGAGTTAAAAATCAGCATTTCGAAGTCGTCACTGATAATGGGAGGGGTAGTTTTTCAATTTTAAGTTTAGTTATAATTTGTTTCATTTTGATAAAATAAAATAACATTCCCTGATTTAAATTCAGAAATTCTTTACTTTTCTCACCAGTATTTAGGCGAAATCTTGTAAAATCAGGGATTTGTCTACGAAATTTGATGCCAAATGTTCAAAAAACTGTGTCTGATCTAATTCTTTGTATCAGTACTTAATAGGTTTATACTCAACATTCAGTACATTATTCTTTTTGATATCTTAAAGTGAAAAATCACCCTACACTAATATATATATATATATATATATATATATATATATATATATATATATATATATATATATATATATATATATATATATACGTACAAGTAGAAATATGTTGGTAAAAATTCAGGCGAGTCCTATTAACACAACATGAAATATGTTAAACCTGACTCGTAAAAGAGCGACCAATATTTATTATCATTAAACAGAGCAAATCTTCTTTAAGTTAAAATACGTGACAATGTCAACATTGGAGAGTTAAAACATCTGAATTCATAGGTGCTTAACTTAGGTTACGGGGACAACCTTAGTACGTAGAACATAGTAACAAATACTATATGGGAGAGGCAGATTAGTTTTAAGACTCATTTCCGCACGAATCTTTCTACAACATAAACTTGTGCATTAAATACTGGGTTCGTGAATGTAGTGTGATTTGATTGTAAACGGTTCAGCAATAATTTAGCAGTACTAAAATTAAAATCCAGTCGAAATATGACTAACAGCGTCGAATGACAACAGTCTACCCCCGTATATTAAATAGAGAGTTTTGTTTAATATACACCTGAGGCAAGACGGAAGGCACATCGGTGGAAACGTTGTGATAGCAATATCAAATATTAGAGCAATTGTCCGAATGTAAATAGTGTAAATAATAATAATTTCTCATTCAAGTAATTCAGTTATGTTCGGTATTTCTCTATAAGAAAATACATGGCATTCATTAAACGAGTAGCTACTAGGGTTTTCGTTTCAAATTCATCACGTATTTATCTTAAAACAATTTTTTTGATGAAAACAGTTTTCTAAAGTCCATTATGTATTATCATTCTTTTCAATATTGATGGAAGTTTCTTTCCTGACCTTTTATCTGAAGTGTTGTGGAATTCTCGCAAGTAACATACAATTTTGGTTGCCTCGTTAGATATATAAATCGACAAAATTGCATCTAGCAATAAAGTGCGTATGAAAGAAAAGATAGCAATTGATTCATCTTCCTAGGGAAAAATGTACCCATTGTCATTGATTGAACGTCTGCGTAGACGGAACTGTGGCGCTGAGTTTACCGGTGCGACATAAATATTTACGGAAAATTCTAACATAAAAATGTGTACATAAGGATTTCTAAGATTCTTTTGTTTTTTTTTATTGTCTACAGCTTAATCAAATATCTCAAAACTTCATAAAATTGACGCATTGAAAGAGGCTTCTAGTAATTGAATTTCTGTGTGGACAAATATTAAAGAAATGAGAGACACTCTAATCAAATCCTGTCCTATGACGAAAGCGTTAAGTTTCAACGAGGCGTATCATTAAAACTGTCGTGAATTATGAACATAATGGTGGAAGCGCCAAGAATTTCGGATAGGTCGTTTGGAGGATATTGAAAGGACTAATCCATAAAGATCCAAGATGTGAGCTGCTCACATGCAAGGACCACATTGAAGAGTGAAGAAAAATTTGAAAGAAACGCAGCAAATAACAAGAGAAAACAACAAACTTTTTACTGTGGATGCTGTAGTCATGTCCCAAAACGATATTGTTTACGACACTTCACATGCAATATACCCGAAGGTGTGAGAACACATTTTGAGATGCAGAAAACAGATGGCGTCAAAGTATGGGCTGCTGCTGCTTTTGAATGTTTAAAATTACACTTGATGAAAGAATATAATTCCACAGCAGATAATACCAAGAAATGTTGCGGTGAGATATGTTGCCTTGGTTGTCAGTAATATATAGAAGTCACTGTTTATTCATTAAAAAAAAACGGAATTTGCACATTTGGTGGCAAATTTGACGGAGGAATGCTGCGAGAGAAATTCCCTTGAATTTTGAGAAGATATATGGACCTCCATTACGCCCTGACGTTGATGAAAAAATCGGCATTTCAGCTGAGAAAAGATATGGCGAAAGCAAAGGACAGATAATTTGAAATGAAAATAGTTTGAATAAATATAACAGTCTACCTGCAAACTTTCATGAATCAAAACTTTTAATATATGTATTGAATAATGGGTCAATTTATAAACCGCACGCAGTAGTTATATAGTGTCTATTGCGTTTCGTTAATTGCGCCAGTTTGAAAAGCTATTTTAACGAGGTTATTTTTTATCACTGGCAAAAAAAGTATAACTAATAGTGTTGGCCACGTCTATAAAAGTGCATTGTAGCCGGAAGCAGTATCTATTCAACAGTGACTTTCTTTTACTTATATATCTTGTACTCTATGTAGAAATATCTATGAAATATAGGAGGACACATTTTTTAAGCATTCAACTGATGTTGAATATATATTCTGATTGACGGGTATTACCATACGTTTTAACATTTGTTATATTCGGCCACAGGAAAATATTTATCTTTGACAGCAGCGATAATTTATGTTAAGCTTTCTCGTGTATTTATTCAGTGAAAATATGAAAAATTTGATTAGATCATTTGCAGGCGATTTAAAGTAAATTAACAATACTTTTCTATTAAATGAAATCATGTAAAGAATATCTAAGCGAAATATTTATCTGGCTATATTTCTGAGATGAGGTATTATGTACACTATTTACATTATTCCTGCTATTGTTCTCCTCTTTGTCGCCATATGTATTTCAACGTTTCGGCCGTTGTATGCTCCGATCTTCTTCAGGTGGTTGGAATGCCGAACTGAAACCTTTATTTCGCTCACTGGCGTAGACTGTTCTAGTTCCACGTGCCATGTTAATGGATGTCAGTTATCAGTTATTTCCTGTTAATTCCCCTCTCCAACTTCACTACCATAACAGGGTATTGAACTCAAACTCCTCGAGGACACATGGCGCGGTAGATAAAGGCGTTAGTTAGATCCAGTGACAGGACTCAAACAGTGTGAGTTCAATACCCGGTTAAGGCGGTGGATAACTTTGAGAGGGGAATTAACAGGAGATAACTGATAACTGACATCCATTAGACATATCACGTGGAACTAGAACTGTCTACCGCAGTGAGCGAAATAAAGGGTTCACTTCGACATTTCAACACCTGAAGAAGGATGGAGCTTATAACGGCCGAAACTTTGTAATAAATATGGCGACAAAGATGAGCACAATATTCCGAATAATGTAAATAGTCGACATATTTTTGCTTATACACCTGTATATCTTTGGCAAAGACTACCTTTTTTTTCTTCCTAAAGTGCGTATGATATTGTTGCCTCAAAGGACGAACTAAAATATACATATGTTATTATTTTTCAATATACTTTTAAAAGTTATTTTAATTAGCTGTATACTATAATTTAATAAAGTGATGCCTACTGGAAAGTTATACTATAGATATTACAGAAAAAGAGGCAATTAAATGATGCTTCTTAAGTGAGAAATTGAAAAACAACAATTGAATTGACACCGAATACCTAATTAGATAATTTTTAGTTTTCTTTTACAAATTGCTTAATATTTCTATTCATAGTATCATATTCTGAACATATTGTTGTTAATTTTTAGCCAAACTTTTAAAGTCTATATAATTGATACAAAATATTGTACGCATTTAATTTCATTATACAGTATTGTAATATATTTTTGAATTATTTTAAAACTCGTATGAATTGAAAACAAGTGAAGAAAAAAGTTTTGTTTTTTTAAATAATTATGCACATAATTTGTAATATTTGTTTTCGGATAAAAATTCAATGAATATTTATTTCGCTGATTTTTCATCAAAATACATCCGAAAGTTTCGTTTTTGTAAACATTTTTTTTCATTTTTTTTTTTTTTACTGCAAATCGGTGAAAGATCATCAGCGTGAGATTTGTCGAAATAAATAATCTCGTGATGCTATGTGTCAACATGACACAAGTAGATTCGCCCACAGTAATGTTATTGGCAAGACTTCTGAACAATGATTCACTTCTCGTTACATGTTACGTGCATATTTTCTTATGTCAAACAAGCAGAGGCAATGGAATGTATGAAAATAAATAGATATGATAAATTTTCACATTGAACATTTCATTCATATCAACTCCATTACTTTCAATTTTAAGTTGAATACATAGTTTTCTGGAAGTTCTTTAAAGCAAAGTAGATTTTTCCATGTGAAATGAAAAATATATTGTGTTAAAATACAATTTGACAGAAGAGAGAAATGCATAAATGTATGCTTATATATTCATTTTACAGTGTCGGTGAGAGATTATATGTTCAGATATTAATTCTCATATATAAAAACTTTGGTAAGAGAAAAAAAATCTTCTCGCTCTTTGACGATTTTTAGCAAGAAAAACATCGAAATTAATTAAATAGAAAATAGGTAAATATACCAGGTTTTATAGATTACAAAACATCAGATTGAAATTACGTGGCGCCGTTTGAAATTAGTAACTATTATTAGCGACAATTTATTTTGATTCAATGACATTTAATTCAGTTAAATTATGAATGTCGTACGCAATATGTCAATTCATACTTATTATTTTGTCATCACTAGCTACTCACCCTCGACCTCTAAATATATATATATATATATATATATATATATATATATATATATAAATATATAAAGTATAAATAAATAAAGTATACATTTTTGCATTATATCACGCTAGATTTTGGTTGTACTTCAAAGTAGAAGGTTCTAAACTGTTCTAGAATATTCTCAGTAACTATTGCAGTTCAAAATTGGAACATTCTGCAGTCACTGTTCACTGATATCTGTTCTAATAATGTCTAGACGTAAGGAAATGATTTGTGCTCCAAAACAGATAATTATTAAGCTATGGAACAATGGAAAAAATTACAGAAACATCTCCAGTGTCAGGGACATACCTTTTTCAACAATTGGTTCATTTATTGCAAGATTTAAAAGACGTAATACTGTTGAGAACAAAGGCAGACCCGGTGCTCCAAGGAAGATCTCTCCTAGATTACGAAAAATGTTGATGCGACAGGTACAAAATAACTCAATGGTCATCAGACAAGACATTCAGAATGATCTGAGTTTGTCAGGAGTTAACGTAACTAAGGAAACAATTAGAGACGGTATAAAGTCGCGTTCCCCAAGAAAGATACCACTCCTTCTGAAACGGCATAGAGATACCAGGTTGAAATTTGCGACAGAGCAGAAAGATAAGGAAAAGTCTTATCGGGAAAGAATTCTTTGGACAGATGAGAGTAAAATTGAGTAGTTCTGTCGCAATTCCCTGAATCATGTATGGAGGAAAAACGGCAAAGTATACGCACCCAAGAACACCATAACTGTCAAAATTGTTGGGGTTAGTATCATGGTTTTGGGCTGCTTTTCGATGCAAGGTGTTCGCAAACTAGCAATTAAATACGGCGGAATGAATGCAGAAAATATCAACAAATCCTAAGCGAAAATTTATCGCTTTCTGTAGAGAATCTTGGGCATCCTCCTGATTAGATCTTCCAGCAGGACAATGACCCCATGCAATACTGCTAAGAGTACGAAGAAATGGCTTGTAATAACAACGTTAACAACATACAATGCCCCAGTCAGTCGCCGGATTTGAATCCAATTGAGAATTTATGGAGGTTTTTGAAAAATAAAATCTGTGACAAATGTCCAACAAGCATCAAAAACCTGAAGACAATTACTCAGGAAGAATGGGAGAAAATACCTACTAAATTAAGCGAATCGTTAATTAATGACTACAGGAAGAGATTGGTTGCTGTTGAATTTAATAAAGGCTTTGCTACAAAATATTAAATGCAGAAAACATGTTTTCTGTTGTACGATCAGTTTTCAAACCCTAAATATTTAAATATTGATATATTTTCATAACCATGGAATATTATTTAGTTTTATATGCATACATTTTTATTATGCAATCTGATACATTAGATATATTCCCGTTTTGTTAATTTAATATGTTATAAAAATAAAAATGGGAAATATTTTCATGTGTACGATCACTTATTCAACCCCATTATATATATATAAATACAAGAGAAATTCAAACATTATTCGCTCTCTTGTCCAAAGATATGCTATGGCGAATTTCTTATTTAATGGGTCTTCATCACAATAGGTGTGGAGGAAATAGACAAAAATATGCTACGGAAGAAATGTATCGCTGCATTTAAGTATTGCATTAATATTCAATTTTACTTTATAAAAGTTTAACGATTATTCTTCTGTCCACATTGAATGTAAGATGGTTTGATGTACGTACACCATTAAATTCCGTACAAACAATATTTTTTTTATTATTTCATGGGTAACTTTCGCTGGATTTAACAATGAATTTCGATTATTCCCAAATTTATTTTCAAGTTTTAAAAATGTTATCGTTCAAAATCTTTCGTCGCAAAAAATCCCGGAAAATTTACCGACAAGAATCGCATTGACAAGAACTTTGGGGTCCTAAGTTGCAGACTGAGTAGGCTTGATTCCAAAATGTTATGCTATATTGGGTTACGGCTTCTAGGAATAAAATTGAAAATGTGTGATTCACTTACATTCGCGTTACATATATATATATATATATATATATATATATATATATATATAGAAACACACACAAAAACGTCAGCACACACACACACATATGTATTATAGCGATCATGGTGTTATATACATAGATAAATTTAGTATCATTTTATACTTATAATTATAAATATGTGTGTTAGTGTGACACTGACCCCGAGTGGGTGGAGTGATCCTGCAATCACGACACCGTATGTGAGTCAGTATAACCCTGGGATACCCGTTGAAGTCCTGATCGCGACGATAGATGTGACACTCTAACCCTGCTGGTTACCACGGCATCGGATATGCATTCTAACTCTTGTCTTGGTCGCGGTTGATGTCTGGTTAGAGTCGGCATCAGCTTTGTCGTTCTCAGCTCGCCTCCAACGTCTGGTTACCGAAACAACTACTTTGATCTCGGTCCAACCTACCCACGTTGGGATTTGATCTTAGGTTGACGAAATCAATCAGGCGTCGGGCCGTAGTGTGAGCCGAATCTGGGTCAAAGGTGATGCTGCACAAATGAATGTAGAAGAAAAATAAAGGAACAATTCAAGAAGTTCAGATGTTGTTAAGGAATAACAATTTACTTTTTATCTGTTTGTTGGATACAGGAGTGCGTCTCTCTGTCTCTCCCAGCCCACATATTGTGACACTTTTGGGTTTCTTAGCGAGTTTTGGTATCTGAAGTTGTGTTTCAATAAACGGCTTTTGGTATCTTCAATCGTTATTTGTTAAAACTGTCTTTGGTGGAAAATCAAAGTCGGACTTCACTGAACTTGTTCTTGGTTAGAAGTCTAAGTCGAAAGGCGTGAAATTCGTGCGGTCACCTGCTGCGAGGCGTTATTCTATAACTCTCAAACTCTGGAGCCGGAACTCGAAATCTCTCGAACTGCGGAACCACAACTCTACTGAACGCCTGGGGACGTTCGTTTATATGGACGTCGACCAAAACCCGGTGTGGGACTGAACGCGGTCTGGGTTCTTCGATAATTTCAAATACGCAATAAGGATTTTCTTTGTTTTCGGACAGGAAAATTTAGCACTTTCCATATTTGGAAATCTATCGCTCTTTGTTTAGAAGAGTTCACCCACTTCCGTTTAATTTGAGCGTGGTGTACTGATAAATCATCAGTTACATCCCCATAATATCTAGGAGGTACTTTTTAGTACCATGTAATATGCGTCATTAAACGAGTAGTCAGAGTAAAGTGCAATAAAGTTCAAGTTTAATCGCTGGTTCTGTTTTTACTACAATCTATTGCACTTATAATTAAAATTTAAATGCGGCCAGAACGATTTACCTATGACCTATGATAAACGCTGTGCAAACTGACTCCAACCTTTTACGAACTTATTCGAAAATCTACTCCTTAAGAACCCGAATC
Organism: Acanthosepion esculentum; assembly: GCA_964036315.1. Classification (NCBI taxonomy): domain Eukaryota; kingdom Metazoa; phylum Mollusca; class Cephalopoda; order Sepiida; family Sepiidae; genus Acanthosepion; species Acanthosepion esculentum. The sequence goes on along the minus strand of OZ038482.1, from coordinate 42,392,655 downwards.
ATCTTATTAACACGCGTGCTTTTGTGACGATGTGTCTCATTCAATCAACGATATCATTGTAGACTCTAAAACTTAAGAAGAAACGACAGAACGATTATACACAACTTACGTGACACCACTAAATGAACTATTTGTCCGGCATATACTTGCTACTCGGCGGCAGGAATCAGGAGAAACATTGGAACATTCCTAATGACCCTTCGTACATTACGCAGGGACAGCAATCTTTGGATGCACAAGAGGAACATAATCTAGACTCCTTCGTAAATGGCCTACTTAATGTTCAGGTAAGGCACTTTCATGATAATAAGATCCTTACTCTGAAAGCTGCTTATGAACAAGCTTATACTTGCATGCTTGCTACACAGTAGTCCAGCTCGTATTTACACAACGATAATGCGGGTGCCTCTCTAAAAGAACCTGTTGCTACGATCCCTCCATTCTTTGATGATTCAAATTACTCTCCTGCCCAGGATAACCCACCATTTAATCACCCCAGAACAACCTGTCGCTACTGCATCAACCAAGCGGACATGTTACACCTGCGGTAAAACATTTTCCAAAGTATGCCATTCGTTTTAAAATGTCTCTTACAAAGCTAACCGTCCTGTCAGTTCTTTATCATTTTCTGCAACATTGGCCCTGTTACCTGACTGTCTTTCAAAAATTATTATAAAAAGTACAATTAACGGAATCCTCACCAACGCATTATTACACACTGGCAGTTGGACAACTATATCAGAGACAGTCTAAAAAGTTCACAAATAGCATTATGCTCTGTCCCTCAAGAGAGTAACAATGGCGAACTCAGCTTTTTCATCACACGTAAGTGGATATTGTTTGGCCGACCTACATTATAACAGCATCTCATATAAAACTGAATAATACACATATCGAATAAAGCTGAATAATTGACATATAGCCAGATCTGTAAGAGAGACGGATCTTGACATATCCATCTCTCTTACAGATCTGGCCCCTGTTGAGATGTACCAGATCCTAAAACCACCCTAGTGAAGAGATCCTATTTCTTCGACACTGAAAACCATCAGACATTTCAGAAGCATTAACATCGGAGACCCTTACAACTCCAGACGATCCTGATGAGTGATCAATGCGCCAGAACCGAGTACATTCAGACACAGATCCGGAAGATATACATTGAGACTCAGAGCGGCGGCGTCCACTGAGAAGGACGACATTCTTCCATTCCTAGACTAACGGGTGAGTTCAAAATATGAGATCTTCCAGCCTGAATATTCCAACACAAGAAATACCCAGGCGTTCACAGAGAATCTTTAAAGTGTCTGGCCACCTGTGAAATTTTCTCTCTTATGAATAAAATACGTAGGGGAGAATGTACTGATGAAGCATCAGTTACCTCCCCTTAAGATCTAGGAGGTATAAAAAGCAAACTGTAACATCCGTTAGTAGACGATTAGTCAGAGTAAAGTGTAATAAAATTTTGGTATAAGTTTATTCACTGTTTCTGTTTTTACTACACGTGGCACTTAAAGAGTATTTAAATTCAAAGAGAGAAAGACCAGCTGTATATAGTTTTGAATTATATTCACACAGGCGAAAATTTATTTTACTTCGATAAAAACGGATATATTTACAATATACTTTCTAAAATAAAACTAAAAATTCATAACAAAGAAAAACTGTGGGTAGCGAAAGTATATTACCCTCAAATAACAGCGATTAGAAAATTCAGCTAAACAAGCTGATAATTTTGCTTTCATCGAGGCGAAATATGTCCACATCGACTGAAAACTATAGATAAATGTTTAATCCAAAAGAATACTGACAAAATTCAAGAGTAATTACCATCAAGCCCACCAACCGTGCCTTCTGCATACAGAGCGAACGCTTGTAGGTCTTAATATAAAGACATTCCTAAATATTTAAAAGATATTTTGAATATGTATAACTCAGTACTAGATATGCATACTGGCTATAAGAGCAGATAGATTAAATGTTTTGATCCAGTGTTCAATGATCACCGAGTCAGATGTAATCAAAATTGTAACATGCTTTGACATGCGCCCGAACAAGAGAGAAATGAGACGCTAGTATAGCCATTATAACACCAGATTTCCACCGTCCCATTGCAGCGTTTTGTAGCCCAGGAGATGGTCAGTATCCAGCGTCATTCTGCAAACAATTGAATAGACAGCTACCATTATATTGCCAAACATCCTGCAGACAGACTAGACCTATAGCCAGATGGTACCTCCTTCATACACGAACATGAGCCAAAACTAGCTGGAAACGAGACATGATTTACTAGGCAGCATAAATGCAATTTTCCACCGTCCAATGTCCATGTGATGCGCTTTATCCAAGAACACCGTGGAAACAACCCATTTCCATTTGATATTAATGAAAGTGAAAACACTTGAAAATACGTTCACTGAATTTTTCATCGGACTAGCGTTGAGTTAAAGCAATGTTTCAATTTGTTGCGTCATGCATATTCCTTTCAAACGTCGGAAGTCTTCTATATCATCGCTTCTGTGTTTCCGCTATTTTCAAACGTGGCTACTATCATTTGCAATTCAAATATTCTTCCTTGACGCTAACAGTTGGCAGAGTAAAACCTAGATTAAATGCCCCATTCGAGGAATCATGCAACATACTACCTGCCGTGAACAAAATAATAATAATAATACTAATAATAAACAAAATGACTGACGTAACACTTCCAATATTTTCAGCGGAGGAGAGATTTACATTCCATTATCATTTCTTAAATCGATCTCTTCTCTTAAATATTATTATTATTATTATTATTATTATTATTATTATTATTATTATTATAAGAAGAAGAAGAAGGGGAGAAATAAGTAGCAGTAGTATAGAGAAATTGTTCCCTCCATGAAAATTATCGAGGAATTGTTCAAATACAAGGAACTGGAATTCAAGATTAACAGGGTGTGGAGAATGAAGCCTGAGACTGTAGCAATAGTAATCGGAGATCGTGAGAAAAGGAATGAACAGTTTTACTAACAGTATCCCAGGCAACATCAACATATCGGTTGCACAGAAGAAGGCTCTACTATCAGTATCCCATATACTGATAAATGTGCTATCAATTAAAGACAATTCTCCTATAGAGCCCAAGAACCATAATTTGGAATAAGCTTTACAGGATACAAAACAGGAAACATAACATACACAAATGATAATAATAATAATAATGATACGCCCCATTAACAGAACTAAACTAGTTCATCTACAATATGTCTTTACCACATCGTACCTATGTACTCGACGGGAAACGACTACTGCATATAAGAGATGGTAATAGTATTGAAAGAATTGCCAATATTTGTCACTTCAGTCATAGAACAGCTGATATTGCTATCTTGGAATATGTCTGTTTAAACTTACTGTAGGGAAATGTGAGAATAATTGAAAATTAACAAGACAACTGTCTATGCGTCGAATTATGTCGGTGTATAACTGTTAATAAAGGCAGCTGTTCTTCGGCTTTACTCATTCTAGGGTCCACGCCTGCTACTAAAATTTTAACACCTGCTTTCGCCTGTCTAATTGGTTTGACACTTTACTGTGTCTAGCAAGTGCCATACTTTATCGACAATTTGTAAATAAAGAAAAAGGAGGAAAACATATGTAGTGAAAATTATTATTACATTTTGCTGTTTATTCCCAAGCAGAAGCTAATTGACACCATCCACTACACACACACCCTTATGTGTGTGTGTGTGTGTGTATATATATATATATATATATATATATATATATATATATATATATATATATATATATATATATATATATATATATATATATAATGTGTGTATGTGTGATTACTTTGCGTTGCTTATTTATCGTCACGGATATGACAATAATCTACATCCGACTGCATGGCCTCCGACTGCCTTTTGGGGAGTGTGGACCCAACTCTTAATTGCTGCGGTTCCAAGGTCTAACCTGACCCGGAGTGGTAGCACGTGGTAGGGTATCAGCTATGAACAAATAATTAATCCTCCAACGAATTCTGGTCAAAATATAAGAATTTAAAAATCCATTATATCAGCAATACATTTTTTAAAATTACCAAAGCTCACTATAGAATCATTATATGACCCATCAAGAGTTGATATACCAATAATCAAACAAAGGAAACCTTGCACATTTACAAATTGAGAGTTGTCTGTTATTGTTTAAGTAGGTGTCTACCTTTCATTTTTTTTATTCCTCTCAGTTTATTTTTCCTTCAACATTTTATTTCGATTTATTAGTTTTTTAAAATTATTTCACCCCATGAAAGGCGATAATCCACTAAGATGCAGGGTGGTGTATGGGGTCAGGGAGTAAAAGATAATGAGATTACTTTAATGAAAAAAATGAAGAAAAGGACAATAACGGACATAGTTCAGGAAGAGAGAAGTTGGCGATTGACGTTACATTTAAATTATTTTGAGATCGTATGTAAAAGTAAGAAATTTCATGGGAGTTCTCCAAATGACAAGTGCAAGAAAAAAAACTGTGCGTATAAATCGTACAGTTACATCTAGCTTGTCGAAATGAAAAAGTGTAAGCTAATCTTGTTGTAGGCTTAAATACATGCAGACGATGCACCAAAGACGACATCTTATCAAAAAACAATGAAAATATTTATATTTCTGAGAGGAGGTACTGTAACAATGTTCCAGTGGATAAAAAAACGTTATTTGAAGTAATCCAGTGACTTGACCTCAAAAATTGTGACTTCAATACATGGTCACAGCAGAAGTGAACAAATTATTGGAGAGGTCAGTTCCAAAAGGCAATTAATTGAGACTGAATATGCAGAAAAGAGCATGGCAGGTGGAACTAGAGCAATCCACCCCCATGGAATAATTAAAGAGCTCGGCTAGAGATTCCAACGTATATCATCTGAAAAAGGTGGGAGTGTGCAAGAGCCGAAACGTTGTGAATATGACAAAGATTAGAGCAACTGCTCGAACAATGGATACAGTGTAAATGAAAATATTTATAGAAAAATGAGAAGCCACGAAACGCCGGTGAGAAAGTGACAGAAGTCGAGATGCCAGGTCACGATCGATTACATTACAGACCTCTCTTTTAACTTAATCAAAAATCTAGAGATATATAATAGGATCACCAGACCAGATGTGGCAGTAGTATTGAACACACGGACAAATTGTAGATTTATATATATGTGCAAAGGAGTAATTATATGGAAAGAAACAGCGAACCAACTTCCCAAGCATAGGCCTAGTAAGTGATATAATATAATCTCTCTACTTCATGTCACTGATATAACTGAGTCCAAGAAAGCTAAAATTATTCCTCTCTTGGAATTTAGCATCAACCATTCTGATAGCAGATATATATGAGGTGATTTGCTGAAGGATGTTTTTTTTTTGTAGTTCAATTTACAATGCATTTCTTGCATTCTAGTATACGGTGACGGAGCTGTCGGACTTGCTACGAATACGAGAGTAAATAATTGTATCATCTGCATAGATATCTAGTTGCTAACTGATACCATCGGAAATGATTCTGATGAAGATCAGAAATAGCGTAGTTACGAGGACAGATCCGGGGTGAAGGCACCTTCATTAATATGCAATGAACAAGAAGCGTGCGCATTCAGCATGATTTTCTTTATACAATTTGTTAGAAATGATCGGATTAAGCGAAATATTCGCCCACAGATAACGTAGAAATTCAACTTGTAGAGAAGCGCACCATACAAACCCTGTCGAAAGACTTTGATGTTTCTAAGGACACAGTGTTTCGCTGTTCTTATCTAAATCTTGATAGACACATTCTGTGATTGACTATTAATATATCAGCGGTAGAACTGGATAAGCGGAAGCCATATTGTTTTTCCGAAAGGAAGTCAGGTGAAGAAGATGCTTAACTATTTCGGTGTTGTTTGGAGGCTCTAAAACTAGGTCAAAAACTAATATTTTCATAATATGGCGATATACCAAAGTTTCAGATGGTTCCAAA
>OZ038482.1:42351661-42384161 GCA_964036315.1 Acanthosepion esculentum | reverse complement strand
AATAAGAAGTGATGAATGATACTTATTCTAAGTCAGCAAGGATAATGATAACGGGATTAAACTTCAAAATAAAGTGCTTCAATTCGCCAATACACCTTGAAAATGTAGGCATCCATCTATTCTCCCCATATATGTGTTAATTAGTTGGACTTTATCAGAAAAAAGATCATTGTTATTCTAAAAATATTCACTGGCAAAAATATAAATTTATTCCGATTTATAATTCCGAGCCGTTTTCCATTACACCACCCAAATACCCAAACTTATATTACCTGATATTCCAAAGCAGTTGCCACCTAGTTGCTGTCACAACTCGACGTTGCTTAACTTTATTGATCTTACGAGAGCCGTTGTTTCAACGTTATATGGCCGTCAAATTCCCTAAAATAAAACCTAAATACAACAAAGACAAATCTAGTAATATCATCTGTTAAAAAATGAAAGATCCACGAATGCTACCAGAAACTAAACCTTACAATAGGTAATGATTCTAAATATTTCCAGGATATTCTGGACGTTCTTATCGAACGAAACTTATAATAGAAAAGAAGACCTGATTATAAGCGGAAAATACGTAATACTACATACAGACCAGGGAAATTTAATAGATATTATCAAAATTGTTATTCACGGCCTAGCAATTTGATACTGAAAAAAAATTCTTAACTAATTAAGGGCTTTTATATTCTAACATTATTTATTATTACGACAACATCGTGCTTATGTTCATATAATGTATAAAACACCATTACTCATTTGATCACCGAAGTTCAGCAGAGTTGAACCTGGATGAGTTAACGCTCTGGAATACCAGGTGCTGTAAGCCTTTATCTGCAGGTAGTACAATTCATGCAATATTAACTCTTATTTTTTTCAATTAAAGATATGTTACCATTGTACATACACCACATAGTTTGATATGCTATAAAAATAAATAAATCAATCTCTCAAATTACAATGATTCTAGTTGTACTTTTCGTTAATTCCGAGGAAGCGATGAAAAGTTATTAGCGCAAACAAAAAGTATTAGAATAATCAGAAATAACTATTGTGTACAAACCGGATGCTGTTCTAGGAAGAGTTGCGTACTCAACATTTGCATCCCGGACTATTGCCTACCAGGCAATTGAGTCCTTGGACAATTGCCTCTCTGGATAATTGCGAGCCTCTGAAAAGTTTTGAACATTTTAATGTCAATTACCATAAATTATTAAAAAAATAAACATAGGTAGTAATCATAAAATTTTACAAAGAAATAAATGGAAGAAAATTAAAAAAAAATATTAAAAATACAGTTTTGTTTAAAATGCAGTGACAGATTAACCGTGTTGGAAGATTGCTCTGAACATCACCACTTATGTATTTGTTTCACTGGTGTTTTCCTTCTGATAGTGGGAGCTGTAATTCTCCTCATTTACAAATATTTTCCATCAGTGTTTGATTTTTTAAACTTATCTATGTTTTCCAAATAAAAATATAATCATTAAAATCAAGAATCTATTAAATATTTGTGTTACGCACTGAAACTGTTAGCGTAATATTCTCTTGCTTTGAAAAAGAAAATTTTCTCTCTCTTTTCTTTATGGTAATTACCTTTCTGTTTATTTAGAGTAATTAACGGTATTGGTGTGCAAATTTCTGTATTAAACATCTCTTTAAAAAATGGTAACTTCAAAAAATTATGAGAGGTACGCAATTATCCAAGGACATATCTGTCTAGAGACGCAAATTTCCAGGGATGAAATTATTTGGTATGCGTAGTTGACAACAGCGTCCTGGACGGACGCATTTGTCTAGTACGCAAATGTCCGTCCACTACCGTATGTATATTGTCATGATCTGAGCGTAGCTTAACTGTGGCCGAAATTATGGGGCACACAAAGAGGATCAAACTCATTATTCAGTTGCAATTGATCTGACAAGCTTGTTGACCTGTACACAACGTCGAAATGTCTGAAACTGTATGCATATAGTGATAAATAATATAAAAAGGGATTCATATGCCAATGGTGCGTATTCATTTCGGGTTTATTCAACCTACACAATAAAGCACTTGTAACAGTACAACAAACCTAAGTGTACCAAGATTTCTTATTGATTGGCATAACCATAACAAAATAATGTTCCCATTTGGTAAATTATTGATGGCAGAAAGAAAACTGTATAATGTCCTAGACAAGACAGAAATGAAAGCCAGAAAAGGGACTAACAATTAACTGTAAGAAAGCAGAATATATGCTCATGAACTAGAGATAACACGCAAGATGGGCAACAGATGCTGAAGTCGTCAGAATTAGACAATTATAAAATATAAATATCTCATATTTTTTATACAGTTTTTTTTTTCGCCACTGCAATATCCAACTATTGACCTCAGAAATATTTCGATCAAGTCAATAGATCGAACCAACGCTTTTATCCACTGGGCCATGTCTCTTTGAAGATAAAAGTAAATCTGAGATTTGACTTAAAGGGGGATAAATGATACATCCGGATGAAGTATGTCACGTGGAACTAGAACAATTTACACCGGTGGACGAAATAAAAGTTTCAGTGAGAAATTACAATCACCTGATGAATGCCGGAGCGTACAACCGTCGAAACGTCGTGAATATGGTAATAAAGACGAGGACAACAGTCCGAACAATATAAATAATGTAAATAATTACAATACTACATCTCAGGAATAGAAATAGATATTGAAGAATAGAGAAATTCGATTTCATAAGTTTATGGACACTCCCAGCTTCTACATCTTCCTGTTGTTCTGTATCATGTTATTTAAAAATGAATGTCTCTCTACAATTTCACAACGTTTATTGCTCGAAATATATTTATCTTTTCAGCACACCTATTTTCCTTCTTTTGACATCGATTCGCACAAATTCATTAAGTATATTACCCACTGCCCTTCCCCTAGGATTAAGTTCTGTTGGATATTTTCTTCGGTCTATGTCCCCGGAGTTTCATTTGTCTCTTTGTGATTGTAAATATAAATTTTCTAATGTTTCCTGATTTAAAACTTCCATATTCCACAATTACTCTGCCCATGACATTCTCACCATCATTCAGAAGGACGTCGCTTGAATTTGCTTCTGCATGCGGTAGGAGATTCACAATCCTACAATGGCATGTAGTCTATTAAGTTATTGCGTAACGCAGCAATATTATTTTCTTTGTTTCTCTGTTTTCTGATATCTTAATCAGTCAGTTATGCCATGCATGATTAGGCGAGCATGTATCTTTAGAGATATTTTTCTCTCGCAGTTGGTTCCCATTTCCTTCTGCGGTAGACCAGTTGCCATCTATATCTGTGCTGAGAAAAAGGGGATTCATGTGTTTCCCCAGAGTATTAGCACGTAAGTGGATGTAATGGATTCAACTCGAATTCGAACTCGGCTCTCCGATTCCTCAATCGGAGCCGCTATACATTACTCCATTGTATCGAAATACATTTCTTATTTCTGAAAATATATTTTTCGATGTCTTTATGAGGTTTCAAATTCATATTTATTTAGGAGTTTTGTTGCGGTTTTTAAAAAAAATAATCTTCTTCAAACTAGAAGAGGTTTCATTCCAAACATTTTTTCAGACATTTCTTCATCTGCTCCTGCAATAACCCAATCGTCAAATTTATCCACCTGATTTATCTTTAAGTTTCCGTGATATAGGTCGCCACACGGTGGTCTCTTATTTTAGCTACAATACGTCCTGCATCTTTCGAGTTAACTACTAATACATGTTTATTGCTTTCCATTGCACTCATTTCAAAGAAATGTGTCAGTTTTCCATATGTTTCCCACCTTCATCATAGTGTGTCCTTCTTATGTTCCGTTGTTAAATCATAAAATATTTACTTGAAAATGATATTTTAAATATTCATGATATCAAATGAAAGGGGGTGCAAACATAGAAATATTATTTACGCACACACACACGTACACACACAAGATTTAAAACTTATATCTGCTTTTTTGCCATCTGATTTTTACATTTAAAAGCAGATTGTAAATAAAATCTACAATTACTGGTGTGTATTACTTTACATTAACTCAAATAAATGTTATTTAATTGAACGAGTCCATCAAAAATCGATGATGACACAACCTTGCTCATCTAGGTTCCTTGAGCAGGCTGATAGGTTGCAATGTTTTGCGCTGAGCTACATCTATACACTCTTTCCTATTCCTACAGGTCACACATATGTGTGAAGTCTGGGGAGAAAAAACAGACCCCAGGGAATGTCAGATATTACCAGACATTACTCTGTTATTAACTGCTTTCGGATTTATACATCCAGAATATCCAGGCTGTTTTAAATTCTGTGTTTTCCTTCTCCTAGCCCGGTTGACACCCTAGGCTACAGAACCAATGCGTAAATATCACACATAGAGATTATATCTATTAACAATCATTGCCACCAAAAGTGGGGAAAAAGGACATTAATTTGTTATTGGTAACAACCAATAATTAATGATGGATATTTAAAAAAATAAATCTGTTAATATAACATATGAAACCGTTTCTTATGAACCTATATTTAATACCGGGTTTCTATTCTTATTTTATTATTAAATTTCTGATTTCATATTAGATGTGTGTGTGTTCTGCATGATGTCGATCATTCGACAGTTGTTGAAAATCTCCTTTCATATAAAATACATTATAAATAGTCACTTATGAAAGTATCAATTCTTGATCATTGAGTGAAGTTTATGAAGCCCATAATTGAAATTGACTTCTGTAATGATCAATACGTCTCCTCTGAATCTGATGTTATTTTAACTTGTACAGAAAAAATATGTACTTTATTTCATAAAAGAAAAAAAAACTCTTTATTCTCGATGCATTCTTCGAGGAATGATCCGCTTTCTTCACTTGATTCGAATTCACAACGAATAAAAATAGATTACCAACAAACATTAGGATAAACACGTCAGCCTATACATGAAATTGCTTGACGCTCATCAGTAAGATATTCTAGCTAAGAACTGCACGTTATTATTACTGTTTATATTTGCATTCACTATATGAGGATTCAGAAGATTAAATTGCGGTATTGATAAAAAAATAAAAACTACTTACGTTTGCAATGATTCAGAAATCAACGGATTTAATATCATGGTGAATGAAAACACAAAAGACGTATAATGATGTTTTTTGTGAAGTATATGAAAAAAAAAAGTAATGCAAGTAATGGTAGTACTAACATTACCGTTTACTTAATTCTTTGAAAACATGTAACATATTGGAAAAATTACGGATTTGGGTACACATTGATTTTTTGGCACAAAGGAAAAACATTAATACTGAGAAAATTCAGAGATACAGGGAATTATTTACCTTACAGGGTTCAGCTAAAAATGAAACAGTTCTATATAACATATGGGCCCTTATAGTTAATTAATAATCGTAGTTTAGATTTGGCACAAACCAAAAGTGTGGAGCATCCAGTAAGGATCGAACTCACTACTTAGTTGTAATTGATATAGCGCGACTAACTTGCTATTATGAGACCTTATATGAAATTAGGAACAACAAAATCAGACATTCCCTAAACGGACTTTTTTTTCTTAAGCATTTCACCCCAAGGAAGGCGGGAAGCCACTAACATGCGAGGGGTTAAAGAGAGTTGGAGCGAGAGCAAAGAGGAGTGATAGAGGAAAGGATGAAGAGAAGAATAGTGGATAGATCAAGGCATCTGGAGACGTCGATTGACATTACATTTAAATAGTTGGAAATTATAGCTATCAAGGAAACAAGATAAGGGGAGGAAGTTCCACAGTCGTTACATGCGACACATGAAGGTATTGGAGTAGAAGAGACGGCTACATTTAACAGTTTCGACAGTGAAAAGGTCAGAGCGAGATACCAACCTAGTTGAACGCTTAAATTCAAGAAGACTGGGAACCAGCGAAAGCAGCTCATCGGAGCAGTTACCATGAAAGTATTTGTAAAAAAGACAGAGGGTTGCGACGGCACGTCTGTGAGAGAGCGACTGCAGATGAGATGCCAGATCATGGCCAATTACATTGCATATCCGGCTCTGGATTTTATCAAGGATCTTGAGACAAACAGAAGAGGCTCCAGACCATATTTGGCAGCAGTATTCCATGCAAGGCCTAATGGTTGAATTATAGATTTGAAGGATCGACTCCGGCGTGAAAAATTTCCTGGCGCGACACAGGGAGCCAACTTTCCTTGCGGTGGTCGAAGCTATTGACTCAATGCATTTGTTCCATCTCATGTCAGCAGACAATGTGAAACCGAGCAGTCGCAAATAGGTGCTGCTGTGGAGTTGGGTGCCAGACATTCTAATGTGAGGCAGGGATGGTTTTCCGTTGCGTGTAATAGAGTGTAGTTTTGTTTTTGAGGCATTAAAGTTAACCAGCCATTTCCTACCCCAGTCCACAACCGATTGGGGGTACTTTTCAAGACAAACGGCCAAGTTAGTTTTGTCACCGACACTAGATTTATTTTTGAGGCAGAAGTAAATAATAGTGTCGTCCGCATAGATGTCTACTTGGGAACATATGACATCAGGAGGATTTTATTATCAGATTTATAGAATGGGGAATCTGTTAAAAATTTCAGGGTAAAGCGTGTTGAAGTTGAAGAAAATATTAAATATTTGTGAATGACGAATAACTCATCAGTAGCGATACTCGGCATTTAGGCTTCAATTCACAGATATATAAAAAGAAAATACTGCCAGAAAATATGACGAGACAAAAAGTATATTCATCCAGAGCGATGGCAAGAAGAACATAATCGCAACTAATTCCGATTCGATAAAATGCCTATTATTGTTAACGAAAAACCTAAGATAATATATAACTGAAGAAATATATTACATACTGGGAAGCGGATGACTATTTCACGAGGAAGATGGATTGATTGATTACATTTTTACGGCTTATCAACCATTTTCAGGTTATTTAAAGCCATAACATATTTTAAGATTACAAGAATTATTTAGAAATAATATTTATTTACTGATACAGTTCTTAATAATTAGCACATACTAAATAAATAATAAATTTAATAAAATCTTCCTGATGTTATATGTTCCCAAGTAGGCATCTATGCGGACGACACTACTATTTACTCCTGTCTCAAAAATAAATCTAGTGTCGGTGACAAAACTAACCTGGCCGTTTGTCTTGAAAAGAACCTCCAATCGGTTGTGGACTGGGGTAGGAATTGGCTGGTGAAGAGGCAGATATATATGTATATATTTCCCAAGACTATTTCCGCACTTAAGTGAATAGAATGAGCCCGCCTATAATTAGAAGTCGGCTCCTCGATTTACAAATTCGAACCATTATCTATTAAATCACCCAAGTATCTAAGCTTATAGCACCTGATAATGAAAAACTGTTCCAAACAGTTACTGACAAAACGCGACATGGACTAACTTTGTTGATCTTACCGTTGTTTCATCGTAATATGGGCGTAAACCTTCCTAGGAATAGAAAGGATGCTCGAACAAAAGCCGAGCCACAAAACAACGTTGAACCTAGTAAAAACCCAGATGGCTGACCCCGGGGGAATATTAGCTGTGGTAAGCTTGATATGAGGGTAGTATAATGGACAAGGGCGCAGAATGAGAAATAGGAGGGTATTGAAAAAATTCAAAAAAGGTAAATAAAACCCCTATGAATTTTGACCCTCAAGCCGGTAAAGTAATTACGAATGATATGACCCGCCACCTGAGAGATGATGTCCCGAGTTTATATGTTAAATAAAAAAGAAATATTTGAACTAGATAGTATTGAGTATCGTACTAACTCTGCAATCATGGTACTGAAAGTGTTGGGAATAATAAGCATGAAACTGTCCTAAATATAAATTCCAGTCGGATTCGTTATAATTACTTTCTTGCAAATGCCCTTATGAAAGGTATAAATCAAACTCTTCCACATCCAGGTGTGGCTTAAATAATAAAAACTGTATCAGGAAATTGTTATTATCTCCACCACGCAGTTATTTTAATCCAAAAATATGTTTCGACTTTAAATAACCTTAATAACGTTGATAAACCGCAGAAACAAACAATCCATAAATTAATCAATATAAACATTATATTTCTTTGGTGCCTGTGTTTGAATAGAATTCTTTTGTAATCTGTGAATTTACCATCTACATGCCTAGAGGTCGAATGACTAATAATGAAATATAATATGATATTCGATCTCTAGGCAATAGATATTAATTTTACTGTTGAAAAACCAGAGATGTCTAATCGAACGTGTCTACCCAATAAGTGAAACGTTTATGGCTATAACTGAAAAATATTCGATGCAGAAGGTAATAAGAAAAGAGAGACAGCAGACGAAATTATCTGGGCGCTCAATGGAAATATGTTTCACAAATACGAAGGCTTTCTGGCAACAAATAGAGTTGAACAAAAGATATCAGTAATTCATACTAGAGGACAACAGGAAAAATGATTGGGATCAAGTGCAATGACACAAACTTACTAATTACCTGAGCTTTTTCAATTGAAGTATACTCGGGAAAAATATCAAAAAAGGAAAATAAAAACCCTATGAATTTTGACCCTCAAGCCGGTAAAGTAATTACGATTAATATGACCCGCCACCTGAGAGATGATATCCCGAGTTTATATGCTAAATGAAAAAGAAATATGTGGACTAGATAGTATTGAGTATCGTACTAAATCTGCAATCATGCTACTGAAAGTGTTGGGAAGAATAAGCATGAAACTGTCCTAAATATAAAACAAAAACTATACAATAAGGAAGACTGATTGATTTTGCGCTTTATTTAAAGCTAGAAAATATTTTTTTTTTTTAGATTTTATGATGTTTTAGAGATAATAATATTTCCTAATTAAAACTTAGCTGGGAGAAAAGAGGTGAATTCACACCTTTCTCCTAGTGCATTTCCGCGTAATCTGTGACACAAAGCTACAGTTCCAAGCTCACATCAATTGATATTCATAAAAGACCACCCATCTCAGTACTGATCAACTCATTGTTGCTTAACTTCGATTTCGATGATCTTACTAGAACCGATGTTTCAAAGATATATAGCCGTAAGTCATGCAATAAGGAAGAGGGTTATGAAGAGATATAAGAACATAAATGCACGAAATACAATGACAAGCACACAATGTTAAGAACAGTTCTGTTATCTTTTATAGACTTAAAATGACATCTCCAGAAAATGGAAGGTAATTCTACATCCATATGGCTACGTACAGGATCTTTTATATATATATATATATATATATATATATATATATATATATATATATATATATATATATATATATATATATATATATATATATATATATATATATATATGTATGTATATCAACAGTGTTGTTTTTAATAGAGGCAAGTAGAAAGTCATATGAAACAACTCCATAAACAAATCCATAATTTATATCAGCGATAACAAAACAGCAAATATACTCTTGGTGGGAATAAATAGGATAAAACAGGGAATTAAATGAACACACAATTTAGAAAATTAATTTGGATGTAATACGAGTTTGTTCATAATAGACATAAATTACACGAACATTGAAATAAATAACTACGAGGTCCCTGTAATATGTTAATCGTTGTCGTCCTATGACTTACAGGATTAGCAAATTCTACAGAGACGGATTTAAACAGAAAATCGTATAACAAACAATGTTATAGTAAATGGTATAATAATAAGTACAGTTAATTAGTAGAATACATAGCATTTGGTGAGAATTATAACCTGAGAATCGGAAAAACGTCAAAAGTTATCAAGATATTTAAAGAAGGAAAAATTAAAAAAAATATCATGGCGTTTTCCATTCCAACATGAGCAATGGATAATGTTCAAAAGCAAAACCTGAACGCTAAAATGAATGAACATAACAAAAATAAATATGTGACGTTTGCCACAGTCATGAAAATTGTATCACGATAATATTACAAAAAAAAAGAAATTAGAATATATATTAATACATTCAAATGACAAACATATTAAATAATAATCTCGAACACTGAAGTTTGAGACACAGTATTTACGTAAAACTGGTTTCATTTGTTTCATATAGTATTTTCGTAATAAAAACATGCATTTCAAAGTGTATAGATATTAATAATAATAATAATAATAATAATAATAATAATAATAATAATAATAATAATAATAATAATAATAATAATAATAATAATAATAAAAAAGCTGTTGTTATTGTTACAACACTTAGAAGTTGCTATTCTGCTGTGGATACTTTCGTGAAACACTTCTAAATCAACACTCGTTGTCTATAAATGTATCTAAACAAAGCCCACTGAATCAATTGTATTTGTAGAGAATTGTAATATTTCAAGATGGTATGAATTTAAATTGAATTTAAACTGAATAAAGCCAATAAATAAATAAATAATTGTATCTCGAATTTTGTTTGTATTTCTGAATGGATTATTTATTATTCAAATATTATTTACTAAATATATTAACTCAACCCATTTATCTAGATTCATGGAGTCCGATATGGTTAAGTTGAAAGGAATTAAAAAAAAACATTTTAATTCAACATATTCTCAACAATGGGCATTTTCTTTAATCGGCAATCTTTTTCCTGAAAATTATTCGGAGTTTATTTCTGTTTCTTTTCGATTTTATATAATCCTGTATTTAGACTCAAATTCCGTTCCCTATATAAATAACGTATTCTTGTAAATAATTAAATTTTTTACACATTTACAGAGGCTTTGAATGACAGTTCAAGGTTTCCATTCATTGCATAACGCATAGTCACAAACACATGAATAATACAATTTATCTGCTAACGTATGCAGATTTATATATATTTTTACACTAATTTCTTTACATTATATGCTCTAGATTATTATATGAAAATATAATGACATAGATCAATCAGATCACTAAAAATAAATTATAACAATTATTAAAAAAATTGTACGAACAATTTTCATTAAAACAAGAATGTCTTCATTATGTGATTTGTTTGTAAAAGATATTCTGATGTCAATATATTATTGATACTCTTGTATTTTTCTTTTCATACTTCATTTTTAGTTGGTTGCAAACAGGAATACTATTTTCCCTTGATCGACTTCTGATGAATGAGGAATGAAAATTTGCCCTGCTCATTCTGTTGTTCCCTTCCATTATTCTTTTCTCTATTTGGTATTGCGTATTACCAACTACAACAGTTGTTTTCCCTTTACTCTTGTAATTATTTCCGTGTCCGTTCTTTTTTCGTTAATGAAATATAGAGCAAGTGAATTGAAAACGTATCAAAATAAAAGGCAGTAATTTAAAAATCCGGCAAACAAATGAACGTTAAGACGTGCCAATTTACTTGCCAATAAGGCAAGTAAATTAAAAAATGTCAAGCGAACAAAAATGACCGTAAGCAAAAGCAAAAAGTAAAGAAATTAAAAAATACAGTAAAGAAATTGTTAATCAAGATAAGTAAAATTGGAGAAAGTAAACTAATAACCCAACAAACATTTGAAACACTAAAAGATATAAGCTGACGGCTTAAGATGAAAAATACGTCAAAAAGCTGAAATGTAAGGTGATCAAAATACAAATACTGCAAGTAACGCAAGAAGCAAGTAATTCGAAAATAAACAAAACAAATGTAGTGCGTATTAAAGGAAAGAAAATACGAGAACCAATAAAAACAAAAATGTATTTAAAAGTAGATCAAGCAAACTAAAAGTAATCGTGCAACATATGTCTAAACTGCGTCTAGAGATTATATGCAAAAGAGGTATTGCTATATATTTTATAAAAAATTCATAGATATGTGTTATCCAATGAAATAATTTGTACTATTATGTATAGCGAGTAAGAATGAAAGCAATTAAGTCCCAATTTTCAATTTCAGATTGATATTTAGTATTTTTTCAGTAATTATAGCACTTTGCAGTGTCAAGAGATTATATGCAAGAACTAGAATTTAGTATTATGGCTCGTAAAAAAGAACTAACAATGAATAAAAAGAACTATATAATCAAAGAAATTAGCAAAGGAAGGTCTTCGCTTCAAATTTCTAAGGATTTGAAAAGGGATCATCGAAAAATCAAGAACATATGTCAAATGGGAATTCAACCAAGGAAAAAACGTCTCAGGCTGAATTCAGGAATTTAACAAAGCGAAATCTATCACATATCCGAAGAGAATTAATAAGAAACCCAAATGCGTCGAGTGCGTTCATATTTGAGGCCGCTGGAGCTCCTATGGTGTCAAGGAAAACAAGGTGTAACGTATTAAGGAATTTGCTGATGTAAAAATTCAAATAAAGAAACCCATTTTAACAAACAAACATAAGGAAAGTAGATTGCAGTGGGCAAAAAAATACATGAAAACTGATTTCAGTAAAGTGCTTTTTACAGACGAATCAAGTATCACCTTCGATGGGCCAGATGGATTGGCTCGAGGATGGGTTTGCAAGCAACATGACACAAGAAAATTTTTTAAACGCCAACAAGGCGGCGGTAGGATCATGATATGTAATGGGATTATTGGTAATAAGTTCGTGGGTCCATTTAAACTGAAAGACGGGGTTAAAATGAATTCCAAAAGTTACTGTGATTTTCTGGAGCAATATTTCTTTGAATGGCTTGAGAACCAGTCTTTAGCCAAGCGTATATCTATGATCTTTATGCAAGACAACGCAGCAAGTCATGCATCAAAGTCTACTAAATCCTGTTTGAAAGAAAAGGGATTTGTTGAAGATTCTCTTATGGACTGGCCTTCAAATTGCTCTGACTTGAATCCCATTGAGAACCTGTAGAGCATCCTAAAGAGAGATATTTATTCTAATGGAAGGCAATTCAACAGCAAGTGTGACCTCTGGAAGGCAGTTAAAGTTGCTGCATACAACTTACCAGCCGCTAAAATTGCAAATCTAACATCAGATGTTGACAATAGGTTGCTAAGTGTTATTGAAAAGAAAAGAGCATTTGTGCAATAAAGTTTTGGGAGGATCTTATTATCTTTTCTTAATATAACTTTTATTTTTAAAATAAAATGTTTTTCTCATGTTTTTCCATTAAGAAATTGACGAATTTGTTCTAAAATATTTTCATATTTTTTTACATTAGTTTTACAATGTATAATAATGTAAAAGTGTTAAAATACATAGTTTCAAATAAACTACTGACATTCAAATTAGTCTGTTTTGTTAACTTAGTAAAATTTTTTCCAAACAAAAACAATAGTTTTCTCTATCACTATATATCTAAGTTTATAATATTGAGTAGAATCTAAACAACATCATAATAGGACTTTTAACATTAAAGACGCAACTCTTTATAGCAATTCATAACTTGCATATAATCTCTAGACGCAGTTTATATTTCTGAGGTAAGGTATTATGTACACTATTTACATTATTCTGACTATTGTCCTCATCTTTGTTGCTATATTTATCACAACGTTTCGGCAATTTTCAGTTATCTCCTGTTAATTCCCCTCTCCCAGTTCTCCACTACCTTAACCTGGTATTGAAATCACACTCTTTGGGTCTTGTTACTGGAACTAACTAACGCCTTTATCCACTGGATAAAGGCGTTAGTTAGATCCAGTGACAAGACCCAAATACAATCACACTCTTTGGATCTTGTTACTGGATCTAACAAATGCCTTTACCCACGATGGATCTAACTAACGCCTTTATCCACGGGATAACGGCGTTAATTAGTTCCAGTGACAAGACCCAAATAGTGTGAATTCAATACCTGGTTAAGTCAGTGGAGAAGTTGGAGAGGGGAATTAACAGGAGATAACTGATAACTGACATCCATTAGACGTACCACGTGGAACTAGAACAGTCTATCCTAGCGAGCGAAATAAAGGGTTCTATTCGACATTCCAACCACTTGAAGATGACCGGAGCATACACCGACCGAAACGTTGTCATAAATTTGGCAAAAAAGATGAGGATAATATTTCGAATAATATAAATAGTGTAATCGTGCAACCTGATAATAAAACCAATAAACAAAAATCACTAAGAGAGCTATAAATTCTGCAAATACAATTATGCAAAATAAAATAAAAACACAAAAAAAATTAAATCGAAGTGTGACTATGAACTTGAAAGAATATATACGCACTGCTAACTTATTCAGAACATATGTTAATTATTGAAGTGAAATGAATTGAAGATTAACTATTCCATTGCTTAGTGCTAACATTGGTATCAGATGTAATGCATTTGCAGAGTTATCATAAAATTTGGTCAAACAGGATAACAAAGTATCGATCAATATAGAGTACAAGTAAAACATGAGAAATAGAATAGACCAGAGTAATAACAGAGATTATATTGGAAAAAATAATATCCACAGAAGAATGAAGACACCTGGTCCGTTAATGGCTGAACCTTTGATTAAAAGGTAACCAATCTTATCGCCGAGTAATGTTTTCACTAATGAGTAAGGCTACTTCGGAATAGTTTTTTTAAAATATTGGAATCTGTTTACGTTGAGTCCTCCCAGCACTCTGTAAGCATAACGAGTGATTGGTAGGCTTGAAATAGATAGCATGTATGAATTATGATTTATAAATTATCATATAACATTTGTGTATTGTTGTTCATTTTTAGTATTTGCTGTCTTTATTACTGGGATGGGGAATTATCATTATTTACGCTATTTATATTCGGACTTTTGTCCTCATAAAAGATGAGAACAATACCCCGAATTTTAAATAGCGTAAATAATCATTTCAAGTAGCTGTACACATTTTCCTTCCTCTTTGTTAGCTGCGGTGTGAGAATTCTCATAAACAGTTTATTCGTCATTTTTAATCGTGTTTATCTTCGCGGTAAAAAGAAATTTTTTTTAGCCTTCTTTTTATTGTAAATGTACAACTTTTTAAAATGTCCGTTTCTCTTGCTTTGCTAAAACGTGGTACATGTGCAAAAATGTTTCTGTAAGCAAGAATATATAAGTGTAAGCTGGGTGGACGAATGTTCGGTTATTGAAAATAAGTTCACGCGAAATTGGGGGAAATAAATTTCCCCAAATTTCATAAATACCATCAAAGTTTTTAATACATTTTAAATGTTCAAAATATATTGGAGAACAGAAAAAAGGATACCCACTTAAAAAATATCACTAGTGCATATTTTGCATCATAATCTTGAGCAGATATCACGACGAATATTTCCAATAGTTCAATTTGATATTCTTTAGCCCACAGTGAAAACTGTCACTTGTATTCCAGTTTGTACTAATACACCGATTCCCACATGGAAACGTAACAAATACCTACTTGATTTAAATGGCTTAATTTCGTAAACGTGTACATTATGTAGTAGATTACTTCTAATCCTTTCAGATTTGATGGACTGTGCATTTTACTGTTTTATTTGTGTATTACTTAAATTTGAAATATATAGTTTATTTAAAAGAGTATTAACAATTTTACTTTAGAATGACAAGGATATTTCCATAGTACTAATATTTCACCTGTATCTTTGGGATGAAATTGATTCATAGCTTCCCGAATTATATTTGCGCCTAAGTTAATATAACAAACCCCACTGGTAATGCGAACTCTGTACTACAATTTCGCATTTCGATGAACTACACTTTAAACAAACCGCATATCCACAATCACTTCAGGAATCTCAAATGTCGGATTCTCTATGCAACCATAAGTAGACAACATTTTCAAATCTTAAGGGACGAATTGTAGATTGTAAGATTTGTTATTGCGATTCTGTAGTTATGAAGTTTGCAACGATATCTTGAACGGTGAATTCATGTCTAAGTCAATAATATATCCGATAGCTCATTTACGTCCAACAATTTAAGACAAGCAGTTTCATATATCGATAATACACATACACTTATAAATAAAATAAACTATTGTCTACAGCGTTTGTTGTAAAATCTAATGATCCATCAACTCCAATTTATTACTTACTTATCATCAAACAAATTAATTTATTAGTATTTAAAATCCAAGACTAAAGGAAGACTAAATACAAAACGAAAAACAAACAAAAAACGAACAAAAACAATAAAAATACAAAAAACAAACAAACTAAAAACAACTAAAAAATAAAAAAACTCTTCAATTACTGCGGTATGTTGATGGAATTTCGCTAATTAATTATCTATTATAATTAAGACAATGTTGTTGAGTTGATTCCGCTGTTAGATAAAAATGCAACATACTTTGCTATATGAAGAGACAATACAGTATATCAAAGGGGGGAAAGTTCACTTGGTATTAAGAACTGTTTCTATATGTCTACGATTAATAATTATTAACAATCATGTAATTACCACTGAAAAATACCGGGAAACATACGATAATTTAGCGTGTTTTTTTTATTAGGCTTGCAAATTCATTCCAAAAATGCTCAATAGACAACTAGAGCAGTAATATACAATTAATCGGGGTTTGCTCAAACGACTTATTTGGTTTTCCTGAAATTCGGGTTGAAATTTTCACCATAGTCAGATATTTGGTAGATGAATAGATATTGAAATAATTTGAAATTTCTGTGAATGATTGAATAGGCTTATGATTTTGACATTTTTCCATGTTTTACAATTTATACATTTTCCTCATATCCTTCAGCACGACGATTTTAAATAAAGTAATTTACGGTGGAGTAATGGATAACAGGACGGATCGAGGGATCAGAAAGCCGAGTTCGAATTCCCGTCAAATCCATTACATTCACCCACTTGGGTAAGGTATGAAACGTCTTTTCTCCATCCAGCTATTATTACAATAGCAGGACAGACCAGGTTCTATAGCCTTGGATGGCACTGGTCTACCGTAAAAAGAAATGGCAACCTGCTGCGGGGAAAAATCTGTCCCGTCATTCATGTATCGATAGATACATAATCACCTAAGCGTGTATCACGCATAGCACATAACTGACTGAAGGTACCAAATAGGACAGCTTATTAGTGCAATTACTATGAAATTATTCTATAAATACGAAAAAGAGCGATGAGCGGAACTGAAAAATCTATTTTCCTGAAAGCCTGCTTTAAAAGAATTATTTTTTTAGTAATTGTTCAACCAATAAGAGCCTGGTAACCACTTAAAATAGAGGATTGCCTAATGAGGTTGGTTTGTGAACGTAAGCACTTATGTGCTAATCCCCTTAGGATAGGTATGAATCCACTTCTTATCGCCCCAGTTATTGATAAATAGCAGGACACACCGGGTTCTATAGCCTTGGATGGCAACCGGTCTACCGCAGAAATAAAAGGCAACATACTGCGGGAAAAAGAAATCTGTCTCGTCAGTCATGCACCGAATGATACATCATCGCTTACGCGTGTACCCCTCATGGCATGACTGAATTTAGAAGAAATCTAAAATAATTTCATATCAACCTGTACAGTTAAAACGACAATAACTTTATCTAAGCTATATTTTATGTTAATAAATTTGGTTCATAATTATTTTCAATTTTCGAGATTTATGATTTCATTTTCCTTAGGGCAAGGATTTTGTTTCCATGCATTATATTTTCTAAAATTTTCGTATATATAATTAAGTTACAAAATGATATAGATACACTCATCAGACCTCGTGGATTCACTCTTTCATGTGTATGTTGTCTTATGCCGAGTAATTGCGCCGTGAAATTAACTATATACTATTCATTTGAAAAAGAGTAAGATATTACGAAAACTGAAAGAAAAAGTTTACAGCACAGTAAAGAAATAGAGCAAATAACGAAAATAATCATTAGACAAAAATACACTTTAAATACGTTCATTAAAACAAGAATTTCTTTTCCTAGTCCAATACTACAGTGTCAAAGAAAAACGCACCTGCTGATATATTTTCCTAAATATTACAACGTAAATATCTGTAAAGAATAGAAAAGATCTTTGTGAACAGAATATTAGGAGTACACGGAAATGAAAAAATATATAGAACGGGGAAAAGATGCAAGCCAGTTTTGACATCGTATTCGTCGTAGAACAAAAATGTTTTCACAAGTTGTTTTGATATAACTGATCATTTATGTGAAAACAAAAGCCAAAACTAAAATCACACTTACATCGATAAAGTTCTTCGTAATGTGGTGTTATTAGTAGTAATAGTATTAGTATTATAAATATTGCTATTGTACCTGTATATGCCATCTTTGATTTTTTGAGGTATTTGTGTTGAAGAAAACATTTTCATAACATTGATAGTTATTTTGGAATCTACAATATCCTCATACATTCAAATATATATATATATATATATATATATATATATATATATATATATATATATATATATATATATATATATTCTATCAAGACAATTTTTTACAGCGAGACAAAATTGTTTATCGACGAATTAAACGTAAAAAAAACTAGCATATATATCTAAGTTTTTCGAGTAGTGTGAAGTTTACAAATGTGTGAAAGTTGCGTAACGACTCGGGGTGTCCTTTGTCAGGATTTGACGTTGTGAAGTGTTTTCACTCTGTCTAGTTAATCTGAACTTTTTACCGAGTAGGTAAGTGTCTAACTTTTGGTCTTTCATTCATTTTTCTTTATGTGATCAGGAATTTTTCTGGCCTAATATTTTAGATCGTCTGTCAGGTTATCTGCTTTTCCCACAAACATAGATGTTTATTTAATACTGCTTATAATAGCAGTATCTATCTGTCTATCTATCTATCTATCTATCTATCTATCTATCTATCTATATATATATATATATATATATATATATATATATATATATATATATGTGTGTGTGTGTGTGTGTGTGTGTGTGTGTGTGTGTATACATATATCTATGTGTGTGTGTGTGTGTAAAGTATTTCTCCCCAGGTAAGACGGGAGTGTCACTAGCACGCACTGGGTTACAGAGAGTGAAAGTAAGAGGGGTGTTTGAAGAAAGGATAAAGACGGGGATCAAGATCAAGCATGAGAATATGTCGATTGACATAGAATTTAAATGTTTGATGGTTATAGTTATCAGAGAGCCAAGTAAGAGGAAGGGAGTATCATTTAACTCTTTCGATAGATGCCAAACTTTAGCACATGTAACTTCATGCAGTTGGGACCCCAGGGCGAATAGCGCTTAGGAGCAGTTGCCATTAAAATATTTGTAGAAAAGCCAGAGGGGAAAACGTCCCGTCTGTGAAAAAGGGAATAAAGTCGAGGTCCTGGGCCAGGATCGATTACACTGGAGATCCTTCTTTGGATTTTGTCAAAAACATTGAGACGAACAGCGGGTGCAATAGACCCTATTTGCCAACATTATTCAATGCAAGTGTGATTGGTAGATTTTTCGATTTGAATGACGGACTCAGATGAGAAAAAATGTTCTAGCACGAAACCGAGAATCAAATTTCCTTGCGGTAGATACAGCTATTGATTCAATGTAGTTATTCTACAACAGGTCAATGGAAATCGTGAGACCAAGAAGGTGTAGAGAGCCGCTATCCTGATGTTATGCATCAGTCATGCTGATAGGAGGAAGGGAGGTTTCTCTATGGTGGTTCAATGAGTGCAATTTCGTTTTGGCGGCATTAAAATGTACAAGCCATTTCCTTCCCCAGTCAACTACATATTGTAAGTACTTATCGAGTCAAACGACCAGGTTAACTTTATTAGCAATGTCGGATTTACCATTGACACATGAGTAAATGGTATTATCTTCTGCGTAGATGCCAACCTGAGAACTGATGACATAAGGAAAATCCTTGACGAAGTTCAGAAACAGTATAGGACTCAGGATAAAACTTCGGAAACACGAGCTTTCTTATGAAGGGAAGAGGACGCATTTAGGATGAGCTACATTTCACGCTTTGACAGGAATGAATAGATTAAAAAAATAAACGTTCTGTAATGACGTATCTCTGAAGCTGACGTAGAGCCTTAGAGATATATAATGCCACAGCTCGATCTTCACATTTATTATCAAGAGCTTTGTATACAATTCAGTTATGACTGTAAACATGTCAGCGGTAGACCGGGCAAAGCGGAAGCCATATTCTTTGTCAGAAAGTTGATCATGGGAATTAATGTGCTTAACAACTCATCATTGATTAAAGCCGTGAAGAATTTGACGAGGAGTGGTAGGAGAATGTTAGGATGGTAGTTAGTTGGGTCCGAAGGGCTTCCAGATTTCTTAAAGGCAATAACAACAGATGTCGACTACCAACAGTTTTGAAAGCAAGAGTCAAAGAGGGAATACTAATATAGATTAGAGAAAACCGGAGCCAACTCAGGAGTGCATTTCTTTAGGATATCGTCTAGTATCCGGTCACCACCTCTTCATGAGAGTCTAATTTAGAAATTATGCCCAATACCATCGACAGGGTTATGTTCATCTCACTCAATGAAGCGTCAGTTCTAGGGGAAAATCAGATGTGGTACTTCGAACGATTACAATGTTTAGTTCAGTATGCGCCTGAGGATCTGCCAATAATTCTTAGAACCAAAATTGTGTGATGTAATACATTGCTTCATTCTCACAGCAAATAGTACCTTTGCTTTCTTGAGGACACGCTTATAATGGTCGTCGCCTGATAACAAACACAATCTCATTACCAAGTGTTGATTAGCTCCTGTGTTTAACTAGGGTTAGTACGTGGAAAATAAATATTAAATAATGTCCAAGTTTTATGAGTCATATCCTTTCATGGTTGCAGCGTTACGATACAATACAAAATACCACGCGCAAATAGAAACAAACAGGACATCCTTAAAACATCGATGTAGTCGCGAACTAAAGACGTGACGTACTCGGTGATCGAAGAGAAAGGAAACGTCGGCCACAACAAAACCTTCAGCCACGTGAATATCAACTGGAACAATTCACACAAAGCAGAGGGTCTGACACTTTTTCTTCAACAGTGGGAAATGAGTTTTTTGTTGGCTGAAAATAACGGATCCACAGGACCAAGCGGACGAAATTGTACTACACAAGGGTGATGTAAGCATACTAAAGTTCAACAGTTAGGATCTAACGGCAGAAGACGTAATCATTGGGCCAGTGGCTTCAGAAAAAAAATAATGGTAAAAGACAGAGCATCACGACACCAGAAAAAACATATCAAACGATATGCGCGAGGAGGATACAAGAAACTATTCGGAACCATAGACAGTGAAAGTGACTCGTAATGAAGATGCCCTTGAATTCCATACTGTAAACAACTCGGGCACTGAGGTCACTGCAATGATCAACATCAAAATCTCGGTCATAATCGCCAATCAGCAAGACTCTTGGTTGAAGCCCATCAAGGACAAACGGGATTTATTACGAGCATACACAGTAGTTCGACCGTATAGGTATGTTCCATGAGAAATACTGTACAGTCCTAGATCCCACAGTCCCATGTGTCGTCCATGCACCACTGAGGTGCCCAATCGATCTCAAAGAAGAAATAAAAAAGGAAGTCGACAGAATGACCAGAATTGACATCACCAGGGAAAATAACAAACCGGAAATCGGATTAGCTCACTTGCGTATAGCAGAAAAAGCAATGGACAACTGTGATTATACCTGGATCCGTAGGATCAAAACGAGGCCACCAGGAAGTGCCACCACAAGGTACCCACTATAGAAGAAATAACACACAAGCTTGCAGCAGCCAAATACTTTAGCAAGCGAGATGTTAAAGATGGATATTGATCAAACTGAAAGGCAATTCCTGACTTGATTTAACAGCCTGTTCGGTAGATAGTTTTTCACAAAAAGAAACGTTGTACTAGTTATGAACAAGAATGTATTCTAACAAAATATTGACCAGATCCTGAGAAAAATATTATGGCAATATAGGGATTGTAGACGACGAAATGATTTTCGCAAAAAAAAATAAAATAAAATAAAGCGGAAAGAATGATACCTTCATAATATCACCAGTGCTACTAAAAACAATGGCTTAATTTACAACAACTCCAAGTGCAACGTGAAGACCAACTCTGTAAAGTTCTTCAGCGAAGTATGGTTTTGCATCCAGACTCAAAGAAAATAGAGGACATGAACGCACTGTAAAACCGACCCAATGAAATAGAATTACAACGCATTCTGGGAATATTAATATACATGGGCCTATTGATACCAAGATTGTCCGAACACACTGCCAACTTACGTCACCTTACTTATTCACCTGGACGAAGAGCCAGGCTTTTAGAACAAATAAAAGCCTGAATATTGAAGAGATAATTCTTGTATATTTTAGCCCTACAAGACCAGCCCTTAAATAGCTGGATGCCTCTGGCAGTGGTCTGTGGGCTCCGCTCCTAAAAGACGGCAAACCTGTGGTATTTACATCAAAATCCTTGATACCACCAGGGCAAAGATATGCAAATATACAACGGAAAATGTTGGCAGTATTGTTCCGACCTCGGAGGTTCCATACATACATTTATGAGAAGTCCTTTACCATAAAGACAGACCACAAGCCTCTGAAAATGATCAGCCTAAAGACTCTGTCATGAGTACCACCTCGACTCCAGCGGGTGCAGTTGGAGATACTGGGCTTTAACGTCACATATCGTATACCGCCCTGATAAGGGTATGATAATGACAGGTGGTTTATCAAGTCTACCAAAAAACCCAAGTGTGACCCTAGGATACGGTTTGTACAGTTCAGTACCAAAAAACTGGTAGAGGTGAGAGAAAAATCTAAGAACGACTCGGAAACATCAACCGTAAGTGATCAGATACTCATCGGTTGGCCGGACACAGCAAAGGAAGTGTCAGTGCACCTACAATCATATTCATCATTCAGAGATGAGCTGTAAATAGAGGTTTCCTTTGGGCTTCAAGGGAAGAAGAATACTAATATTCAAGATCATGAGACAGGAGATTTTGAGCGGGATACATTCTTCGCGCCAAGGTATAGATAATGTATCCTAAGAGGCAAAACCTGTGTGTTCTGGCTAGGAATCAATGATGACATTGAAAGTCTCGTTAAAGAATGTCCGACATGTCAACAATAACAAAGGGCACAAAAGAAGGAGACTATGGTTACTCAAGAGATCCATTCATGGCCCTAGCATACATACCTTTTCCAGTGAATAGTGACTGACTATTATTCAAAGTTTCCATTTATGCGCAAGATGCATAATATGTACATGAGCCAAGTAGTAATAGGTGCCCTGATATCAATATTTCGGGAACATTCACCAAAACTAGAGTTTTCTACATGCCATCTCCTCGCCAAGATAAGCCCAGTTCAAAGGTTTTGTTTAAAGAATGGTGCAAACAACAAAAATACAATAAAAAAGGCAAAAGACAACAAAACGGGCACTAACATGGCTCTTAAATGCCTGAGAAACACACCAATAGACCATAGTTTACCAAGTCCTGCTGAGTTACTATACACTTAAATAATTAGATGAAAATTACCGGTGAGAATCGTCCTGATATACTACATCCGCGTCCTGGGTAAGACGATAAAATACGTACAGCAGCAAGGCTTCTGATCAAACGGTTTTGAGGAGCGTGGAACCACCTCTTAATTGCTGGTGTTCGCACGTCCACACTTACTCAGGGTGGACGTGGGTTAGGTTTCCAGCTATGGGCAAATAATTAGCCCCCAAACTAGGGTAAAAAAGTATTTTAATACCAGGAATACTTTGAAAAGAAATATTATCAGCAATAATTTTTTGAAGAAAAAGCTATTACCAGTAATACATTTTTGAAAAGAAAATATTACCAACAATACGTTTTTGAAAAAAATATTACCTTACAGGGCAGAACGCAAAATACTATTTTTCTGTTTTTTTTTTCTTTTCCTAGTTTGAGGAAGAATTCTGCTTTCGAAATTAATTTAGTCGTTCACTCGCCAGTAGTTTAACATCACCCGAGGAGACACATTTGTAGTGTTGAAATATAATTGTAACAGTGTAACGATTTTATGTTTTTGTTTTAATATCCTTAATTATTAATTATATTTAGCTCTACTCTGTATTGAGCCATCTTTTAAATTATATGTTCCGTATGTATGTGTATGTGAGAGTGCGGTCATAGACACATACGCACACACACACACATATATATATATATATATATATATATATATATATATATATATATATATATATATATATATATGTATATATATATATGTATATATATGCATATATATTTATGTATATATATATATATGTATATATTTATGTACATATATGTATATGTATATATATATCTGTATATATATATATGTGTGTGTGTATATATATATATATATATATATATATATATATATATATATATATATATATATATATTACTTCTGGTCAGCCTTCTTAATCTATTAACGAAGTGAATTCGCCATTAATTACATTAACTTTATTGATTTTTTTCTTTGAATGAGTATTTTACAATATCAATAAAACTGCATAATTTATTATTTTGTATATATATATATATATATATATATATATATATATATATATATATATATATATATATTATTACACCGAGATTGATTAACCTAACGGCAGAGTAGGGAGATTTTGGGATATTAAAAAGACAAACATTGTCATTAGCTACAGAGAAAATGCAGTTGTTTAAAGTCATGATCAACAAGTCCTGTATGTACAATTTCCATTAAAGTAACGTACGAAAGAAATAACTGATTTTTTCAGCTAATTTAATAGAGTTGAATCCTTAACAGTGGGATGCGAAATTTCGAAACATTATATAGTACGAATTATTCTTATGATGCATGCATATATTCCCTGAATAATATCATGTCTTAAATACAATAGTTGCAGTTAAAATGACTTCTACGAAGTGATTTTTGTTGAATTTAATTCCCTTTCTACTAGAATGGCGACATACCGAAACAACAGAAATCGTTCTTAACATGCTCTTAAATGAACAACTTCGCTGGAGGGAGATTGAATCTTGTATCGAAGATCATTACTGTTACATTGACGGAAACTGAAGTTCCCCTGCCGATGCCTCTTTACTCGATGATAACCGTTAATATCGTGTGTGTTCTTGTAATATAAATTTATTTTATATTATATTGAATATGTTGTAGCTTCCTTGTAAAATTTCTATGAATATTTTCATGGTAATTTTATAATAAGCATTTCTCTATATCTCAACTTTATGAAATGAAGCGTAGTACTAGATTGGCAGCCAAATCTCATTATTTTCCATGTTAATTTTTTACATATAACCGCAACTTCTTTGTTTACAGTTTCTTCACGTGCATGCCTAATGTGTGGAATTTTCCCCGAATTCTTACTTCTCGGTCTACATTGATCTTCAAAATTTCAAACGCAATGATAATCAGTATCTTTCGTTTACTTAATTCCTGATATGTTATTGTCCTCTATACTTGTAGATTTTAATTTTCTAATAATCTTTCACACTCAGTCACCATTGCGTCTTAGTGGCAATAGGACCTTACTTGCTAGCGATGAAGAGTTAAAATAAATGTATATTTCTGACTATATAAACGTTCACGTTGAGGGATGGAGAAAGTGATGTATGTCTCCATTTTCCTCAGATTTATTTACCTGTTGTAAACACGAGGAATATTTAATTAATGTGAATGTATGTAATAAGGCTTGTCAAATGTCAGAGTAAAGGGGATCATTTGAATATGTAAAAAAGAAGTTTTTCTATCTATTATATGAAGAGTTGAAAGTGTAGTTAATTTAAGGACCGAAACAAATTAGCAACAAATAATCTAAGCATTATGATCCTGTCAGTTCGTAATATTTATTCGTCAGATGGTTTTATTTCACTATAAGTTTCTTCTCTTTTCTTGTGAGCTAGAATCAAGCCAACACAACCACTTTAATATCTGCGAATTGTTACAACATAAGGTAAGGTCAACACCGAATTCCGACGCTTCATCGGAAAATCAAGTAGACTTTCCGAATGCCAAGCAAAGTATTAAGTAGCAGGAAGATTTCGCAAGAAATACAAAAATATTACCGAATTGTTACGTAATTACTTTCCTCTAGTATGTCAGGAGGCACGGTGAAATAATGGATAGAGGTTCGTATTGAGGAATCGGAAAGCCGAGTTCGAATTCCAGTCGGATCTATTACATTGACTGCTAATACCCTTGGGAAAGGTATAAATCTACTAATCCCTACAGCTATGGATAAATAGAAGGATAGTCTGTGTTCTATAGCTTTTGGTAGAAACCTATCTTGGAGAAGGAAAACTCTGAATTCAAATCGGCTTGGAGAGGGTTGTGCTCCATCAGACTATCTTGCCCAAGAAACAATTCTTCTACTACGGTTTCAGTAGATGTGGTGCCCCTAAGGATCACAGGATTCCTGGTACTCATGACTATTTCATTGCTTCACAGATGAAAAAGAATCTTCAAGCAAGAGAAATGAGTTTCCGAAGAAAGATACTTAGAATACAGTAGACTATGTGAGCAAAGACGAAATTTTTAGAGAAAATGGAAAAGGAAGCGGGAAATTATACTCATCAGGAAGTTGTAGTTGAAATATATACGATACATAATGAGGAAAGAGTAATTGGTAATTCCGACTGTCATGAGACATATTGAAGTCATAATGAAACAGATAAATGCAGCGCTTAACCTACCCAACGACATTGTACAAAGGGGTGGCCAAAAACGTTTTTAGAAAAAATAACAAAAGATTAAATGTATTAAGATCTACAGATGAGAGAAAGTTGTAGAGAGTCATGATCGCTAACGACAGAAAAAGAAAGTTCCGCATAGAATAATAAGGATATGGAATATATTATTTCATCCAATGATGTGGTGTCGTGAAATAAGGCGGACACGTCTCTCTCTCTCTCTCTTTCTCTCTCTCTCTCTCTCTCTCTGTTCCGTATAGTTGCTTTAATTTCGGGAGAAATAGGGACATTTTTTCAAGATTTTGAGAAATTTTAAGGCCTTCCTTGAACTAAGCTTTCGGCTCACCTGAACCAACTTCAGAATGTTTCTATCGACATTTAAATAAAAATATTCACCATCAAATATGATATTCTTGTATAATGAGATATAAGATTATTATGCGACAATAACGCCCGCGGAATAGCAGAGGCAGGACGTAAATTAGTGATGCGATTGTATGATGGCGTACCACGTCAGAGAATGGAATATTAACAACAGAACCATATCTTTAAATACAATGTAATAATTTGTGATATATATATATATATATCTTTCTCTGTCTTCCCACGTTGTATGCGAGATTGAGGGCGTGCGCGTATAAAAGACAGGGTGCATGGAAGTTAAGAGCGAGATTTTGAATGCGGTCCGGCTCGCACCGCGTGTAATTTGTGGCTTTGAATATCAAGCTTTTAATTTAGGAATGCGAGGAGTATATTACTTTCATAATAGGACATAATTGTCAATAAAACATATCAGGATGTTTTATATATAAACATTTTATAGTTTATTCAAGATCAGAAATGATAATTGCCAATGCATTAAATATTATTTAAAATGTAAATGGGTGGGATTAACATATTTTTTTATTCAATAATGGAAAATATGTTAACATTATTTCGATAATTCTATACTAGATGTTCATGAAATTTTAGCGATGAAACTTTAAGATTTCAAAGCTTCTATGGTCTAAGATAAAACAGCACACAGTATCTGTCAATTACCTATGTGACAAGAAAATTACAAATAATGAGAATTTATTTCCACGCTAGCAAATTAGTCTTTGAGGCGTTGATGTTAATTAGCATGTTGACCAATTTTACGAAGAATAATATACAAACCAATGATTTCTTTCATTTTTATGTTTAAAATTTTGAAAAACTGCCAACATCAAGTATTCAAATATAATATTCTGAAAGTAAGAAATAATTTATTTCTGAAAAAATAACAAAGCATATTACTATAACGATATGCTTTTCCCCTTCGTCTCTTGGGTATAGATATATTGTGTATGACCACCATATGAAGACAATTATTCTAAATCTAATTTACACGTAAACAGTTAATCATATAGAGGAAATTGAAAAGACAGTTTTTGCATAATTCGTCATACTCCATCACCCCGAAAATGTTTAGTGATAAGGAATTTAGTCGTGTAGATATGTCTAATATACCGTACACATATGGGTTAATGTCTCATTATTGTAAGCTTGTGGTCCACACCAGTATGCCATATAAATTTTCATATGTCACGCAGTAACATCCAAGAATTCACTTAAAAAGTCCTTAGGATTACAAGCCTGCACGAACTTGGCGTTGGAATCGACGAAACAAAACACTACATCCTATCACATTGCCTTGGTTTCGACCGTAGGGTGTCGTCAGGTGGCTACGTAATAAGTGTTCATCAACGCACTCCAATTTTATCCCACCATGGAACCGGAAGTTAAGACGTGGAGGAGATGCGAAAAAATAGATATTATACTTTATTGTTTTCAGCATCCGGTGTTGTACAGGCTAAGAACATCCATGCCAAAGTGTCTGCATTTTCAAATGATTTTCATTCTCCCGTTCAACCACACCGCACTTTTTCTGCACTTAGCCATCGTCAACCTCCTCTCCTGACAGAAGTCACAGCCGCCGCCAATCGTTCTACCAGATACCCCATTATTCAAAATGCTCCGACCTACACAAGTTCTCCCACCATACAGCAATATATATATATATATATATATATATATATATATATATATATATATATATATATATATATATATATATATATATATTGCTGTATGGCGGGAGATATATATGCAATATATATATATATATATATATATGCCATATATATATATATATACAATGTATATATATATGCAATATATATATACAATATATATATATATACAATATACAATATATATATATATATATATATATATATATATATATATATATGTGTATATATATATATGTACACACACAAACACACACGCATGCAAACATATATATATATAAATACACACATATATGCATCTGCGCACACAAACACACACACAAACACATATATACATATATATATATATATATATATATATATATATATATACATATATATATATATATATATATATATATATATATATATATATATATATATATATATATATATATATTGAAATTAAATAGTCATGAAACTTGCAGGAAATATGCGTATTGTATACAATATTTGTGAGACGATTCTTAATATTCGTAGACAAGAATTTCAAAATTTTAATAAGCAATCAGGGGTGGTGATGTCAAAATAACCTTCGGTGAGTTTCCGGGCCAGAAAGCGAGAAAAAACTTTCGGTTACGCAATATTCAATTAGGAGAGCGCGAATAAACATCCCCGAAATTAGATGAAAGCGGGTGAAAATGCAGCCTATGACCGGGGTGTGATATGACACTAAAGAAAAAAAAAGAAAAGAACTTCATCTCAACGCAAAACACTTTGAAGCGAACAATGTTATATTAGGACGCAGGCTGGCATAGAAGGAGATAACTAAAGGTTGTTGATGAATAACTTGAAATATAAATGTTTTGCGTAAGTAAATGAAAATTTTAACAGGATGAAATTTCTAACAGAGTTAATTCATCGTTCAAATAATTATTCTGCAGTAGGTGGTATAAGTGATAAACTTTAATCGGTAAGAAATAGATAATTTAAATATATAAATACTGTAAGCATTGTTTTTTTATTATTTAGATTGTGAATCTGCAATTAAAATATCACTATAAAATAATACAATCTACTATCAATATGCACAACATTTGCGATTATGGAGTCATTTCGAACTGAACGATACAGTAGATGGCGCCATATATTGCCAGGTTTGCATACAGTTTTGAATTCAGGGTTGTCTCCGGGATTGCTTATAAACAGAGGATGGGAACCGACTTTTCTCAGCAATTAAACACTCACTTTGTCTCTTAATATTGGGAATGTGTCTTTCAAATATTTTCGAGAATGCGTCCCCCCTTAATTTTGGGAAACGCCTTTTACGCACAAACACACACGCGCGCGCACACACAGATACACACACACACACACACACGCACACAGTTATATTTGTTTTGAACAATAAAAAATATTTTAAAAAATTAAATCTTCAGACACATTATATATATGTATATTAATATTCTTTCGTTTTTATTATTTCAGTTAAATTCCTCGACTAGTTACGGCCAACATGGCCATCATCAGAAGAAAAAAAATCTGCTTGCTAGTAGCAGCGAAAAACAGAAATGAATGTCTTGATGGAGAAAATGAACTTTTGCCTGTAGTTTTCACTTTTTTATTTTTTATTTTTTTTTACATGAATTTTATCAATCCTTGTGTTGGTCAAACAGTCTCTTTTAAGTTGTTATTTAAGATAAAAGCTGAATGGATTCATGCTGCTCTGAATTCCCTGGGTCATTTTGACAGTATTATTGGTTCCTGGAAAGAGGATGTGTCTCTGTTAATCGTTTTTATAATTTGGTTCTTAGAGAGTGAGTGAGTATGACGTGGGTAAGCGTGTATATTACTATGGGTGTGTGTTCTCATTTGGATCTTTAGGGAGTGAGTGAGTATGATGCGTGTAAGTGTGTATATTCGTGTGGGTGTGTGTATAAGTGTGAGTCCTCAACACCTCCGCAAGCCTGTCTCTCTTGTGTGGGCGAGAAATGTGGGTAGGTCCGGATTTGTGGGACTATATATTAATACTATCTATATTGTTAAATTTTCTGATTAAACTAGTCTGGATAGAGCGTTTTTAGACACCGATTCCTCTTATATTTATGGCACTTTAAAATGTTATCTGCTCTGAACTTTTCTATTATCTCAATTATTGTGAATTTGGCATGGGTTTTAGGATCGTGTTTTTGTAGGCGGTAATGTTGTTCTACAGGTAAAAATATTTCATTTGGAGTCGACTTAATACGATTGCGATAATTATTAATCCTGTAGTTAAAGGGCCATTCAGATTATCCTACATATTGTTTCTGGCATTATGTGCATTCTAGGAGGTAAATTTTGTTAAGACTTCTACAGTTAGAGTCGTGGTAGATTTTAAATGTATATTTAGTGATGAGCTAATGAATGAAATCGTGTGTCTAATGTGGTTGCAACATAAGCTACTTTTTTGTTACATGATTGGGAAACTCCTGTTGTTTTGGTTTTTGAATTATTACGGATTACCTTGTCCACAGAAATGTGGTTACTATCTATAATTTCCTTTGGACACTTAGGTCTACGATATACTAGAAAGCCATGTTCCTCAAACTATTTTACAGGTCTGGTTTGAAATGTAGTATTTCCCAGCGACTTTTGATTATTTGGGATGCTGGTGGTGTACGTGCTTGTGAATAGGGAAGATTCTCTTTGAGGTGTTTACGGTGAGAAGACTTAAAGTGTAGATAGTTGTGTGTCAGTGTCTTGTGCCGTTTATAGTTTCCTGTTTTCGTCTATGTAAATACGGGTGTCTAAAAATGTTACCGATCTTGTGGAAATTTCATAGTCAAACTTAATTGAGTCGTGTACTGTGTTTAGAGTCATAGATAAATAGATAGAGAGAGAGGGAGAGATTTTGTTTTACCATTTCGTATGTATTAAATACTAATGAGTCATAAATGAAATAGAATTTGCACATATAATCCTTCGTCTAATTCACTCTATTCATAACATGTGATATCACTTCGCAATAAAACCTCTTACCTGTGCATCTATCGCATATATATCTCTATTCTTCATGTACGTGTACGCACAAGCATACTATTGTACTTCTTTATAGTGTATCCGTGTTGGGACATATACCTTTGTATATGCAAACATGTGGTCCTCTGAATTTGTATATAGGTACAGGTGTGTATTCATGTGCTATATGCTGTATTCTCTCATGGGTAGGTGCATAGATTACTCGTTGTGTATATATCGGTATAAACTTGATGGAAAACACTCTTGTGCTTCAATACAGTTATATGTCTAGTAATGTATTAGAGAACATCTTCCATGTTAACTAAGTACTTATTTAGGAATGTACTCGTCAAGTATGTGCATAAGATTTTATGAATAAAAATAAAGAAATATGTGAGTATGTTTATATAATTGTTTGTATATACGTAAGTGTGAACACATATGTGGAAACAGATATGTGTAAATGGATGCGAATATGTGTATGGATGTAGGAACATATGTGTATATATATGTGTGTATATAGAAGAAAGTGTATGTAGGTAAGTATATGTATTGTACAAGTTCTCCAGTTCTCCATTACTTTCTTTTCTTACTTTCTTTTTCCTTTTTTCTTTGTTCCCGTCTTGAAAAATCATCTCCACTCCCTTCGGTTGTACGGTGAATAAGAGGTCATCACTACTACTATCGCATCTCCCAGAGACATATCCCTCTCTCATTCTTTCCTAATTGTTGGAACTATCTTAAAACACAACTTCCGTTAAATTTGCTTTTCGTTTGCTGACTGGGAGAATTCTTGAATTCATTCATTGTTGTGAAACATCTAGGTTTGAGAAAGTGAAATCGGATTCTTGATTTTAAGAAATAAATTATTACCATGACACATACAGACACAACTAACACACACACACACACACACACACACACACACACACACACAC
>OZ038482.1:42321661-42349161 GCA_964036315.1 Acanthosepion esculentum | reverse complement strand
TAGTATTAATGCTACAGCATGTCAAAATAGTTTTTAAGCAGATTTAATGATTTCAGTTGCAAATTTTGATCTTCCTCCAGACTGGATCTTCCAAGAAGATAATGATCCTGATACACTGCCAAATCTACAAAGAAATGGCTTCCTGAAATGCCAAGTCACTCCCCAGATTTAAATCCACTCGAAAATATGTGGCGGTAGTTTAAATTTCAAATCCCATCGACAGCTTCAACAAACATCCCGAATGTGAAGACTATATGCGAAGAAGCATAGAACAAAATACCAACTAAAATTTGCAAATCATTAAGTGATAACTACAAGAAGAAGTTGCTCCCTCTATAAATGAATAATAGCTATTCTAGAATGTATTAAATGATGATTATGTATTATTGTTGTATTGTAGGAATATTTTTTTCACATGGATAAATGAGATTTTTTTCTATCAAATCATTTTTTTTAGTTTTCTAACATATTTAGTTATTATGCATGTGTGTACAGTTAATTATATGAAAACTATGTTTATTCATTAGTTGGAAATACAATAAATTACAAATTCGAATCTGTACGAATGTTTTCCTCCTAAACTATATATATATATATATATATATATATATATATATATATGTGTGTGTGTGTGTGTGTGTGTGTGTGTGTGTGTGTGTGTGTGTGTGTGTGTGTGTGTATGTATATGTGTGTATGTATATATATACGTAGAAATATTTTAACGAATATATATATGAATCGATAATCAAATTTGTATAACAAACTAAGAAATATATGTATATACATGAATGTGTATGTAAGTATCTGTGTATGTTCGTGGTCGTGGTTGCCTGATAGTTAACCATGCACACGCCGCTATGGATTATACGTCACAGTTATAATCCAAAAGAATTGATTCGTTGATTGCCATAATTTTCTTTTTTTTGTTTTTTTTTTTTGTTGCTAATTTGAGGTGAAAATAAATTTAAATTTTTTATTGCGTCTTTATTAAACAGGTTGTAATTCAAGGACTAGAAAACTTTGTCTGAGTTTCGTTTTATACAAAGGGTATTTTTTTCGAAATGGAATGTAACCTCATTTTTATCACGGCAGGCTAATACTTTTATTCTTACCGAAAAAAGTTACCTAACAGTATCCTATTTATATTTTCATATTTTTTTTTACTTGCATTTGTTTGAAAATTAACGATAGTTATTAAATACTTTCGCCAATGTTACCTCGTTCAAAAATCGTAATACGAAATAACATTTTGAGTATAATTGATGAAATTATGACGTTGGTATGTTTCTTTTCGCGTAATCCAAACTGAGCTGAATGTTCAGAATATTTTAGTATATTAATATATTCTATATCATTACAAAGAAAACATTTACTGTTCGACCAGAACAATAGACTCTTCCAGACATCCTTTCGTGCACAATTATAAATATTACCTAGTGTTGTGAGAACTTACCCATAATATTAATAGACTGTTCCGTACCTCATAAATACTGCGCCTCAAGAGGGAGCAGCAGACACAGAGTCAGCGAGCGACTCAGTCAGAGACAGAATTGCGTCAGACGATTACTGTAAGACATTGGAATAGGGAAACTTCGAGACAATATTGTACTCTCTAACCTAACATGATTGTCATTACTAACACTTTTATTTCTTTTGTACATATTCTGTTTGTAATATATCTGTGTTATTCCATACCTGTGTTCGAGTTATTCTTTATTGGTTCTATCTTGGACCATCACCGTGGTACAAGGAACCTGGACCATAACAATGGCGACGAGGAAACTCCCGAGGAAATACGAACTCTATACGCGGAGGACATACTTTTTTGCTATCCCTCGCACATAACAGTGGCGACGAGGTAACCCAAAGGACAAACGAATTCTATTCGCCGAGGACATACTTTTTTGCCATACGTCGCACATAACAGTGGCGACGAGGTAACCCCAAGGAAAAACAAACTCTATACGCGGAGGACATACTTCTTTGCTATCTTTCACACATAACAAGTGGCGACCTGGAAAAGCCCAAAAGAAAAAAAAATTCTCTACGCGGAGGACATACCTTTTTTACTATCCGTCGCACATAAAAGTGGTCGACGAGTAAACTTTAAAAAAACAAGTTCTACGCGATATTCTAAAAAAACTAGTTCTACGCGAACACACAGAAAATAAAAATAAAATAATTTTCTTTTTGAATATCAAATATCACTGGCAACAAGGGAATTTCTTTTACGTACACAGGTTACAGAATATCAAGTTACACAAAAATTACGTTAAGATGGAAGATTTGAAGTCAACCCTTATTGAGCTTATCAAAATCCAATTTAAACAGCAGCATAAAAACGAACAGAAATATTTGGAATTTCAAGAAGTATTGCTACGTGTAATGTCAAATAAGGAGCAAAAATCGAAGAACTAAACACTTCTCTCACACGACGCTATTTGGAGTGCTATCGAAGATTTCAAGCACACACCCGACGAATATAAAACTTTTGCAAACTACTTCCGAAGGTACGAAGATCTATATGAATTTGACTGCAATGATTGGTCAGACGCACGTAAAGTACGTCTATTACTAAGAAAATTAGGCCCATGCGAATATACCAAATTCGTAGATTATATTCTTCCAAAGAAAAACAAGTGAGCTAACGTTCAAAGAAGCCATTAAACTGCTAACGGAACTTTTCAGCCATAATACTTTACTATTCCACAAAAGATGGAAATGCATGAACCTTACGAAAAGGACAACGAAAATTACATAACTTTCACGTCCATTGTCAACAAATATTGTGACGACTTCAAATTATCAGAACTAAGCGCGGACAATTTCAGATGCTTAATTTACGTCCAAGGCCTGGTCTCAACCAAAGAGGCGGAAATGAGACGCAGAACCCTTACTAAATTGGATAGTGAAACTGATTTGACACGGCAAAAACTAGCCGAGGACTGCCAGAGATGCATCAGTGTGAAGAAAGTCTAAAAGACATAGAAGAAGCTGGCATAGCCCACATACATAAAGTAGAAGGACAAAGCAGTTTACACTCCTCACAAACAAACCAAACCGATTTTCCCCCCTCAATGACAGGTAAAACTAAATTTTCTAACTCTAAAAATCAATATAAAAAAAAATTACCACCCAGTCCATGCTATAACCGTGGGACTTGATATTGGTTTAAAGACTCTAAATATCGTTTTAAAACTTGTCTATCATGTACAAAAATAGGTCACAAAAGTTCTCACTTTTGGTATAGAAGATAAAACAAAAGCAGAATAAAAATTACAAGGACTGACCAAGCAGATGAAACTAACATAAGAAAATACGTACAAGTTGAAATGCAAAATAGAAAAGTCAGGCTACAGCTGGATTTTGGCTCAGACTTAACAATTATAAACCTACAGACATGGAGAAAAGTGAACAAACCTACCATGTTAAAAACTGATAAAATTGCTAGATCAGTTACGGGGAGAAAGATAAAATTCGAGGGTGAATTTATTACAAACGTAACATTTAATTGAATGACGAAAAAACTAAAAATGTACGTCTTAAGCAATACCGAAAACCTATTCGGAACGGACTGGATTCAAGAATTCGAACTGTGGGATCTACATATAAGTACGTACTGCTAAAATGTAAAAAGCTTACCAATCGAGGTAGACAAATTAAAAGAAAAACTAAAAAGGATTTTCCCGAAGTATTTTCAGCAGGCCTAGGAAGATGTAAGAAATATCGAAATTAAGGAAAACGTTCAGCCTATTTTCAAGAAAAAAGGAGCGTACCGTTTGCGTCAATTGAAAAAATTGATCAAGAATTAACCAGACTCGAAAACACTGGCATATTGTCAAAATTAGTATACAGTAAATGGGACGATCCGACAGTCTACGTCAAAAAGAAATCAGGCGAAATTCGAGTTTGCGCTGATTTTTATACAGGTTTGAACGCAGCAATAATTTACTACCTTTATCCACTACCCATTCCAGAAGAAGTATTCACTAAATTAAATGGCGGAAAATATTTTTCAAAAATTGATTTAAGTGAGGCGTACCTGCAAATTCCAGTAGATGAGGAAAGTTGAAAGCTACTATGCATGAACACACACAAAGGACTGTACAGATACCAAATATTATCTTTTGGAATTAAGGTCGCGCCGGCTATATTCCAACCGACAATGGATACGATGCTTGCCGGACTAGAGTACACAATTGCATAACTGGATGACGTATTCATTAATAGCGAAAGCGTTGAACAATACAGGGAACATGTACAGGACGTATTTAAAAGAATACAAAGCTATGAATTCAAAGTAAAATAAAGTAAGTGCGATTTTTCTTGAAGGAAATCAAATACCTTGGCCATATAATAGAACAAGAAGGTAGACGACGAGACCCTGAAATGTCAACAGCAATTGAATAAAATGCCAGTTCCTAAAAACATAACAGAACTACTAAGTTTTCTAGGATTAGTAAGTTACTACCAGGAATTCATACCTCACATACATAAATTTCGCGCACCACTGAACGAGCAGTGGACAGATCAATGACAAAAAGCATTTGACGAAATAATCAAAATATTAACTTAAGATTTATTTCTGGCACACTACGATCCCAAAATAGAAATTATTGTAGCAAGTGACAGAGTCGGAGCGTTTATATAGCATAAAATGCCAGATGGGAAAATAAAACCCCTCGCACATGCTTCTCGGATACTACTACCAGCGGAGAAAAATTATTCACAAATAGAGAAAGAAGCTCTAGGAATTATCTTCACCGTATCGAGGTTCCATAGATACATCTATGGTAGACATTTTCCTCTTCAGACGGATCACAAACCGTTACTAACAATTTTCGGTTCGAAAAAAGTTCTACCGGTTTACACTGCAAATATGTTACTTAGATGGGGAACAATTTTTCTGAATTATAATTTCAGATTGGAATATTTACCAACGAAAAAGATCGGGCTTG
Organism: Acanthosepion esculentum; assembly: GCA_964036315.1. Classification (NCBI taxonomy): domain Eukaryota; kingdom Metazoa; phylum Mollusca; class Cephalopoda; order Sepiida; family Sepiidae; genus Acanthosepion; species Acanthosepion esculentum. Next base: position 42,344,203 of record OZ038482.1, on the reverse strand, counting down.
CGGATGCTCTGTCGAGACTTATACCAACAAAGACAGACCCATTGGAAGATACGGTAAACGCAGCCTTAAGAAACGAAGACATCATGACAGTACTGTGCTGTACAGTTAGAAACCTCCCAGTCACACTGCAAGACATAAAAAATGAAGCCAAAAACGACGAATTTATTAATGAAACAAAAGAAGAAATAGCAGAAAAAAATTTCGGACAGCTTTTCTCTATGCGACAATTTGTTACTTTACAACGAAAGGGTTGTAATTCCCAAAACATTACAAAAGCGGATCTGGTAAAAATAGAATGAAGTCGCTAATGCGAAGCTATGTATATTGGAAGAATATGGACCAGGATAATACTCAGATGGTGGAAATGTGCAAGGGTTGTAATTTAGCAACCAAAGCACCGCCAATCATACATAAGCCATGTCCAGAGACTGATTGTCCGTGGTCAAGTATACACGCATATTATGCAGGAACAATTAACGGTTTTTACTATTTAATCATTGTCGATAGCTATAGTAAATGACCGGAGGCGTTTCGTTGCAAAAATCCTACTTAAGAAACGACCATAAAGTGCCTCCACGAGCCATTCGATCTGGTTGGTGTAGTGGATTGCCTAGTCACAGATAATGGAACGCAATCCACGTCAGCAGATTTCCAAGAGTTTCGCGAAATTTATCAAGTAAATCCCCGCCTTATCACCCAAGATCAAATGGGCAGGAGGAGAGATTCGTTGATACACTCAAAAGAGCGTTACGAAAAGCCTATGATTTGCCTACCGAAAAAGCACCACAGCAATTTCTTCAGGTATATCGAATAACGCCTAATAATGCTACACCATCTACATTATCACCAGCAGAAGTGATATTTGCTAGAAAGATCAGATCGGCATTGGATAAATTGCTACCAAGTAAAACAAAACAAGTAACACAGTCATATGCCCCCAAAATAAAATTTCTCCCAGGAGCCTATAAAAATAACACATCTTACTGGGAGCCTGGCACAATTGAGAAAAGAATTGGCAATATGGTTTACATAGTTCAGGGACAATTATTCTCACACAGGAGACACGTAAACCAAATAAAGAAAAGACTGTTACAGGACGTTAACTGTCCACCTCAAGAAGAGGTAATGGACAAGATTTTCGATACGTTTGATATTAAAAGACCGCAAACAATGCCAGAACCAAGAAAATCGTCTTGAAAAAGAATATTTACAGAACCTTTGGAAATAGATCCAAAGAAAAAGAGATATTAAAAACCCCTGCTACACAAAAGCTTCGAAAGGGGGGTTTTATAGGAACTTACCCATAATATTAATAGATTGTTCCGTACCTCATAAATACTGCGCCTCAAGAATGAGCAGCAGTCACAGAATCAGCGAGTGAGTCAGTCAGAGACAGAGTCGAGTCGAGTCGAGTCGAGTCAGACGATTACAGTAAGGCATTGGAATAGTGATACTGGTCGAGACAACATAGTTCTCTCTAACCTAACCTGATTGTTATTACTAACACTTCTACTTCTTTTGTACATATTCTGTTTGTAATATATCTGTGTTATTCCATACCTGTGTTCGAGTTTTTCTTCATTGGTTCTATCTTGGACCGTCACAGTCGTACAAGGAACCTGGACCATAACACCTAGAAATCTTGGAAATATGTTGGCCTATCTACTCGGAAATAAATACAACTGTTTTGAACAACTATGGAATATAAACCGTCCTATAATCCATGTTGGTAGATTTTTCAACAGATAATGTGCAGGCTTAACGTCACATTGTTAGTCTTCTACAGAAAAAAAACGTTGACAATGCCCTGAATTGATCGAAAGTGTAATGTGGATATTTAAGGAAAATTGAAACAACGTATTTGTTCATTGAGACAATTGAAAATTCCGGGACATCTAAAGAGGAAAGGGTTTGGACAAATTGAAATCAGGGGCTGTGGCTCGGAGTAAACATGAGTAAACTACATCAAAATGTTTGTGTAAACAGATGTCAGAATATGAATGAGATTAATAGTAACGAGACAATCATCAGTCAAAGCTACGAAGGTGAGAAAATTGTGGAGAGCCATGATCACCGAAGAGATGAAAGGTTGTCAGATAAAAAAGAAACCTCGACACAGAGCTAGTAAAGAAAATTTCAATTCCTCTTCACTTACTGCCAGGAGTGGTTACATATTTGAATATATTACTAATTCGTCTCTAATATTTCAGGAAAATCTACAGAGATATATTTGATATTTCACCGTTCTGGCAGTTTTATTAATCCAGCAAACGGTTCCTGTCAATTATACATTTGTCAACTAAATTACAAGTAATGGAAATTTATTTGCAGGCTGGCAAATTAGTTTTGAAGCGTTGAAGTTAATTACCATGTTGACCAATTTTCCGAAGACTAATAAATAATCGAATATTGTTTTATGTTGTTTTTAAAATGTTGACACATTGCCAACAAGAGGTATTGTAAGTTAATGTCCTAAAAGTAAGACATTATTTATTTCTTGACAAGGAAAATATTATTATTATTGTTTTTTCTTCGTTAGTCTCTCGGGGAAAGATACATTGCATATAACAAGCAGGTTATGATGATTTTTCTAAATTTAATTTTCTCGTCATTCTAATAGATTGGTAATTAAGCCTCATCGTTGTTTTTTTATCTTTTGAAATAGCTAGACGTAACCGTAAGTTCTATTCTAATATTCACTTCCATTATACTTATCCATGTAGAATGTTCTTTCAGATTCGTGTTCCCATGTAACCTACGGTTTTCTCATATTTAAAAGCGAAACTGAGAGCCATTTTCAGTCTTCTTGAAACCCTGTTCTTTTCTTTTATGTTCTCTTCACTAAAGGCTTTTCATTCTCGTTACCTCTCGTTAACCCTTTGTGTCTCAGTGGCATTATCGCCTTGCTTGGGTTAAAAAATTCTTAAAAAGATATTTCAAAATTATAAATTTAGGATATACTCGGGCAAACTTAGTATGTATATGGAGGTCGTATAAATTGTTTGACACCCTCTTTTTTTCCATGGTGAAAATTCCTGTTGCCAAACATAGGATCTTGCAGCAGCCCTTCTCTTGAACCAGAACAGCACCAATGTTCCTATTAAATCTCCCGGTGCGAATGCATAGCAGTATAGAATTACCGTTTCCAAATTTCTGCTTAAGTGAATTTCGTCATAGTGCTGTTTTCCTCAGACTGCCCAACTGACTCGACTATACTGTGTAGTCGACAAATTAAAAAACAAATAACGCGCATGCGCATAATTAAAAAGTATATAAATTTATCCACAACTACCATGTCTGTTCGCCTGTCATTCTATCTGTCAGCCCCATCCCTTTCTTACTCCCTCTCTCTCTTTCTCTCTCTAATCATTAATATTTAAAATGTTTACTTGTGCCGTGTTTCATACTTCAGAAAGTCATCTGAATGCGGTGGGCTGTCTTCACTTAAATTTTCCAGCAAATCTTATAGAAAAGCCGCCACCAAAACTCTATGTCCTATATATATATATATATTTCTAAGTTATATATATATATATATATATATATATATATATATATATATATATATATATATATATATATATATATATATATATATATATAACTTAGAAATATATACAGTAAGTTCACAGTTTACTAAATACACGATGTAAGAGGATTCGTGTTTACGACGCAATCTCCATTTATCTTGCTTTGACTTTTACCGTCACTTTCGTACATATGCCAGAGACGCTGCGGAAAAGACACTGCACGGCGAAACAATTCATCGTCATACGGCCATAGAGTGACGAAAGCGACGTGATCCAGTTCCTGGCTGTACAGCATATTTTATATTTGGTTAATGGTTGCCTAGAACGGTATTGGGTAAATTATAATTAAAATTAGAAATATTTTACATGTTACGCGTTTTGTCCTTCAAGACTTCACCGGATTAAATTTGTTTGCAGGTAGGTATATACAAACGTACGGCAGATGGGTGGTGAGGATTTTACAATTTTTTTTTTATTGACAGATTATGCGCATATGTAGTCGGCAAACTTAAAAAATAAACCCCCATGCGCGAAATCAAAATTGAAAATGGCGAGAGTTTATAATTCACACCCTGTATTTAGGAAAGTTAATAGAATAATTAAGATCCCATACTAGCAGAACACTGTCTGCATATGGATAGAAAATATCTTCAACAGATATACAAAAATAGAAGGTGGTATAAGATAAGGATGTCTCTTCTCACCAGACTTATTCCATCTATACTGCGAGGTAATTCCGAGAGAAGTAGAAGTTTTACCAAGATTCATTACTGACGTCTTCAATAGTAAAAATATATGTTCTGTAAGTGATACATTGTTGATAGCAGATACTGAAAGAAAGCTACAAAATCCCCTACAGAAGGTAGTGAAGGAAAGCGAGAAGAAAGTATTAAGCATCTAAAGCAAGATAAGACAATCCATGTTTGTTAGCAAATGGATGAGCCCTAATTGCAAATCGGAAGTACCATAATCAAAAAAGTGCGGAAATTTCAATATCTGGGAAGTGTTTTAACATAGCACGGAAAGAGTGACACTGAGAGCCGAAGATATATTAGGATAGTCGAACAGTCATTCCAAACGCTAAGCATAGTACTAAGAAATAGAAAAAATATCGCTAGAATCGAGAAAATGATTACTTAGCAAACCTTTATGGCAGTGAGAGCTGGATTGTCTCCTTAAAGATGAAAAGGGGACATGAAACATTAGAAATGTGGTTCTACAAAAATATGCTGAGAATACCGTGGACAGAATACTTGAGCAACAATAGTTTTCGAGAAAATGGAAACAAAATGGAAATTAATACATTACATTAGGAAGAGAGATTTGGGATTTCTAGGTAATATAATGAGGGAGGAGTGCTTGGAAAATCTGATATTTACAGATCAGATAGACTGCAAAAGAGACAAAGGATTAAAAGGCATAACACATTGAACATGGGTAAATGGAAGACGGAACAGAACTTATGGAAAAGAACAGAAATTTTAAGAGCTACAAGCAACAAGATGTTGTGAAAGGTCAAGATCGCTAACTTCCTGAGGGGGACACGGCACTGCTATTGGAAATAGGTGCATTTTACATCTTAATAACGCAAAGGGATATTCCCATATAATAACCATAACGAATATATGGTGAGACATGTTTACCTGCGTCTTGAATGGATTGGTATTTAAATAAATAATAATCTAAAATAAAGGTAAGTAAACGTGCGGTTATTTGTGCTTTAGCCACTAGCACCAGATCTAGCTGCTTGTTTACCTTGTTTTATCTAAACACGTCACATCTATATATTATTTCTTGCGTATGCTTAATGCGATATGTGCGAATTAAGATTAATGTGGTAAGAGCCTGTGAAAACGTAGCAACGCCTTCTTGTAGATATATTTATATATGGATGGTCATATGCATATATTGAAAACACCTTTGTAGATGACAATGCTCAATACACACACACACACACACACACACACACACATATATATATATATATATATATATATATATATATATATATATATATATATATATATATATATATACATGCTTTTATTATAATAAAAGCATGTTGAAATCGCGACACAAATGCTTTTATGTTTCAATACTATGATTGTACTTCCTCAGCCGATAGTAAGTATCTGGTGAATAAATGATTCTTAAGGAACTATATAAACAAAGAGTTACTTCTTTTCCAAAATTTAAAGGCGGTCATAAGGTCAGAATATGTTCAATTTGGTTTTGTAATTTTGCCAACGAGTACTCTGGTCTTTCCAACGTGGAGCTTGATATTATTATGAATTATAGAAGATCTGTTCTTATCTAAAACAAAGGATTTTAGATTAAGAACAACCCTGATGACCATTTCGATATTTCCATGGGATCATGAGACTATCCTAAGTCTTCCGAACTGATTTGTTTATTTAACATATATAACCTTAGTGCCATAAGATGATGGCCCTATGGTGGTAAAAAATTCCACAAAAATTAAAGCTGACAAAATCTGGAAAATTAATACATACAGAATTTAAATGTCTCAAACTTAATGTTAAGATCAATGTTATATTGATGTCATATTAGACCTAGTTAATAATGTATTCCAAGCATACAGGAAAACAAACACTAATCCAATATATATCCACCCCCATCCTTAATCAAACACATACCCTCCTCCATAGACTATAGGATTAACAATAATTCTTCCACTGAAGAAGACTTTTTCAAACATAGTAAATTTTATAACACTACCTTAAAAATAGTGACTACATCCTGATATCATATATATATATATATATATAAAATATAACAGTGAAAGTAGGTATAAAAATAGGAACAGAAAAATCATTTGGTACACTATCCATTGAACGAAATAATTAGCACATCATTTTCTCTATTTAATTGAGGAACACTTCCCTAGAAATAATCCACTTAGTAAGATATGTTAATAGAAATACACTAAAACAAAGCTATAGCTGATAATCTTGAAGAAATTATTGAAAAACATAATAATAAAATTTTAAATTAATACAAAAACCTAAGAAATAAGTTTCCTACCAAAGCAAAAACGCAGATAATACCAACAATTTAATTGTGGAAATTCAAACGAATGTCCATTAAAAAACTGATGTCAAACAGACTCTTTTGTTTACATAAGCACGATCTCTATTATAGAAAATCCAAAAGTTGAAAAAAAATGTATGTCGGGAGTACCAAGTATTACTTTAAAACGAGCTGGTGCCAACATATATTATCTTTCTCCAATAACGCGTACAGAAATAGGACGTCTCTTTCTAAATATTTTGTAACTTATAAAAGATACTAAAACACCTACGGTAAAATGGAAAATATTAAAAGAAACTCGAACATGTAAATCTTTATATGAACCATGCTTCTTATGTTTGCATGAAAAATTACAAATAATCAAATATGCTGAAAAATCGTAATAATGTAATCGTTATTGTTTCACTTCATATTATATTATTCCTTTTGATTTGATAACTATAAAGTTAAGAAAAAACATTTGAAATAACATCAGCTTTATGTTATACTCGTAGAAATCATTTATATATGTCTAATTGCAACCGTTGGCGATGGTCAGCTTACGTTTTCGGTCGTTTTATATCAGATGAAATCAGGAAAATTTACATAAATATTGTGTATCGTCTTATCTATGTTTCTCCTTATACGTGCAAATATACGGTATAATTATTGCCTGAGGCACTACGTTCGTTCGCTCATTGAGTACAACCAAATATATTTAGCATACGACATACAGTGAACATATTTATAAAACTGAAACCGGATATTATCTCGTTCAATTTAGAACTCAATCCTATATGAATTATTGGCGTCATTACGAAAACAAATACACTGACATTGGCTTTTGACAATTTAACTCGCCATATTGAGATTTCCGGCCAGACGGTTGGGTTTACGAAGTAAGGAGAAAGGACATATCAATATTTATATCGGCTATTAAGACATTCAGAATAAAATTAAGGCCATTTTCGCAGGCTGTGACCAAGATAGCATGGTTTGATTTTGGGGAAAATGAATGAGTACATTTCAATTATTAAGTATTTTAGCAGGGGTGTAGTGTTTTCGTCTTTATGATGTTACTCCATTCGTTGCTTAGGTGGATAGAAAGCATTATGTCTTACTGTAAGGTTCGCATTTTACAAAGCCCGGGGACGAATCGAGGTATAGGGTTACGTTACGGGGTAGTTTATATGCAAAGGAGTGGACGATAGCTGCTAGATCTTGACTTGAACTGGTTAAGTTTGTCAAGATCGGGGAATCATCCTATTGGGGTTCTGTTCTACAATGCAGTTGTTCACGAGAAGAAGCTGTTTGAGTGGAATTTATATGTTGCCCATGGAATACGGAGGAAATGTTGTTGTTGTTTTTTTACTGTGTAAGTGGCATGGTGGTTCGTAGCCGTGAAGCAATGTAGTTCGTCTGAGCACTTTCCAAGGTAGTAGCGATGAGATGTGAAAAACTTGCCACATCCCGCTTATGAGAGTTTGTTTGGTGGCTGTAAGATAAATTTTTTTTGAACAACGACTCGGAGACACTTTTGAACTCTGTGAAGACTAGAAAGTGAGGACTGGACAACTCCCACCGAAATATGAAAACAGTACACCATTTTGCGCTTGATATGCCTTTTAGAGGATAGAAGGAAGAGTCAGGTACTTTTATGAGTATGCACTATAAACTTAATAATAAATACGAAAATGTATCCGTAAATATGTATGGGATTAATGCTATACATTTCCGACAGTATATAAGTAAAATATTACTGAATCTTAAGATTTTATTCTATGTTTATTTATTTATTTATTTTGCTCTATACGCTTTATTTGAATATATTACCTTACCCAGACTGCGAAAAATATATATCGGGTATTATCGTTTTCTTAGGTAAAGATTTTAACGTTAGTTCCATAAACTACAGTCATAGACACATGGTCATACTGCCTGAAGGTAACAATACACCTGCCACTCCCATTATTCTTAGATATAGAAAAAAACAGTTTTACAGAGAAAGAGAAAGAGAAAGGCAAATGATGGGAGACGAGAAAAACCAGTAAATACGACAGAACCACCAATTTTGAGAAACAGAGAAAACAATTTATAACAAACATATAATAAGAAAAAATATGTAAAAATGTGATTGTTCTATAAAACGTCTCTACCCGAAATGTACTATTGTATGGGTCCTTTTTCCGCTCTATGAATCATGACCTTGTCTTACAGGCTCTATTGAGGTAGACATTAATATAAGGATATGCCGATGAAAAAGACCGAACCCTGTGATCATTGTCCGGAGAGATGTACTGTTCATTTTATTTTTTTAAGCGATTCTCATGGCTCCAACATAATGTTTATTTCGAGTGAAGTAATTAAACGTGACATGCTGATTGTAATTTCTAATAAACAACAAACACTTGATAATCATAAAATCTAAGTATTAAGGACAAACAGATTTGAAGACAGAGAAACATTTAAAGAGAACAAATTAAGTGCTTTTCTGAAGATGAAAATGATGCAACACACATTCTTACAAGCATCATTCACGTTATGTTTAATTCTGATTTTCCCTTGCCAATACGTAATAAATAATGGATTAATCTGTATCAATCGCGAAGAAAGGCGGAAAAATATTTACCAGACACGATGTTTGAATTCAGTGAGAAAAGAAAGGAACGAAAAAAAAAGATAAGAAAGAAAGACAAAAACAATGACATAAACATGCATAGAGAATATAACTGGGGGAGAACGTTTAGAGTTATACCTTTCCCAAGGGCATTTGCGTGTAAGTGAATATAACATTCCAAAGTGAATTGAATCTCAGCTATTCGTTTATCAAACCCGAATTCTTTCACATTACACCAGCTGCTTATCCAAGCTTACTGCACCTGATATTACCAAGCAGTCAGGCATCAGGATTGACATTGCTTACTTTCTGTCATCGTACGGAAACCGGTGTTTCAACTCGATATGTCTGATATAAATCCCTTTGTCATATTAATAATTTTGCCAATTCCAAAGCTTCTCATTTGGTCACTCTTACTTTATATAATAACTGCCAGCTTTCACATTTACTCTTGTTATTGCTATATCTTGTTAAGCTGTTATGTTCAAATATTTAACAATGCGATTGGGGAAATTCAATATTTAACTTAAGAAATATGATTCATCATATAATTCCAATATAAATATCGTCAAAGTTTCTTCGGTTTTCATTGCGAATTATAACTCGATATTCGATGAAAATGAATTTCACATTGAAAAATACATTAGTTAAATTTAGCGAATTTTGATTCTCTTCCTGCTCAGAACAACGCATCATTTTTCAACGTTGTTACATGAACAACATATAATGAGGATACATTTCTTTACAGTGTTTGATAGGATTCCAAGAAATCGCCTTTTACGTAGTTCTGGAATCTGTAGAAAGGAAACATTATGCTATGGATTCTTCAAGCTTACACAGAAAATTAATGCTCGACAGTACAATGATTAATTGGCTTACTTGAACTGGGAGATAAAAAAAATCCTGGCTAGAAAATTCAACTCGTATCTTTACATGAGAACATCTTTCCTCATATTGGATTAGAATCTGTACATAGGAAAATGGTGTTTGTATAGAAATTCGAAACATCTGAATGTGTTGTCCAAACATTTTATTTTCAAGTTCTGGCTTATGCGTCATTCGGCTTCCTCTGCTTAAACAGAAATGCTAAAAATATCGTTAGATGCAAAAAAAAAACGCTTTGTGTTATTTAACGTATCGAAAACTGAAGCAATTGTTTATATTTTAATGTAACATACATTTTAAAGAATTAAGACATAATAGGATATATTTCAAAGCCAGGATAATATTTGATGCTTGAATAACATTATCATGAAGTTATCTGATTAAGTATATATATTTCAAAATAATATTAAATATATAATAATTATAAATTCTGCCAGATTTTCTTTTGCTCTCCAAGAACTGACCTTTGACACGATTTATAAACATGGTAAAACGAGCATCTGTATAGAGATGTCACGTGGTTTGTCATATGTGTGAATTTTTTTCTGACAATTGTCTTAAGCTTTGTTGTTGTTATCACACAGGAAAATAACCTAAAATATTAAAGCGTTGCATTGGTGATATAAAAATCGTTCACTCTCTGGGCTGGGCGGTGTGTTCTTGGATTCAATGGAAACATCAGAGCAATAAACATGCAGTAGAAAAAATAAAAATTACTTACGAATATCCCTTAGACATTGGTAGGGAAATGAGAACAGTCTTCTCTTGTAGATTAAATAAAGGGGCCAGTCCTTAATTCCTTGCGGGTTACCCAGTTCGATATATACTCGATGAGGGCAAGAAAACAAAGTATTGTGATAACAATAACAACGATGAAGACAATAATCTAAATGTAAATATCGTAATTTCTTCTGTGTATTCTTCTTCTTCTTCTTCTTCTTCTTCTTCTTCTTCTTCTTCTTCTTCTTCTTATTATTATTATTATTATTATTATTATTATTATTAATAATAATAATAATAATAATCATAGATATTATCTCAAGACACAAATACAGGAATATCAAGCGAAGATATAAAATTAAATTACTAAATGCATTTCCACCAATCATGGAGATAGAAAATAGAATTTGCAGTTAAACGAAGAAGGAACAGGACGATGCGAAAAGCGTTGTAGGTTCCATCGCCAAAATAAGATATTCCGAATGGAACTTAAGACGTTTTACAGGGAAATTGGGGAAATATTTACACATGTCAAAATGCCACCATCTATTAAAGAGTGCGGCGATTTTGGGAGAATATTTGGAGCAGCCCAAAGGAATATAACCCCAATGGAGAATCAATCCAACGACAAGAAGAAAAGTTGGATAAACCTTTACAAGAATGGGAAACTAAAACCAAGAATAATATTAGGCAAGCTCTAAGGAAATCCCCAAAATAGAAATCTCCAGGAAATGACAAGGTGCAATATTTTTGGCGCTATGTTCTGTCATCAATTCATAATCCCATGCTCAAATTGTATCAATGCTAATTAATAAATCCAGTGGAATTCCAGAATGTATTACTGAAGGTAATACTTACCTCCTTCAAAAAAACAAGTGAAACAAATTATCCTAATAATACTGTTCGATAACATATCTGTCCACATCGTATAAATTGATCACGTGTGTCCTGCCGAATTGTACTTCCTCTTTTCTCGGAGAAAACAGAATTCTTCTCCTGGAATCGAAGGGATGAAAGACGGTTTCAAATGTTTGCAAAGACCAAATATTGATAAAATAATTATCATGTAAAATTGCAGGAAAACATATAGAAATCTCATCACATGATGGGCATATTTTTTATATTGTTTGGATAGTGTGCCACACACTTAGATCCTTAAGGTTTTTGAAAGAGATCAAGTCTCTTCGGTGAAGGTATATTTCCTTAAACGCAGCTTGGGAATATGGAAAACCCCATTATACATGAATCAAAATATACATAAATCACACCAGAAGCAATGCAACCTCCAAACGCCTGAATGGTGAGGAATCTCTCAAGGAGATTTCCTGTTACACCTTCATTAGTGTCTGTCCTTAATCCCCCTTATGAAGGAACTAAGTAATAAGAGCTATGGATACAAAGTAAACCAGAAACTATTCAATTCAACCCGACATGGATGATCTCAAACTCTTTGCCGATGATGGGTTGAGACGAGTTGAAGTATCTCCTTCATAATGTAAAATGTTTCAATGACGATACGGGTATGGATTTCAGATTGGATAAATGTGCAAAATTAAAATTCAAGAAAGAGAGGATTACAGAAACACCCTCAATAGATCTAGATTTTGTTATAAATATTAGGAGACTGGAACAAGATGAAGCCTGTAGGTATCTAGGAATTAGCGACGGAGATGGAATGCAGCAGAATTAAGGAGAAGGTAAGAAAAGAATAATACAGACGTGTTCGTCTGGTACTGAATACCAAGTTGAATACAAAGGTGTGAATAGCAGAGTTCAAGTTTCTGTCTGTCCCCGTGGTTCGATACAGTTTAAGCGCCCTTAGCTAGACCATAACTGACATGAAGCGGATGGGCGCCAAAATGAGAAAGCTTCTCAGGTGCGACGCAATGAATTATCCGAAGGCTGTTGTTGATCATCTGTATATGCTCAGATCTGAAGGAGGTAAAATATTAGTTCAACTAGAAGAGTATTACAAAAATTCAACCAACGACCTTCAAAGATAACTGGAAACTACAGACGAGTGGATGATGATCTATGTCAAGGAGTCAAGGAATATGAAAGAAGTAAGAAACTTTATTCAGTAATAATGTAACGCAACAAGTTCAGAATGGATTTTCAAGTGGGTGAAAAAATGTAATTAAAACAATACACATACTGCAGCTGCAAAATGTTATATATGAATGCAAATGTAAATGCAATCGACAAGATACAGAAACGATAGCAAGATAACCATTTCACGATCGATATTCTGCCCTTAACAAACAGGCTGATATAGATAAACGCCGTACACATCTGGGGCTACTTAGTGCAGGATTAAAAGCTGAAACCAAAGGTTTTATTACTGCTGCACAGAACTAATGCTTGCTAACTATTCAAAAGTACACATACTTAAAATTTGTGTTAGAACACAATGTAGATTATGTGATAAATATACAGAAAATCCTAACCATCTTGTATCATGTTTCACGGTATTCGCATCCACTATAAATAAACCTGGTGTATCATAGTGAACCAATAACTACATTGGTAAAACTGCAACTTTTACGTAAAGGAAACTGGAAGAAATTTGTATGAATACCACCCAGATCCCAATACGGACATTGGACCTGTAACAATTTTAGGGGACTTTACTATACACACAGACATAAAAATTAAAGCTAATTCTCCGGATATCGTGATCAGAAACACACAAACAAAGTGTGTCTTCTTACTGGAAGTCTCTGCAGACTGTAGTATATCATTGAAGATCTTCAAAAACCTATCAAAGTACAAGGAGCTTTCTTTACCGACAATTGTAGTTGTTGCCTCGGATTGATTATAAAAGATTCGAATAAACACATTGAAGGAAATCCTTGTAGCCCAGACATGAAAAAAATACACACAATTTTATTCGTAAGTACACTCCTCAACTTACGAAGGGCTTTATCTAAGTAAAATATGTGTGATGTTAATTTTTTTTCTCCTCAGAATATGCTCAGTGGAAAAAGACAAGATATTTCCAACGTTAGTTCTTTGGGTGAGACTCGGAAGAAATGAATATACACCAGAAATCAAAGGACATATAATAATAATAATAATAATAATAATAATAATAATAATAATAATAATAATAATAATAGTAGTAGTAGTAGTAGTAATATCAAAAAATACTTTTATTCTAGCTGCACAGTATCAATGATTACTAACTACAAAGTACCAAGCACACATACTGAAATATGTGTTAACCCGAAATGCATGTTTATGATATATATCAAGAAACACGTGACCATCTTATATTAGTTTTCACAGTATTAACCCTCACTGAATATAAAACCTGGCATGATAGATTGGGCCAATATCGGCACTGGAAAAAATGCAATTTGTTAGTGGCATGCAGAGGTCTGGTAGTGCCCGCTGCGATGATTTTGACTGGAACCCCCTACACCGACCTGAAACAGAATTTCTACGGTATGCTTTGTTTATTTTCTTTTGGACAGATTCACTGTTCACAAAGGGTTAATTCAATCATAATTAAAATTATGCTTAAATAAGTTACATTTACACATACAAAATGGACACATTTTATTTATTTCAAATTTGAGTGACAAAAGAATTTTTATGAAGTTCCTTTTTTGAAAAAATAATAACAAGCAACGAGATTTGTTAAGAAGATCGTCATGTGGTGAACGGTGTGTGTCTGTGTTTGTGTTTGTGTTTGTGTGTGTGTGTTTGCGTGTGTGTGTTTGCGTGTGTGTGTGTGTGCGCGCGCGCGTGTGTGTATCATGTTTGGCACGAGAGGTTATTTTTCTCATATATAAAGAACTTACCGCAACTTCTCTATTTAAGAGAAAAAATAGAGTTTTGAAATTATAAAATTAGTGACTTTCATTTTTTTCTAAAATAGTTTATTTGTTTTTATTAATAACTTTTCCTTGAAAAAAATATTATATTCTTTGAGGCTGGGGCCTTTAATATTTTGAGATGGAAAACAATAATGGAATTACAAGACAAGATTCTGAGTGGCTGAAAAAAATGTCACTCCTTTGAAAATTCTAACATTCTGGAGCCTGTTTTGTAGAAGAATGATCACATCTTTTGTTAAGTGTTGGTTTTCTATAAATCAGTCTGCGGAACATTGAATTTAATGACCCCTTCCCAGAGCACCAGATAACAAGCGTTTATCAACAAATTCTTTTGGAACACTTTACTTCTTCGGCTGGAAATAGTTTTTCAATATTTATAAGCGACAAGTATACTAGTCTATCCTGTGACATTGATGAACATAAATAATTTTGAATCATTTTAAGTTTAGAAGCACCTACGAAAGTGAGAGAGCAATAACGACGTTCTTGGTGCAACTTCTCCATTTGCTCACTGGTTGACAAACCACTGCATTGACAAGAACTTCCCTTACTCATATGCAACAAATGAACCATTAGAACTCTGAAAATCTTCCATTCCTTGTTTTAGCAATTTCTGGATTAGTACATCCGCAACTGGTTTCTTTAGTCTCCCCAAATCCTTTACTTACAAGTATAAATTGCTACCGTCATTATCACTGATTTCTTCTTAACTTTGAAATTCTTTATGACAAAATGGTTCCGTCTCATCTTAATTCCCACTCAAAACCTGTTCATCTTTATTTCACTCAGATCCTGCTCATCTTCATTTTTCCGCACGTTCTGACAATCAGAATCTGACAGTTGTATTGACTCATCCTTGTGTTCAGGATCTCTTTCTGTAAACGCAAGTGCAATTTGTGTTTTTCCTTCCTACTTTAAAAACGCTTCCACTACTCTTTTTTCTCTCTCGTCTTCTTCTTTTCAAGCTTTTTCTGTTTCATAGACTGAGAACCACTTACGGTTTCTGTCTTCATCTGTGGGTAAAGGATAGTATTGGGAGATTTTCATTTAAAATTTCAAACTTTAAAATAATACCAAGATTATGTATAAAGTTGACAAAGGGACATCAAAACAATCAAGACCAACAATCAATTTGGGGGAATACCGAGAAAAATGTGCGGGAAAATTCACCGGCCCCTATAGTATAAGCACCTCCAGTATGTCAGCATAAATTTTGAAACTAAGGATTTAAATCAAATTTTTAAAATGGAAACACATTCTTGAAGATTTCTTTTTAGCTTTAATTGAAAGCGAGAGCATTGAATTTAATATATCTAGTAAGAAATATACTCTGTTGTATCTCAAGTAGAAATTATATAGATTGGAATATCAAATATCTGCTCGATTTTTAAAAAAGTCTCTTTATAAGCGGCCATTTACTCACTTTTAAGAAATTTGTAAAGGAAACAAAATTATCGATTTTAAAACTTTTTCAAAAATAAAATATATATTTGTGACACATTATCTGAGAAAAATTACTAAATTTAAAGTTAAATTAATCTTATTTAAAAAAAATGACTTATATCATAAAAATTACTATACAAGCATTTCTTAATGACGAGTCTTGTTTTTCTAATGTCCTTATTGACGTATCGACGAGATCAAATGTTTTGACGAGGTGTACTGATGACATAAATTTAAGAAATCTAAGTGAACGCATATTTATTGAGGATGGTGGGGGTAAACTACGTAGTAATTATTACAAATGAACACATTTTCAGCAATTATCTAATATTTTACTGACATTTAGTTACGTTTAAATATGATTTATGAAAGAATGCTAAAATTTAAAATACTATAAATTTTTTCTTGAATTAATTTAAAATTTAATGACCAAGATATGAATAAAATGTCCGGATAGCGGTAACTCATTTTATGAAATATTATGGTATTTTATTTAATGTTAATTTATTTTTCTAAATGTTTTTCTTTTAATTTTAATATCAAGACATAATCACGCAATGAAAAACGAAGACCAGACAAGCGAATTTCTGTATAAACAGTGACAACACTTACGACACATGATAGAGTCCATAAATATATCGTATATATAAAAGCAATTAACACCTTTTTAATTAAATAATTAGATGGTTTTATTGTATTTTTCGTTTACGATCCAGTGACTGGTGGTTCTAATTTTGTTTTGTTTTTTAAATGATTTATATTCTTCAAGGAATCCTACTTTTAATTAATAGAATAATTTCTGGAACAGAAAGTTCATGAAATTGGTTGGAGCGTAACATATGATAAATATTTGTTGCAAACATTTTCTGAAGCAAATACTTTGCAAAGTAATTGGATTCATTTGTGAATAGTCGCAAAAATTTCATTAAATTCTGAGAATTATTTGATTTTTTCAAGTATTTTCAAATCAATGTTTTTTTTACCGAAAAAGCACAAAAACAATCAACTTAATTTACTAAGTCAATCGCTGATTTAAAAAAAAAAAACAGATATTTAACCAAAATTTCGAACGTGTCAGAGGAGATTAAAAATGTAAAAAGTAACTAAATAATACTTTGTTCTTTCCGCTTAATAATGAATATCATATTTGTTTTTATTGAGTTTCAGGCATATTTATCAGGCTTTGATTTTGTAGCGAAAACGTGAAGGTGCCTATTTTAGTACAATTGAAAGAAAAGATCTACTTCTACAAAGAAAACAATTTAAAATTTTATCATAATACATAATTTTCAATATCAAACAAATGTTGATAAAAGTTGCTAGCAAGTGATTTTTTATTTATTTCATGAAACAAGTTTTAAATTTCTTTAAAATAGAGATAAGAAAAGAAAAAATTACTTATGTTTAAGTCAAATTTTCTTTGGTTTTTCAGTTTTTAGTTCAAAAGTAGTTGACTCTCTGTGTATGAAAATGCAAATGTTTCAATAATGACCAAAAATATCTCTAGTCATTGATTTTATGGTATTCTATATTAGCACCCACCTTTTATATCTTTTGAACTTTCTTTACAGTACCAGTTCAAAGACATGAAAAATCAAAATGAAAGAGCTGACGCCAAAGTCTTGGACTTCTCACATAGGTGTGAAAAATTCAAATATATTACTTACCTGACAATAAGTTATCAGCTAAACATTGATATGGAAATGTTTCGGTATACATCTACTATTCTGCTAATAGTATCAAATATTGAATGAATTCCATGACGAAAGTAGGGAGTTACTTTAGAAAGTATTAATGTTGTATTAAATAAAGTCATTTAAATGTAAAATTAATTGGTCTTCTCCATGCATATATATATATATATATATATATATATATATATATATATATAGGTGTGTGTGTGTGTGTGTGTGTGTGTGTGTGTGTGTGTGTGTGTGTGTGTGTGTGTCATCACCCCGAGAGGCGATCCCACTGTTTATCGAAATTAAATGTGTAATAACATGGATATATAATAAAACGGCATTTTTTTAAAAATTATTTAATTTATCTTTGATTGTGTTAAATGCTTTTTTAAAGAGTTTAAAAAAAATTTCAACTGGGACATTAGTGTACAGTTATTTTATGTCTTGACTAGCCAAGTGTTGGCCACTCAGATTTGTTTCATTTAGTTTTTCAATAAGGTTTCAAATACACCTAAACCAATAAAAGACTTAATCAAGACAAAACAAATCAACAAGCCAGAACATGAAGGAGGATTTTTCTCTATGAACGGCAAGGATTGCCAGAAGGAATATATTGGAGAAACAAGAAGTTTAAACAAACGACTATATCCACAACAGAGACATTTAAAAAAAATACACAACGTGCATTGGTTGTTCACCTTAACGAAAGTGCTCACAGTTTTGACATAAGGATTTTAGTGTAATTAAAAGAGGAAATAATTCACGAATGCGATAATGTCTAGTAAGTGCTTTAATTGCTACTTAGACCACATCAAATTTATATCGATTTTCGCACAACGTTTCAACATTTTCGGCATATTTTTTGCTATCACTTTGTGGGATATTTAAAGACAAAAGATGATGGAAAGAAAGAGAAAAACAATATAGATTAATTTGATTAGATTGCATTGAAACTAACATGCGCATGTGTAGTAAAAAAAACGCCAACAAACCCAGCCAGATGAAGTCCTGACGGGTGAAAGGCATCACAAATATATTTCTTTACATTTTGTCTTTCAATTCCCAGAGTACTGTTTTTAATTATTTATATATATTTATATATATATATATATATATATATATATATATATATATATATATATATATATATATATATATATGTATGTATGTATGTATGTATGTATGTATAAAGGTTTGTCACTTAGTTGAGTGATGATACCTTCGGCACCTCGACTCCAGATTTTCGTAGTTTGACCCGTCTGTCCACGCATCAATCAGTATAGTCAACAATACAGTTTTAATTTGTGTCTTACGATTGCTACGTCCATGAAACTCGCAGAAGTCCAGAACTGTGATGAACAAATATATATTTCCTTTTAATATGCGTAATCTACCACAAAAATGTATAGACACTTCTGAAAAAGAAAAAAAAAATCTCGAATTTCGTAATTTTATCAAATTGCGATGACACTCTACTGTAGTACGATATTTTCCCGGAGATATCATTGTCCTCGTGACTATTGCATCAGCATCTCCTAAAAGATGTTGATCACTGCATAAATCTCGGCCATAAAAAAACTATAATTAAGCATTCATCGCCGAAACTGCAAGGGCAGTTATAGCTACTGTGACACCAGATGTAATGCAATCGTAGAAGTGAGTATGTCTAAGGTGAGTAATTAGTGTGACAGGAGCATTAGTTTTACAGGATTGAGTGGAATTCAGAAAAGTCCGTCCCCATTTTTCCATAGTAAACAAAAGATGATAAGTTTGATGATAAGTGAGGACTGTTCAGCTCCATCCAATACACGAAAGTAAGACTATTTGTTTCGTGTGGTCTGAGTCATTTAACGATTGTGCATGGCAGAAGATTTTCAGTACTTTCTGGAGCGGCACAAGGAAATAGTCATTTTTACATCTACTTATATCAAAGGATCTTTATACGAGTTACACATTTGATCTGGATTTGACTGAAGTTTATCTCTCTATGTGTATCTTTTTGCGTGTGAATGTATATATGTGCACGTGACCGTGTTGTTAGAAAGTTCTCTTTGTGAGCATGATCTCACCATCGACAATTTTCCAGGAAGGTGGTTTCTTGATGTTATCGTTGTGGAGGAGGCGACCACAGCGTGCGGCACCTTTGAAAATTGCTTGGAATCTTAATAACATACAGAAGCAAGCCAACTATTCCAAACTGCATCCATCTCCTGTCGACAATACCAGTGTACCATGGAGGTACATGATAATATATAAGAAAGATACGATCAACCCAAACAATGACACACAGCTTATTTATCATATATGAATTCGAATGCTTATCTCAAGTGTTTCTAAGGGGTCACTTGTAAAGCGCCAAATATTATGTGTGTGTGGGGGGGAAGAGGATTTCATCTGAGCTATCACCATGCATGTGCATCTGTATGTATATATGTACGCATTGTCTATGCCATGTGCAACTATATTGCGAATCCTTATCATGTTTGAGACATGACTCTCTTCACTGCCTTTATTTCTATACATAGAGGAAAGGACTTAGCGTCAAATGCAAGAAGATATAATGCGTGGTTGTCAGCATTAGGACGAGCCCAACATACAAATAACGAATTAGAAAAAAAAAAACAAATAATTACAAGAATTTAAATATCTGGAATTTTTTAAATATCAGTTCTCTTATATGTAGGTGAATGCATGTCAATCTCCTCTCAGATGAAGAAAAGACCGGAAGCAACAGAAATATGATTCTACAGAAGGATGCTGAGAATATTATTGACCGATCATTTGAGCGACGTCGGTTTTTTAGAGAAGATATAAACAAAAAAACGTTATACATAACATCAGAGAGAGACAGTTGAAAGTACTCGTTCACATAATGAGAAATGTGAGCTTGGAAAATGTAATACCCACAGGACAGATTGAAGGTAAGATGAAAAGAGGAAAACAACACATAACC
The DNA here is from genome assembly GCA_964036315.1 of Acanthosepion esculentum. NCBI lineage: Eukaryota > Metazoa > Mollusca > Cephalopoda > Sepiida > Sepiidae > Acanthosepion > Acanthosepion esculentum. The sequence goes on along the minus strand of OZ038482.1, from coordinate 42,323,501 downwards.
TACCTAGAGAGCTAGAGCAACTGAAAGGTTAAGGAGAAATAGATAGAGGCACACACATTAAAAGCTACAGGGGACAGGATTTATGGAGAGTCATAAACGCCAGCTTCCTGATGGAACACAGCTCATAGGAAGAAGAATATTCAAGATATAAATATTTTACTTGCGTATAGGACATGTGTGGTAATTATATGAATCACTGAAAAAGTACAAGATTCTTTAAATAGATTACGTTTTTTGTATTGATATCAGAAATGCTCAAAATCTTAGAACAATTATATTTTCAGTGATTTCCATCTGCCATTTACAAAATTTAAAATAACAGTAATTTCATTTCTTCTTCATAATTCTTTTCTCGGTTTCTCTATATTTCATATCATGATTCGTCTTTCTTGGTCAATGTGTGTATGAATGTGGTATTTAACAATTTCCCAATTCTTCGTTTCACGCTTCAAGGTGAAAAATTGAATCGTATATTACAGTGGAACCTTATGATAATCGTTATGCATGGTCATATCTTTCTCACAGCCGAAATGTAGCAAGCCTTACTGCTATTCCCATCGAAAGTCTTCAGATCCGCCGATCCGTCAGTTCTAAACTTTAGAGCTAATTCCTACCATGCCACGCACATTGTAGCAAACTAACCATTTACCTCCGTATCCCATTGTTGATATATAAGTTAAACTACGGCATCTTCTTTCCACGAACGGATGCTTCGTGGAACCGACTACCAAGGTGACGCTTCCGCGGTCACTACAAAAATTAACCTGTTCAAATCTAGGAGTATTGTTGCATATGCTGGGAAGTCGACCTCACCAATTTAATACAATGTTGTATAGACCCTCACTCATATCTTGTTTCTTCTCTCTCTTCTTCTTTCGGCCTAGGGTCGCGATAGGATTTGGGTTCCGGAGATGAAAAATCAGCAATTTGAACTCATCTAATTTATTAATCTCTTCGACGTCTAATTTTCTAAATATCCATTGGGGGCGCTCTCCCCAAATGGGGAGCCGTTTCAACCACCTAAGAAACACGTTTGCATTGTTTGACGGTTTAGACTCGACTCTGTGAAACCCCTTTCCCTATCTATCATTCCCACGATCATTCAGCCAATCAAAATCGACTTTCTTATTTTGTACTGTATCTGATCCCTAAATAAACTGAGGACGTCAGAGTAGAGATACGCTTCCCGCTAATAACCATAGTCTGCTAAAATGTTATTTAACAGTCTCTGTTATCTTACACACATATTACCATTAGATTTGTCGCTTATTCTGTAACACTCTACATCGAATGGCTCTTGGGACCGGTAAATTTTGAAAATTATTTTCAAAGAAAAACACAAAATGACTGATGTCTCCGGGAAAGAAGCTATTAAAGTATTTTTTTAAAATATTTTTAAGCGATTTCAATGCTGGAATGTAAATGTTAATATTGAAATATGTTGCAATGACATTTTCCGTTTGTCATCATCAACACATTTTTAGATGTTATGCACTTTTGGCATGTAGGTTGTCATTTTCTTCATTAGCCTTGAATCGCCATGATCTCAAGGGAAAATAGTGAATCATTTTCCGCAGTTTTGAACATTGCATTCTTATGGACATGCTGAAACAAGAGACCCTAGTGCAGCCTAGTATTTATGATTTAGTTGCGAAGAGAATAGATGGATTAAGACTTTTGTCAAGCGTATTATTACGAAGGGAACGCAGCTGATTAGACAGGAATTTGACCTCGGTTAACTGATTCCATTCATCTATAACATTTATGCAACAAGTATAATTTTCTCCCTTTTCTCATGTCAGTATCAAATGATTCTACACTTCAGGCATTTTAAATTGAG
>OZ038482.1:42291661-42316661 GCA_964036315.1 Acanthosepion esculentum | reverse complement strand
GAAGAAAGACAAATGCAACTCCAGGAATTAATATTAAAAATAACGGAAACGCACAACAAAAGAATATCGAAAACAGGCGACTTTTTCTCAAGACGCAGTTTGGAACACAATAGAAACATTTAAATACTCTCTAGAAGATGATAAAAATTTCGGGGACAATTACAGACGTCATGAAGATATTTTCAACATTGATTGCTAAAATTGGACGGAAGCTAAGAAGCTACGGTTATTACTCAGGAAATTGGGAACAGAGGAATACACAAAATATGTGGACTATATTCTACCGAAAAAGACAAAAGATTTGACGTTTGATGAGGCAGTTACATGCCTTAAGGAGCTCTTCAGTTCAAAGATTTCACTTTTTCATAAAAGGTGGAAATGTCTCAACCTCGTAAAAAGCGAAAATGAGGACTACTCCACGTTCGCCGCAATTGGAAACAAACAGTGCGATAATTTTAAATTGGTAGAATTAACTCCGGACAATTTTAAGTGTCTTAATTTCGTACAGGGATTAGTCTCAGCCAAATGATTCAGGATTAACGCTACAAAAATTGTCAGAAGACTTTCAAAAATGCTTGAGCATAAAAAATGACTCTAAGGATATCGAGAAATCGGGAGTAGCACACATACATAAGTTGAACAAAAGAAAAACCAAAATGTTATGACAAGAAAAACAAAAATGTTATGATAAAGAAAAAATTACTAGGTATAAGGCGATTAATGACAGTGATCAAAGCAAATATAATCACCCCATCTGCATGTTACAGATGTGGTGGATTCCACTGGAATAAATATTATCGATTTAAATGCAAGAACCTTTTAGCTTGTGGAAAAATGGGACATAAGTCATCTCAATGCAGAACTAAAAACACACTAGTAGGGTAAGAACTACTAGAATGGACTACGAAGACAAACTAAACACAAGAAAATACGTGGAACCCGAGATCTTAAATAAGAAGGTAAAGTTACAGTTAGAGTCAGGATCGGATCTAACTATAATTAATTTACAAACATGCAGGAAGCTAAATAGACCGACCATGATGCATACACAGAAAATAGCCAAGTCTGTTACAGGGAAGCGTATCAATTTTGAAGCTGTAATTCTAAACCTAAAATTCCATGGAAAAACGAAAAGATTGAATATATTTGTAATGGAAGACACAGGATATTTGGTGGGCACAGACTGGATGCAAAAGTTTGACGTATGGGATTTACCAATTAGCTCATTTTGTAAGAAAATAGAGTGCGAGCCATCAGAAGTTACAAAATTAAAAGATGTAATAAGGTTGCAACTAAAATTGATCTAAAGGAAAATGTTCGGCTAGTATTCAAGAAAAAGCGAAACGTGCCTTTCCCAACCATAGAAAAAATGACAAGGAGTTAGATAGATTGCTACAAACTGGAATCCTTTCACAAATCAAATTCAGTGAATGGGCAGCACCAGTGGTCTACGTAAAGAAAAAATCCGGAGAGACCCGTGTTTGTGAAGATTTCTCGACTGAGTTGAACAAGGCTATCAAGGTTTATCCCTACCCATTGCCAAGCCCGGAGGAAAGATTTACCAAGCTTAACGATGATAAGGTATTTTCTAATAATTGATTTAAGTGAAGCTTATCTTCAGATTCCAGTAGAAGAAGAAAGTTCACAAATTTTATGTATCAATACTCACAATGGACTTTACAAATTTAACAGATTGCCATTTGGGATAAAATTATCACCGTCAATCTTCCAACAGACTATGGATACCATGCTCATGGGACAGAACTTTGCTACTGCTTACTTAGACGACATTTTAATCAAAAGCGATAATGTAGAAGAACACGCAACAAACATTAAAGAAGTTTTTAAAACAATGCAGGATTTTGGTTTTAAAGTGAAGGAGAAAAAAGCGATTTTTTTCTAAAAGAAATCAAGTATCTAGGACATATAATCAATGAAAATGTCAGAAAGCCAGATCCAGATAGGGCATCTGCAATAAAATATATGCCTGAACCTAAAAATGTCGCAGAGTTGCAAAGCTTTCTTGGTTTAGCGAACTATTACGGTGAATTCATTGAAAACATGCACAGATTGAGGGATCCCCTCAATAACAAACGGATCTGGACGGAAGATTGTCAGAAAGCTTTTAAGGAGGTCATAAAGAAATTAACGTCTGATCTAGTACTGACGCATTTTGATACCAAAATGGAAATTGTCATTGCTAGTGACGCAAGCTCACACGGTGTCGGAGCTTGTATATTAAAAAAGATACAGGATGCCACAAAGAAACCTATAGCTCACGCATCTAGATCGTTGTTACCAGCAGAGAGGAATTATTCGCAAATTGAGAAAGAAGCGTTAGGCATAATATTCGCCATAACTCGCTTCCTCAGATACATATATGGAAGAGAGTTTACTCTTCAAACTGATCATAAACCTCTTCTCACTATATACGGATAGAAAAAAGGACTACCAATTTACACAGCCAACAGACTTCTGAGATGGAGAACTATGTTATTGAATTATAATTTCAAACTAGAGTTCCTACCGTCGGAGAAAATTGGTCATGCGGATGGATTATCTAGATTGGTAGCTGCGAAATGCGAACCTCTGGACGACTCTGTAATTGCGGCTTTGCGAGCCGAAGACGAAAATAGTTCTAAACAATAGAGTAAGGGAATTACCAGTGACCTTGTTAGAAATCAGAAGAGAAGCGGAAATGGATGAATTCATACAAAGTACAAACAGAAAAATAGAAGAAAAAGAAGGAAATCTAGCTGACAGTTTTTCAATTTGTGATCACGTATTACATTATAATGAAAGAGTGATCATACCCAAATCTTTTCAAAGATGAATTCTGAAGGACTTTCATCTAGGAAACCCAGGAAAAAATCGTATGAAAGCGTTAATGAGAAGTTTTGTGTACTGGCCTAATATGAATAACGACATTACTCAAATGGTAGAAAAATGTAGAGGCTGTGCAGCGGCAGCAAAGGCATCACCTATTATACAAAATCCATGCGCTAAGGTGGACAGAAATTGGTCTAGGATCCATGCGGACTATGCAGGACCCATAGATGGATATTGCTATTTGATAACGGTAGATAGCTTTAGGAAGTGGCCAGAAGTTTTCAGATAAAAAACCCTACGACGGAAAACTATTAATTGTCTACACGAGTTATTCGCAAGTTTTGGCGTTGTAGATTGCCATGTAACGGTTAATGGTACCCAATTCACCTCGAGCGATTTTCAGGAATTCTGTGCGACTTATCAAGTCAAACATATTAAAAAAGCACCATACCATCCACGATCTAACGGGCAAGCCGAAAGGTTCGTGGACACGCTTAAGAGAGCCTTGAAAAAAGCAGAGGACGTACCAACAGAAAGAGCCATACAACAGTTCCTACAAGTCTACACAATCGCCCAGAACTGAAGCACACCATCTGGCCTTTCGCCATCTGAAGTGATGTTTGCCCGCAAAATACGGTCTGTTTTTGATAAACTATTACCCAGAAAAAATAAAAACCGGCATACACCGATAGTGACTAAAAGATCCTTCAAACCAGGCGAACGGTCTATTTCAGAATGTGCAAGAATAATATGGCATACTGGGAACAAGGTACGGTATTAAACAGACTGGGAAATGTTCTATACACGATCCAAGGTGAAAAATTAACTCACAGGAGAGAAATAAATCAGATACAGATAGATGCTAACTCTTTTTTATTTGTTTTTGTTTTACTTCTTTTTCACATAAATTTAATTTCTTTTGCAGATTAAAAAAAAACTTTGAGAGTTTTGGCGATTAACAAAGATTGCCGACCAAGAAGCATGCTCCAGGATTGAACAGCGGTCAGTTATCAAGTTTTTGGCTGCTGAAGGGTGCAGAAGAATGTCAACTGTGTATGGTGCCACATGTCTCAGCCAAAAAATGTCTACAAGTGGGCTAAATTGTTTAAAGAAGAACGGAGCAGTGTTGAGGATGAAGACTGTCCTGGGAGGCATACAGAAGTAAGGTCTCCTGAGGTGATCGAATCAGTCAATGACCTCATTCAGTCTGACAAAAGGGTGACAGTGGATGACATTGCAAGGACTTTGAGCTTATCTGTTGGGACAAACGCAGGGGTCATCAGTCAGAAGGAGTCACCTTGCATCATGACAACGCAAGGCCTCACACAGCAGCCCAAACGGTGCAGACCATGAACGAGCTGGGATGGGAACTGCTCCCTCATCCGCCTTTCAGCCCAGACCTTGCCCTTTCAGACTCTCATCTGTTTGGTCCCTTGAAAGCATTCAAGAGAGGCACGAAGTTTAAAAGTGACGATGAAGTCAAAAGTGTTGTGAGCGACTGGCTGAGACATCAGTCCAAAGGTTTTTACGCTGAGGGAATACGGAAGCTTGTGCACAGATGACAAAAGTGTGTGACATTTCTGGGAGACTACGTTGAAAAAAAAGTAACTTTCTATTTGTATTAGGAGTACTTATACCGAAAAATTCACCTTATTTATTGAATGACCCTCGTGTATATATATATATATATATATATATATATATATATATATATATATATATATATATATATTCACAGACAGTACTGTTTCGCTGTATCACAGCTCCTCAGTTCGACTAGACATCCGAATGCCTCAAGCCAGAATTGAAACACAACTAATTTGGTGTCAGCCAGAGCTACCTTCACACGGTAGAGTTACACAACTAAATATAGCGTATTGTTTTTACAAATGTAAACAAATGTCCATCAGCCAAAGTGCTCCATTCATTTTACTGAAGAGCTTTGCATTAGTGCAGGTGGCTGTTGTTTATAGAATTAGCTTATCACTCAACAGTGTTCAATTGAAATGTATTTTCAAGAGCTATATATATATATATATATATATATATATATATATATATATATACATATATATATATATATATATATATATATATATATATATATATATATATATGCGAAAGCTAAGGAGAAACACAAAATCTTCCCAAATCTATAAATAAATATATATTATATATATATAATCTTGTATGGAAGTATTTTTCCTCATAGAGTATTCTTTTCTTGTTTTATATTGCTTTCCACAGATCTGTACTATATAATTTCGACCAGACTCTGTTTCTTTGAAATCATCTAATACAAATATCTATGTAACTATTATACTTCTTTCTGTATCTTTGTTTTATCCCGCTAAACAGATAGATAAAATTAAAATCTGCTTTGAAAAGAAACTAAGCGCCAAAATGCTCGCAACATACGATCGATTTGTTCGTTTAAAATTAGCTCCTAAACATTAATATAATATTTTTAGAATTTTAAAAATATTTTATGTATTTTCAATATCTCTATCCTATTCATTTCTTTTTTCTATTCTACTGATGCGCCAATTCTCTTTAAAATAATAGAAACCGAAGTTATTTTTTTAAAATTTTATTACGTTTTAACATGACATCCGTTGTTTTGAACTTTTTAAAATTGCAACAAATTTATTCTTTTATTAAGTGTTTTACAACACAAATTTTAATGTATTTTTCATTTTTACGATAATATCTGTGTGTTTACAAAAAAAAACTGTCACAGTTTCGATTATCTCTCAAATAAAATAAAATTCTCTTTAAACATTTATTACATTTTAACTGGACAGTTTTAATTTTCTTTGAATAGATAATAAACTGACGTAATAGCCGTGTAGAAATCTTTGAAACATCAATTTATAAATTCTTTCAATAAAGAAAGAAATCGATTTTCAAAGGGAAGTTGAACAACATTGTGAAAGTGATGTTGAAACAAGACGTAATTCAGACGATTAAAATTCAAAAGTTGATTGTCAGATAAACATACAATGATAATTCACTTACTTTTTTTATTACGACTACTACATATTTCTTTATTCGAACGTGTCATATCCAGGACGTCGGTCTGCATATCCTTCTATATATTTTAGGTTAACTATATGCTTTCCGCTATGGTTAAGCATTAGAAAAATGGACATCACTATTGTTACTGTTTAAATTACATCATGCTATTCTAAAATAAACCCTTTTCTTAAATGATCATATTTCACCCTCCGTGCGATTTGAAACTTTCGGAGAAGCGTTATATTTAGTTTTATTTATACTAACAATGAGATTATGCGCATATTTATATATATATAATTAAGTAATTCATTGAGTCCGAAAGAAACTCAACTGAAGTTCTCTTTAACCATAGGACTGTATCCCCCTGAGCCAAGACTACTATCACCAAGCCGGTCAAACTGAAGCATGAGAAGCCAGAACAAGCAATGATAAACATATGATAGAAATTGTACGGATGATTTGATAATTATAATTAAGTAATTCATTGAGTCCGAAAGAAACCTTCTATCATATATATATATATATATATATATATATATATATATATATATATATGTATGTATGTATGTCTTACCAGGTATTAAGAAGAGCGTTGTCATAATGTGTGAGTATGTTAAATAATTAATTATTATAATTTATAATATGGAGACAAATATTTCTTCATCTGAATAAGTGAATAATATAGAAACGTATAATTAATAGCCCAATTTTTAGGCTCCTATTCTTATTACCCGTGATTTATTTTAATTATTTGTAATTAATACAAGATATTCGTGTCACTCTTATGCAAAGCTTGGTCAATCAACTTTTCTACAGGTGGGATAATATGTTTGCTTTCCAGGGAAATTTTTAACATAAATTGCCCAATGTCTTCTGAGCACTTTCGGCTTTAAGAAGATATTGAAAGTGCTTTTTATGCTTAATTTTCCACAATTTAAACTCATGAGCAACTCATTGTAAAGAGGATCTACAAAATGTTTATGATAACTGTGTTAATTATCTGTAATTATTCATACTCTAGTTTTCCTTTAATGTCCTCCTCTTGTTCAACGCCATTTACATGTTATCTACCATGGATATCAGAATTGCATCTTATATAGTAGCGACTTTATAGTCAGAAAATGACATTTCATTTATTCATTATACTAATTATTGTTTCATGAAAGTTATTCCAACAAAATGTGAGTGTTTAATGGTGGTAATCGTAGTGTTCAGCATCTTTAAAATGTCCCTCAAAGATATACTACACATTGATCCACCTATTTTGAGCGTAATTGGGTAGACACAACTGAAGGTACAATGGTTTTGCTAGTGTGACGTCCTATACATATGGCAGCTGCTGATCCATGGTCTTGTCCTGGTAGCGGCGCCACTTGAGACGCTGACCACGAGGGGATGGTGTGATTCTGCACTAACGACACCTTATGTGAGTCAGTCTAACCCTGGGACACTCTAACCCTGCTTGTTACCACGGCATAGGATGTTAGATTCTAACTCTTGTCTTGGTCGCGATTGATGTCTGGTTAGATACAGCATCAGCCTTGTCCTCCTCAGCTCGCCTCCAACGTCTGGTTACCGAAGCAACTACTTTGATCTCGGTTCAAACTAACCACGTTTGAATTTGATCTTAGGTTGACAAGATCAATCAGGCGTCGGGCCGCAGTGCGAGCCGAATCCGGGTCAAGGGTGACGCCGCACAAATGAATATAGAAGAAAAATAAAGGAAGAATTCAAGGAGTACAAATGTTGTTAAGGAATAACAATTTACTTTCTATCTGTTTGTTGGATACCGTGGCACGTCTTTCTCTCCCCCAGCCCACTTCTATGGATTGTGACACTTCTGCGTTTCTTAGTGAGTTTTAGTATCTTAAGTTGTGTTTCCGTAAACGGATTTTGGTATCTTCAATCGATGTTTGTTAACTGGCCTTGGTGGAAAAATCTAAGTCGGACTTCACTGAAGTGTTCTTGGCTAGAATTCTAAGTCGAAAGGCGTGGAATTCGTGCGGTCACCTGCTGCGAGGCTTATTCTTAACTGCCAACTGCCAACTGCCGAACTCTGGAACTGGGACTCTACTACGCCCGGGGACGTTCGTTTCTATGGACGTCGACCAAAACCCGGTGTGGGGCCAGACGCGGTCTGGATTCTTCGATAATTTCAAATCCCCAATAAGGATTTTCTTTGTTTCCGGACAGGAAAATTTATCACTTTCCATTTTTGGAAATCTATCGATCTTTGTTTAGATGGGCTTCCCCCTTTCCTGAGAAGAGGTCGCCGGATAATTACCCTCCTAAGACTCTTCCTCTTCATACAGGTACATCATACCAAACCCTTCGAGGGGCGTCAACAACAATTCCCCTCCTCATATCCTCACATTCTATGAGTAGAGATCGGAGGATAATTATCCCCTTAGGCTTATCCTTTCTCACAATGTTACCTCACACTAACCTCCTCGTGGCCGTCAACAAGTTTCTCCTTCTTTACCATATTTTTCTCCTCTGCCTATCACTTCATGCTACCCTTGTGTGGGTGTGGTTAGGCTGGTGTTAGCTTACATTGACACTCCAAGGCAAAAGAAATGAAAGAAAAAGAATTATTCTTTTCCCGTGTCATTCAAAATCTTTATGAACGCCACATTGCGATCATTAAAAAAAAATTCCTTTCAGTTATCATCAGAATTCTTTTAGACCCCACAGAGTGTGCTTGTAGAATTCTTTTATCTTACTTCAGAATCTGGTAATTATCCAGCACATTTATTGCTGTCTTTTTAACTATTGTAATCAACCTTTAAATGGGAGATTTTTATTTGATGAACAAAATCCCTTTTCCTTTTCTCGTTTCAACTGTCCAGGTCACCATTTCTGGAGACAGAAATCCTTCGTCGTTTACACAGTTTCTGTCCATATCAATGTTTTTGTTTCGCTTAATTCGATTAATTCCGTCTTTCTTGTTAACCGAATTCCCTTGAGCCCCTTTTTCCACGCGCATTTGACCGACATTCGAAATCTCGGGTGCCATCCATACGTGTGGTCAAAACCGTTGTTCTTATCAGGATATTAATTAATGTTGACAGACCTGAGATCCGCTTTCCTACCACTTTCTGCTTCCACGCATTGCAAATGAAAACAAATAAAAAAAATCTTTTACCCATTCTTTGTTTGTAAAAAGAAACAAATAATGTCGCTCAGTATGTCTTTCTATCTATCTATTGCTTTAAGTAATTCCCGTTATTAATTTATGTGATTAATTAATTAATCAGTTAACCAACGTAGCTAAATAGTATCACACTAGCATAAAGAGATATGTCATCGTGTCTGGTGGTTTGAACATAAGAGCTTTTCTCAACAGTTTATCACGCAAGATGTTGCGATCTTTCCAAAAAAAGCACTAATTAAATCCGCGCAGCGTAGTTACAGTATAAACCACAATGCGTCCGATTAATGCTGATGAAACACAAACATGACTTATCAGCCATTTTGTTGTAACCTAGTAATAGTTAGTGAATTAGAAATAACAAAAACAGAGGTTGGAAATGAAATGGTAATGTTTATATCAACAACATACAATACTCGCCAGCGGCGTGAAGTAGGTAAACCACTGCTAGTTGTGTACTACTTAGCATATTACACCCACTTGAAACAGTGTTCAACGTATTTATGAGGATTGGGACACACCTGTTAATGTTCATAGATACGGTATATAACAACTACATTTCAGCCAAATCCAGGCCGAAGTGCCACGCAAGCGTTATGATTCGTGGAATGAGGTGATTGTGTTGTAGTAAATGGAGATTATATGTATATGCATGATGTTTGAAAAGGTTGAGGCAGTATGAAAATTTATAAATTATGGAGAAAAAAATTCCACACTGAGCATCGGTTTACCAACAACGAATTTCTTTAATGATTAAGGACATTTCATTACACTAAAATTCAAGAGGAAATTATCAGCGTATTAAGGGGGTCAGAGGAAACATTCATAATAGTTAGTAAAGTGGTGTTTGAGGTATAATGAACCAAAGGTATTTTCAAGAAATACATACTTTTCCAGGTTCGGCTTTTAAAAGTACAATGGTAATCATGTTATACTGAAAAATGTTACTAATATTTGGGTTGATTGAGGCAAACTAGTTTCACCATTCTACAAGATGTGTAGATGACGCTTTCGCATCTCTCTCAAATTATACTTAATTTACATATATCATTAAATGATATATCTATAGTAACCATTTTTATATTGAAGAAAATACTCTGTTTGTTATATGATACACTTTTATCTTAGTAGGAAAGTATCGGCATACACATTAATTTATTGATCTGTGAAGTGGAACCTTTTATTAAATTTCAGCCAAATACAGGCTGAAGTGCCAAGCAAGGGTTATGTGTCCTGAATGAGGCGATTTTTTTTGTAGTTAGTGCCGTTTATATGTATGTGCATGATATTTGAAGAGGTTAAGTCAGAAGGGACATTTTTATCTGGTTTGTAGGATGTTCTGGCATATGGAAAGCATCAGTAAGATTATCCACGATCCGGATTAGCTTGTAAGCGATGGCGGAAGATTTTATAGAATGTATCTTCTTCATCGTTTATATTTGAGTGTACTAGCCACACTTTAACGTACATATTGGAGTTGATCCAAATTGGAATGATAGCTGCGAAATGATCAGAGAAATTATCATTTATATTTTCATCTGTTCTATTAAAAATTACCATTCCATTATTATTAGAACGATATAAACTGAATGCGAACTCACACTATGGACGAGCATATGAATGGGATATCAAGTTCCTCATTTTTAGGGTATCTCCCACATGAGAACATATTTTTTGATATAGTCGGTAAGCCAGTGGGCATGAGAATATAGATTGTATTGCCATGTATACAGAGGTGAGTATCCAAATCATTAGGTAAGTTTTGGCCACTTGCATATGGAATGTCTTCTCTGAATATTTGGAATGTTGACTCCTTATACAAGTGTAGGAACTGGCGTAGTTATAATCTACATTTAATTGATCATTTCAATTTGATTTTATACTGTAGATTATCTATAGACATATTTTGGTATGGGGAGTTGTAGAACTGAGACAGCAAAACAACATTAAAAACAGATGGCATAAAATGTAAAACTAAGAAAATTTCCTTTGATCAATTTATTAATTAATTGGCACAAGTCTCTCTTGAAAATGTATATATTATCATGGGATTCCCAAACGGAATGAACAGTATGGTTCAGAACACATTAACATATGCGCAGTAGAATAAGTTATTATTATACTGTAGATTATCTGTAGACATGTTTTGTTTTGTAGAGTTGAAGAACCCAGACAGCAAAACAACACTAAAAAAGATGGTATAATATGCAAAGAAAAAATGATCCCGTGATTAATTGATTAATTAATTGGCACGATTCACAATTGTAACATATCATGTGATCGATGACCAAACGGAAAGAACAGCAAGGTTTGGATCACATTAACATATTTGCAGTAGAGTAGGTTTATTATTATAAACCTGCTAATTATGCTAGGAAACATCACGAATGCCTTTATTTCCAGCAATAAAGAGAAAATCCAGGACTGAAAACAAATTGCAGGTATGCCAACTGAAGGGAATGCATTTATTTTATCTGGGAATTAATGCAGCATTATTCATCCATGAATTTAAAAAAAAACGTTATAGGGAAGATAGGAGTTACCGGCTCCGATGTAGTTCCACTCGATTGTGAATACTGTCCCCTACATTCGTACGAAATTATTGTCAAATGTGTAGTGTCATGCCATATCACTAGCGTTTAATCGAACTTAGAATAAAGGTCGATGGAACTGAATCCTTATCAATATTCCCCCCGTGGCAGTGCATGTTGTGATAGTTTATGGCTTGATCTTGGAGAGTAAAGTGATTCTACCGTGTTAAATAGATTTGATTGTCTTTATCAGTTTTCGTATTGACAAAGTCTAACATTATTTTCATCATCGTTGAAGTACAGAGAAGCGTCAACATTATATTAACGGAAGAAAGTCAAACATAACTTTCATGATCATCATTGTACTCAGCACTTAAATTGTACCATTTCCTTTGATTATGAAAGAATTTCACATAAAAACAATAATAGTGTATTTAGAAATATTTCAAGATTCATACGGATTTCGTTATTAGCATCAGTTTTATAAGTAACATTATGTGCTAAATAATATCAGCGTTCGTATTGTTCCATATGACTTCTAATATGTTCAACAATGAATCAATTTTTCAACGTATTTGCCGTGTCGATTAAGTTTTATATCGTCAACAATATTATTATTCGTCAGTCAGTGATGTAACTGCCATAATTAAAACACGATTGGGGTACCGCGTGTATTTCGATTCCTGACTGTCGTTTTTTTCTCCGGTACACTTGTTGTCAATCAAAAGTGTAGGGCGCAATGTGTCCTACTATTTAACCCATAGAATAAGTGATGGATTGTCACCCTTCTCAAGGTTGCAAGTGCTTAAGTGAATGTAATGATCAAGGCAGGAGTTCGAACTCAGTTCCACAAAATCTCAGTTTGTGTCGATATTCATTACACATCAAAAATAATTTAATAATAAATATTTACACAAAACTGGCTTCAAACGTATTGAAATAAAGTTATGTTGAGAAAAGAGTCTGGAGCTTTAAATGTAAAATAATAATGCAGAAATTTTATAGAGATTTTACATTGAATAGGTGAGTGAAAAACACGCTTTGTTATACAATTGATTAATAACCAAATGGAAAACAATGTTTTGTGCGAAGACGATTTGTCTTTAAAACTTCATCGGGCTAAATGTTATTTGTTTCTTTGGGCAATTCCATATGCCTTGGAGTTGCTGAGTCATACAAAAAGACAACCGTTGGTTTTAAATATACATACGGAGGAAACGAGGAAAATTGACGAATGCTGACATTTTAAAATATAATACATTTATAAATGTATATGCTAGCAAATTCCTTTTAGTTTCATATTTTCTGTCCTTGTTTTTAGGACTTTACTTATTAAGTATACCACATTGTTATGACAAAAGATCTATAAAGAAAAGTGGGAAATTAAAAGAAACTGGACGCAAATTTACTGTACATAATCTCGTGCTTAAAGTACATTCTACCAACATTCTCTCAGTAAATCGCTTTCGCATTTAATTAAATCAACATTATTTCAATAAAAAGTTAGGGCCAGATTAATTATGGAGTTCAACAAATACACTGAGTGTGTTGTTTTGTAAAAGATCAGAATTTTTATTCCTATCATCTTGCCTTTAAGTTCCTAGGAGTTAATCCTATATATTACTTGTGGCAGTTATTACCAGTGATAGAGTAACTTCATCCTTCCCTAGTACATTATTATTATATATTATTTTGTATTAATAAAAGAAAAACATTTTTGTTTAAAAATAGTTGTTAAACATTTAAGTTAAGCTTATATAAATTATTTTCAATTGTACTTGTGGTACAGTTGGTTAGTAGAATATCATGATCATATTCGTTGTGGTTGCCAGAACTTTCGACTTTTCTATTTTGAAATATTTTGCGAACTTTCTTTTTCACATTGAATATGAAATAATTGGGGCACTGGAGAAAAAAATAAAATTATTTCCAATGTATTTCGCCTCGTCATAGATTTATTGAGGGCTATGAATTGTGAGTGTTCTTAAATAGAATCTGATAATTATACCGGATTTATTTATTGTTATGTTGAGAATAGAAATTGATTAAATATTTTTATTGGTTTATTTGTGGTGAACACATAGATTTACATCTCTCACACGTTTATATATATATATATATATATATATATATATATATATATATATATATATATATAGAGAGAGAGAGAGAGAGAGGCAGAGAGAGAGAAATAAAAAGGTATATTTCATTCAGACATAATTGTAAGAAATATATATGTGTGTGTTTGTGTGTGTACCTGCTTGTGTGTGTCTGCGTGTGCGTACACACTTTTGTGTTTGCAAAAATTCTGATGTAAATATCACTGGACATAATTATATATGAGACAAAACAATGAACAGGCATAAAATCATAAAGACTAGCGCATTGTTCGTGTATGCAAAATGTATGTAGTCCTAGAGATTATGAAGTTAAATGAAGTGGTATACGTACGTGTGCATCTCCCAATGGGAAACGCGTTTTCACGTAGACCTATATCCTAGCATATCTAAGGAATAGAGGAAAAAGAATATAAGAGAAAATAATACGGTCTATTTATATTCTTAGACCGTCCTGTGTATGACGATAAACTACACCCCCTTCCTGGGTAAGACGATAAATTACCTATTTAATTTTGTCGGCATCAAATAACCCATTGAGTATGAATGCCGAAAACAAACCAAACCAAATCAATTATGTCCGTAGAACACATCTCATAGCGGCATTGTTTTATTAGGAATATAAGTTCGGGATAACTCCATGATATGAAGGAAAGAAGCTTTCCTTATATGATATACGTTTGTGAAACATCTGAGTGAAATCACGCATAAGGCTCCAGTAATAATCTGACATGATTTGGGCATTCTATTGACTTCCTCCATAGACTTGGTGGAAACGTTCTCTCTGTTATTTGTGTGCATCATCAACATTTTCAGGGAATCTGTCTAAATGGCTAAACAGGTAGTGGAATTTGATACTCATTCTTGTTCCATGATCCACGATATTTAGCAACACTTCACCTAGTTTCTGGCAGTGATCCGCTTTCCTTTTGCCCAGGAAGCCTTTTGCAATTACGACAAAAGTAGTTCCCGCAGCAATCATGTATTTCAATATATGTTTTTGCATTTAATTGATATATTACCAAAATTGCAAAGAAATATATTGAAATACATAAAATGACATTTCTTCCATAAAATCGGCATTAACTTCAAGTACGGCCTGCACACTACTTCGGAATCACATGCAACAATTCCAGGCAGTTTGCTTGTTTTAGTGGGTGAATGCTGCCATAATCCTTGCCTTCACTTCATATTTTGTGTTACAGGGATTTTTCTTTGTCTCTCGCTCAACTACGCCCCACACATAATAATCAATATTTTGCAATCTGGGGAGATAGGTGGCCAGATGTAGGGCGAAACGTGGTCGCAGACAAGTATGACTGTGTTCTCTTATATGTGTGGCATGATGTAAATTCCTGTTGCCACGCGAAGGGTCTTCCAGCAACAACACTCTTGACACAGGGCAGAGCAGCACCACCTCCTCATGGTACTTGATGTAAGCCTTTGTGTTGAGTCTGATGCCCTGTTTAAAACTAAATGCGGTATAACTTAACCATCAAATGATCACTCTGAACACAATCGTAATCACATTTACGTTCATTCAGCTCTTCCCGAATCCTCAGTAATCTCCTCAGATTGACACCCAAACACTTCTATGATCGTTTTAGACTACAGCATGCATTCTGTAAATTTCTGTCAGAGAGAATCGCGTTACGGTGCTCTTTGTCTCACAGACAATGCAAGAGCTAAATTAAAAATATAAAATGGTGACAATCTACCAATTACACCTTGTATAAGCAGGTATAATACAAAGGAAACGTAGATTAAACGTTTGATATTAAGAAACAAAGCATAAACATTAAGAAATAAAATATGTCCCCTTACCCGTGCCTAAACTGATGTAAACGCAAATTACATCCACTCAATAGGGCAGGAGTAGTTATAAAAACAAAGGTTTTATTATCTCGATGTTATCTCTATCAAACTCAGATTAGGGATATATGACAGTAATGAGAATGATTTCCACTGAAATGCATTCAGTAATCAATAAATCAATACTAATTTGGTATGAAAATTCGCAAAACTTTCTTTAAAATAATCATTCAGGAAAATTAGGTTATTGAAGACCAGTATCTGTTATTGCTCTTTCCAACATATATAAGGTTTTACTTCGGAATCTTTTATTTGGATATAGTTGAGCATTTAATATGATGCACCAGTCTATCTATCTATACACACACACACACACACACACACACACACACACACACACACAAACACACACACACACACACACACATATATATAAATATATATATATATATAATATAAATTAATAAGATGATAATATTATCAAAGTAATACAAATACAACAGAAATATAATGAATTTAATAAATAATACAAAATAACAAATATTATTTAGTTAATAAATTATCATAACTTAACAACTTTAATATTAACAATAAAAATAACAAAAAATAATTTTAATTTCGAAGAAAAAGGTAATTTCGAAGAATTGACAACAGCAAAAACAATGACGTATACAAAACAAACATTCATGAACGTGAACGTGAAAAAAGAAAGTTAAATTCATAAATGCACGCGTGTACAAACGGATTGAAAAAGTCAGTGAATAAATTGGAAAAAAATGAAAATATCATTTAAAAAATAGAACCACTTGTAGAATTTTCCTTCCCAAAAAACTTCGAAGTCGAGGATAACAACAAAAAGCAACAAAATGATAGTAAAGTTATGTAATCATTTTGTGTATATATATATATATATATATATATATATATATACAAAATGATTACATTTATATATATATATATATACATATATATATATATATATATATATATATATATATATATATATATATATATATATATATATAGTCTTAAAATGTGCTATATTTATGCGATAAAGTGCTCAATATCAGAGATAGAGCGTGTGTAAATATAAAAGTGAACATAGAAGTCAACACTTAGAGGCGAGAGTCTATTTCATGCAAGATGCAATCGTCAGGCCACGAGTAGTGTTATTTTTCTCGGCTATTTATATATGTACAGGACAGTGGTGTATTGTGGGTAATCTATTCTGGCAGATATTTTACCGGAAGTCGTTTATGTGTTTATTTGTGTCAAATTATTTTGCTTCTTTTTATTTAATTTATTTTTGTTTTTTATCCTTTACATTTATTTTATATTATTTTTTTTTGATCGTTGTTTTTATTAACGTAGTAAAATATTGTTTATATAGCTTATTGTGGGTAGTCTATTATGGCGGCTATTTTACCAGAAGTCATTTATTTGTTTATTTATTTGGGTCAAATTATTTTGCTTGTTTTAATTTATTTTTATTTTTATTTTTTATCTTATATCTTTATTTATTTATTATTTTTATTTTGATCGGTGTTTTTATTAACGTAATATATATATATATATATATATATATATATATATATATATATATATTATTAGTTTTTATTAACGTAATAAAAATATACATATATATATATATATATATATATGTATATATATATATGTATGTATGTATGTATGTATATGAATGGGTAGGATAGAAAATCTACATACACTTACATATACTTGCACGCACGTATAAATATATTTATTGCTCAGGTGTTACAAATACAGTATTCAATATTATGAAGCAGAGTCAGATGTATTTATTAGTGATTATACATAATATCCAACGTCGATAGCACGACGCGGAGTTTCATACAGTCTTCATGTTCAAATATATACGTGTGTCCCTGTGTATACATAGGTGTATGTATAAATAGGTGTGTGTGTTTGTGTGTTAGTTTGTGTGTGAGTCTGTGATGTAGGAATATTATATAGATGCATAAACCCAGCGTACACATAGTTCCACGCACATAAACTATGTATCGATGATCATGCATATTAATATATCTTGCATTTTAATTATCTCTCAAATAACGAATATTTCCGATAGGTTTATATCGAATTAAGTGGATATTGACGAAGGGATAATCCATTTTACATATTTGCCAAATTGTCGATTTCTGACAAATCTGGGAAAACACATGGAAATTCATTTAAAAACCTAACCTTAGGATATATTTTAACTCTGTATATTTTGTCCGACCATATATATAAACATGCGTGTTCGTAAATTACAACAACGAACGGATTCCTCGGGTTTCAGTAATTGATTAAAACAGTTTGGAAATAGTAAATGTCTTTGCGATCATTTAATAATTTACGAAGGAATATTAATGAAATCAATATTGTGATTACAGAAAATATTCTAGATAAATATATATATATATATATATATATATATATATATATATATATATATATATATATATATAAAAACTAAGAAAATGTGCATATTGTTATATTCCCCTCTCTCTACCTATCTCTCTATTTCTCCATACACACATGCACATATATAACAGTTTATTTGTGAAGGAATCCCTCAGATATAAATGTTTCATTTAAGATGAATGACAATGCCACGCGATTAATTTATTATTATTATTGTTGTTGTTGTTATTTTTGTTGTTGTTGTTGTTACTATTGTTATTATTATATATATTTTTGTTGTTTCTTTACTGGAGTGTATGAACACTGTTCAAATGTTTTGTGAATCAGGGTGCTTTCAACTCATCTGCAGATTTTTTTATTTTTTACTATACATATATATATATATATATATATATATATATATATATATATATATATATATATACACATGTGTGTGTGTGTGTGTGTGTGTGTGTGTGTGTGTGTGTGTGTGTGTGATTGGCACAAGGCTTAAAACCATGTCGGAGGACTGAAGGAAGTGGACAATTTTTGTTGGTGCCACACTGCCAGGGGACGTCATTGCGTCTGGACTGAGGCTAGATATAATGTTGGTTGATAACGAGGAGAAACATCTGTTACTTGGATAGCTGACGGTGACATGGACGGAAGGGTGTGATAAGGCTCATGAAAAAAAACCGCTTCGGTATGAGAATCTGGTGACTGAAGTCCGTGAGTGCGGGTACGTCTGCACCCTGGTGCCGTTTTAGGTTGGCTGTAGAGGATTTCTTGTTGCTTCCTTATAGTGATACCTAATGTGTGCTGGTATCCAAAAGCTGAATAAGGTAATATATACACGTGGCCTGAAAGCGGTGTAAGGGGGTACATGGATTACTCAGAAATTCTTATTGAGTTGCGTCAAACTAACAACATAGACCGGTTGCAACGTAAGGTCATCCACCTTTGCGGGCTCATCTTGTGGAAAGCTACGAAGTTTAATTTACCGAAACTTTTTTGAAGCACGGCGCTCAGCTGAAGATTGGAGCTTGTATGGAATACTTGATGTTTATATATGTTCAATAACTCTGGTTTTCTAGTGACAAATATGAAAGTATGGTGACGACCGTTACTAGTGTGGTGACATCTGTGATAATGCAGTGACATCCGTGATAGTGTTGAGACATCCGTGATAGGGATGTGGTCTCTGAGTTTTTGCGAGAATTATCGCCTATGCGTGATCGTGTTCTACAACAGTTATTTATGACCACTGAGGAATGGCCTGCGCATTTAGGGATGGTGTGATCGCGCCCGCCTGGCTGGTCTGGCAGTCGCTAACCTCCCGGCCCATCCGTGAAACAGGTAGAGTCTTCTGTTTCGTGTCGGATGTAAAACCACGCGAATTGTTACGATTACACGGGGTAAAATTTACTGACAATCTGGTAATGGCAACCATGGGATCCAGAGGGAACATGATAGCTGTCAAAGTGTCCTCAAGTCAGCCAAGGGTCGCTAAAAACACCAGAAGATAAAATTTGTCAGTGATTCAGTGACAAAGAAGCACACGGCAGTATCGATAAGTCATCGGAGTGTCGTGATCAGGATGAACACCAGTGTCCTTCAGAATCCTTTTTTGGATGATGAATTCAGTCGCTTAATTATCACGTGGCCTTCCTCTGTGGATAGGGCCTACTCAGAAAGGAATGAATACTTAACAACAGGCATCCATACACTCTGTGGGTATCCAAGAAGGAATTTCCGCCAGCTTGCGTACATGATCAGTGACTATGGGGTAATAATGTTTGGATTGAAGGAAATGAAAGCGAAGGCTTTAGCCTCAGTGCAGGAAAGTCGGCGGCGGAGAACCATCTGATCACTGAGGAAACAAATGCGAAGGTTACGAACACAAATGCGTGTTGATGAGTAGAGGGCAAATGAAATCAATCCGTTCCCGGAAGGCATAAGGAACCACAATGGAAAGTAGAGTAGAACAGAACGGCTTGCCAAATAGCGAGAGCAGGCTTCCGGTGTCCGGAAGTCGTTCACTGAAATCCCTTTCCTCTTCACGAAGCAGATGTTTAGGGGGAAGACTAGCGGAATGTTCAGCGTTGAGCAGGAGGAGCTGGAGAGAAACCTTATGAGCACGTACTTTGATGCGAACAGGGAGTTCCCATCGTTGGTGATGCCACGTTTATTCGGGCCTTGCGGCCGTGAAGTAGCTTTTGATGAGTCTCCATTGACTTGGATTTGGTCCAAGGAGCTAGACGTGAGTCAAGAACGTGTTCTGCGGGTGGTCCTAATGGTGTGATATATGCTGTCTACAAGAGGTGTCCAAGGCTGCTGAGGAATCTGTGGATGATTCCTATAAAGATTCGGGAAGTTGGTGATGTTCCAGAGTGTTGGTGTCGAACTGATTGTGTGTATATACCAAAGGAGAATTCGCTGACTCTTAGTCAGTTTCCTTCAATCTCTCTCGTGATTGTTGAGAGAATGATGTCCTTTAAGGTGTTTGCCAGAAGATTGACGTGCTACATGATCTGGAATAACTAATTAGACACTAATTAGCATTCAAACGGCAGAGGTACCAATTTTCCGCGGTGCTTGGAGCATGAGTCAAAGATTTGGGCAAAGGTCAGCAAGGCTAAGTTAGCAAGGAAGAATATTCACATCATCTGGCTGGATATTGATAATGAGTACGGTTCAGTTCCTCACAGCATGATACAGCTGGCGCAAGAATTCCGCAGAGACTCAAGGATTACCTGGTTATGTATTTCAATCAGTTTATTCTGCGCTTTTCAACGAGGAAATACACCACAAAGTATGTGGAGTTGCAGATGGCAATTGCTATGGGATGTGCCAGCTCTCCAGTACTGTTTGAGATGGTTAAATCAGAGTATCCGGGCATTTATGGATGATTTAACTGTAATTCAATGCGATAGGAAGCAGCACAGTTGGTCCTAGAGAGACTTTCAGAGTTGGTAGAGTGGGGTTAGATGACATTCATACTAAGGAAGGACCAATGAGGTCTTCCTGGGAAATTTAATGTTTGGTGTATGCATTTTGAGTTGATGTCGAAAGTAATCTGACCGGTAACTATATATGATGTGGCACTGTCTCGAATTGAGATCATTGAGAAAAAATCAGTAAATGCGTACTGAAGTGGCTTGTTGTTGCGAGGATTCTGACTTTTTGGCGGAGGAGTACAAGGTGGCAGAGTTGAGACTGCAGACCATGCCGTGTGAATCTAACGATGCTGTACTCCGGGAAAATGTACAAGAGGTAAAGACAGGAAAATAATCTGAAAGTCTGAGACTTGATGTCTGCAGTAAAGGGAATGGTAAAGCAGGCAGAGTTTTTTGGTCTTACAAGGGACGGACGCGACAGTCTTAGTCTAATTGAGAGGGAGCAATTTTGGTCAGAGTCCAGTGGACAGGGGCAACACAAATTGCAGCAACAGGTCGTTCAGAAGCTCGAGGAATAAAGAGGATTGATGCAGTCTGTCCAACATGGTCAGCAGGGTTGATGGCACAATTAGGATGGGATTGATGGTGCTCAGATCAGTTGGTCTGAATGGTGGCGTCACAGCGATGGAAATTTAAAGTTACTTATTAAGACATCATATGATGTGGCGGCATCACCTGCAAATTTGAGGAGATGGGGTGTGTAGGAATCATCCTCCTGCCTGTTGTGTGGTGCATACCGAAAACTGCGCCATATATTCTCATCGTGCCCGAAGGCGCGAAAGAATGGCTGTTATACCTTTAGATATAACTTGTTCCTGGAGGTTGTGGCAGCAGCTTCGAGTAGTGCTAAATGCCCTCGTCAGATCTGCGAAGGATAAACTTTCAGAACAAGGTGTCACTGACACAGAGTAAAAGACGGTCGGCGGCCTCAAGGAAATGGACAGTATTGTTTGATGCTACTCTGGCAGGGAATATTACTGTGTCTGGATTGAAGACAGATTTAATATTGATTGATAGCGAGGAGAAACATCTGTTAATTGTCTAGCTGACGATGGCATTGGCGGACGGTAGTGAAGAGGCTCATGAAAGAAAGCTGCTTAGGTATGTGGAACTGGTGGTTGAAGACCATGAAATATATATATATATATATATATATATATATATATATATATATATATATATATATATATATATAATGGAGGGCATAGATAAAAATTCATGTGCTTATCGCTTGCAAAGAGCCATTACCATATACATAATTGTTCTGAGACTTTAACCACCTCTTTGATTATTTGCAGTTATTAAACCAACAATTATTGCGCTTATGAATGCTTCTCCAGATATTTCTGGAAATACATTCATCGGATCATGAATTGAAAATGAGGAAATATGATGTTAAGTGCCTTAGGCTATGAAAATCTTGAACAAATCGAAAAGCCTATTGCACATGTGCAATGAACATGAGGATCCGGGTATGCTATGATTTAATGCCTATGAGACATGAGGTTATTTTTGTCAAGTTAATATTTACGTGCCGATTCCAACGATAAAGTAAAGCCCAAATTCATCTAATATTACTCGAAGCAGAAATTAACCAACATCTTAATTTCAATTCAAACAATTATTCTTTCATTGTAATTGACCAAATATGTCGGAATTCTTGTAATATTACTCATAATTTTGGCAATTTCTTTTATAAATTCCCAGTCGACATCAAACTACTTATTCGTATCCTGGAAAATCGCAAGAACATTCTTAAGAGACATCTCTTGTCTCTCTATTTATCTAACCTCATTATACGAAAGCCTATTCATAATTAAGCTTACGTATAACACTCGCACACTCACACAAGTACTCACACACACGCACACACATATATGTGTATGCATATATTAGATAGACATACATAAGTTAGATTGATGAATAATATATCAGTAGAAAGATGGTGATACGATGTAATTCTTCATACACACTTTTACACTATCACACATTTTAACGATCATATTATTCCTCGTACATTTTTCGATATCATCTGCAGCGTTGATACATGTGACACGTTATCTGAACAATGAAAACTAACGTAAATTCTTAATATACCAATACGCTGTCTCTGCATTTTTATCATTCATATCTCGATCTCTGACAATATTTTAATAAAACCGAAACATTTGAGATTGAGATACGTTTCCTACTTTATCATTTTTTTTATTTATCATATAGACACAGGCACACACACATATATATACATACATACATACATGCATGCATGCATATATATATATATATATATATATATATATATATATATATATATATATATATATATATATTTATATGCAGTTATGCATTAATTTATGTCTTGATATGTATTTTATGGAATATTTTAAAATATCAAGAAAAAGAGATATACACTACAGTTGAAAAGTTTGAGGCTCTTCCTGGAATTTAAAAAAATGGCCTCGGGATAGTTGTTGTGTGACTTTAATAATATAAAATATTTAATCATGTTAAAAAATGCAAGACATGACATTTTTATATGAAATTTTATTATGACAGAAAGACAAAATCATTTTATGAATTAATTTTGCTCTCCTCAAATCCTTCTCTTTTGGCATTGATAACTGCAACACTCATTTTTGGCAATTTTTGCAAAAGATTCTAAAAATTTAATTTTGGTAATTGATCCCATTTTATTTCAATGACTGAGAGCTGGTTTTCATTTTTTTTTTTTTTACTCATCTTTCAAGTACATTCCATGTTAATTCTAGGATTGGCTTCAAACATTCCTTACAATCTGCCGGGCTATATATAAATTTTTTTCATTTAATCTCTCTGGTATATATTATCTTATTTTACCGTCATATATTTGAAGCCCGCAATTATCATTTGTTTTATCTTTCACTAGATGTCATAACTCTCCTCTATCAACTAATCATTAGCTACATTGTTAAAAGTATTGTTTAAAATTTATTGTTTCAGGAAAATTAATTTCGTCAAAGAATTTATTATTTTACATTTACCATGGAGCAATGGAAATTCTTTTAAAAAATGGGCATTGAAAGTATATTTATAATTAAAACCGAAAAGAAATGAAGAAATCGATGCGATGCAAACAGAGGAAAACAGACGAGAATTAAAATTTTCCATGGCATATCGATGGCCGGATTGTAAAGGGAAACGTATATGTTTTTCGTCATGCAGAAAGATTCAGTATGTATTGTCAGCAGAGATTTGACGGGAATGATAATGTCTTAAAACATTTTGATAGATAATGTAGATAAGGTGGAAAATTATAGAGACAGAGAACCACCCATATGCTGAAAGTATATCACACTAAAATAAAAAAGAAACAGTAATAATTTCGTTCTTTGCTATGAGATTTTTGTTCTATAATCCAAGTCTACATATTGATTTTATTTTATTATTTCTCTCATAAAAATCGAAGCATCTATCTGAATTCAGTTTTACTTCAATATATCATTTTTTATTACTAAGTAATGTACATATTTTTACCGATCGCATAGATCGGTTTGCCAACAGGAATAACACAAATGTCAGCAAATACTGATTTCCAAAGAAGTAGGTAGATTCTCTTTATGCAGAACATGTTCGCAAAAATGAATGATATATCCGACATCCGGCTTCTGTATAATTTAAAAAGATGAATTACGATTGTACCAACTATGATTAAAGTTACCTAATCAAAAGTCATTTTGTAAGTGTTATGGTCCACGTTTCTTGTACCACGGTGATTGTCAAAGGTAGAACAAATGAAGAATAACTCGAACACAGGTATGGAATAACACAGATATATTACAAACAGAAATATGTACAAACAAGTTGAAGTATTAGTAATGACAATCAGATTTGGTTAGAGTGAACTATGTTGTCTGGACAAGTATCACTATTCCAATGCCTTACAGTAATCGTCAGATTCGACTCTGATTGCTGAATCTGACTGTCTGAAGGCTGATCCCTCTTGAGGCGCAGTATTTATCATGTCCGTAATAGTCCATTATTATTATGGGTAAGTTCCCATAACAGTAAGTTAGAAAGCCTTAGAAATTCTACTAAATTAGCCACCATATGTGGAAATTAAAGGAGAAAAATAAAAACGTTGCAATTGTAAACTGAAAGCTAAGCCCTAGAACAATCATAGAA
>OZ038482.1:42266661-42286661 GCA_964036315.1 Acanthosepion esculentum | reverse complement strand
ATATATAAATCTATATATATATATATAAATATATATATAAATATATATATAAATATATATATAAATATATATATATAAATATATATATGTGAATATATATATATATAAATATATATATATAGATATATAAATATATATATATATATATATATATGTAAATATATATATATAAATACATATATATAAATATATATAAATATATATATGTAAATATATATATATAAATATATATAAATATATATATATATATGCAAATATATATATATATAAATATATATATATATATATATATATATATATATATATATATATATATATATATACATAAATATATATATATATATATATATATAAATATATATATATATAAATATTTTTGACATCCTCAGACAGACTGTTTCGCTGTTCCACAGCTCATCAGTGTGTTAGACGCCGGTTGCCTCTAGCTAGGATCAAAACCCAATTGAATTTGCGTCAGTCGGAACTTATATATATGTATATATATATATATATATATATATATATATATATATATGTAAATATGTATATGTAAATATATATATATAAATTTATATATAATAAATATATATATATAAAAATATATATATATAAATATATATATATATAAATATATATATATGAATATATATATATATAAATATATATATATAAATATATATATATAAATATATATATATATATATATATAAATATATATATATAAATATATATATATAAATATATATATATATATAAATATATATATATATATATAAATATATATATATAAATATATATATATATATATATAAATATATATATATATAAATATATATATATATATAAATATATATATATATATATATAAATATATATATATATAAATATATATATATATAAATATATATATATAAATATATAAATATATATATATATATATAAATATATAAATATATATATATATATATATATACATATACATATATATATATATATATATATATATATATATATATATATATAGAGAGAGAGAGAGAGAGAGAGAGAGAGAGAGAGAGAGAGAGAGAGTAGCGGTCAATATAGGAAACAATTGTGCATAAGAACCGAGAGGTTGAACTCTTTTCACTGGATGTGAGATGTAAGGTAGAGAGGATGTCGAGAAAATAAAGAGCAAACGAAAGAGAAAGAATATCGAGAAAAAAGGAAGAAAGGAAAGACAAAGGAGAGAGGAAGAAAACAAAATGAAATAAAGAAGAATTGGTGAGAGGTGATACGGAACTTGAACGCGTCGTAGTTTAAACCTGAATATATTCATAAATTGTTTGTTCAATGCATGTAGCTATTGTACGACATCACTATACCCATTTAATTTTAAAAATAGAGGATTATGAAAATAAGTATTAAAACAACTGAAATTACGAAAAATTGA
Organism: Acanthosepion esculentum; assembly: GCA_964036315.1. NCBI lineage: Eukaryota > Metazoa > Mollusca > Cephalopoda > Sepiida > Sepiidae > Acanthosepion > Acanthosepion esculentum. The sequence continues at coordinate 42,285,232 of OZ038482.1, read as the reverse complement.
CTTACTGGTTTACAGTTTTTTTTATTTTTCTGTACAGTAGCTAAGATTTTTTTCCTGTCTGCATTTTCAGATAAGGTCCGATATTTTGATTATGTGTTTGTATTCGTCTAGAAAGTTAGTGATTGTGTATTGTTTTTTTTTTCTACAGGCAGTGTTTACAGTTTTGGGATTTTTTCGTTCTAGGCTGATGTTCTTTTCATTATTTTCTAAGGTATTTTTGATGTGATTTGCTTTTGTTTTAATTTCCTAAATATGTCTAGAAAGCACTATGCTGTTCGCGTATTTATTATTTGTAATGGATTTTATTTGTGTGCTTACTTTCTTTGTTACCAGAGTACTTCAGGTACTCTTATGAATATGTTTTCCATCGTTATATGCTTATAATTACAGGGTCTTGTTATTTTACATTCTGCTGCAAGCAACTGCCGTTTAAGAGACATCCATTCTGTATTCTAATATAACACGCTTGTTTAATTTGTTCAGGTGATTTGTTGATTGATTTCCTGTTGTTGTGCTTTATATATATATATATATATATATATATATATATATATATATATATATATATATATATATAGATAGATAGATAGATAGATATAGATATATCAGTGGTGTAATGAAGTGTTGAAATTCTGTATTGTCATTGTGAGAAGAGATATTTTTTAAAAAGGTGTTTTTTCCCCGAAGGTTACATACTTAATCTATTCAATAAAGTATTATTCATTATCTTTGGGCCTATTGTGAAAAAAACTAATTTCATATTTTCTACGCTTATGTTTATGTCACAATTCTTGACCACGAATAGGCATTAACTCTTGTATTGGTAGATCCTTAGTTAAAAGTTTAGAATATTTAAATGCGTTAAATTATATACAGTGTGTTTTAATTTCTTGTCCACGTTACAGGGTAAAAATAAATATGAAATTTTAGATATGTTGGAATTTAGTTTCAATTTACATTGAAATGAATTCACTGATAATGACAATGCATAAATATTGATCACAGATCTATTGCACTTGGGTGTTGAAGGTCTCAGTGTTAGCAGTAATGTGCGAAAAGTCACTGAACCAAATTCGAATTCTAAGATAGCAAGTTACATTCACCTTTGCGCAAAAATCTCTTAGGTCAAGTATGTATTAATCTCTCGTGTCATATATCTGTTTACATATCAATGGAAAATTGACGTTTAAGCCGTGATTGTTTGTTGTTTAAGAAAATAACTCTCTGATTTAAAAATGATTTATAACCTTGATGTAGTAAATGAAATATGGCTATCAACAAGGTCATGAGGTTCACGATGTCTTTATAACTTTAACTGTGCTCAAACTACCTCGGAATTTGTAAATATTCGCAAATAAGTGATTCGTAATAAAGGGACAATCTCCAACAATTTTCATAATTCTTGCTCATTTCTTACGCCAGAAATTTTCTATTTGAGCGTTATAATTTTGTCGTATTTGTTTTAAATATGAAAGAACATCAAATACGCATCGTTGACGACTTTTGGGTTCATTACTCTGACGGAGAACACAGTTTTGTAAATTTACTACGCATCTGTATTTGTTTAAATCCAAATGATAAAAAAAATTCCATGTACAAAGATGCTTTTGGAATGTGTATATATATATATATATATATATATATATATATATATATATATATATATATACACGTATACGTGTGTATTTGTATGTGTGTGCGCGCGTGTGTGCGCGCGTGTGTGCACGTGTGTGTGCGCGCGTATGGGCGCGTGGGTGCATGCGTATTGTACATTTATTTATAGAATCAGGGAAAATTATGAAATGATAAAAACGTACGCACATTCGCTCCAATACACTTACACGCTTGTAAACAAAATTGCGCGTGCACACATAGACACTTACAAGTACACACAAACACAGACACACACACACAAACCCAAACACACACATACACACACACATATATATACAGACCCACATGCACATATAAGTGTATTTTATCACCCTAGATCAACTACTACTAATGAGGGGTTCGATCCTCATTGGGTTCTTCATGATTTCGTCTTACGCTTAGTATGTCGCTTCCAAACCTAAGCTCTGCTAAATAAATTATGATAAATCTATGGTAAAATATATGCCTGTATTCACTTGCTCATCTGGAATCATCTCAAATCAGAAATTCAGAAGATATTTGCCGGACTGATTTTGCCAAAACCAAGATGAATAGAAAGTCCAAATAAATAATGAAAGCGCGAATGATTCACAACTTATATTTGTAGTTTTAAATCAGAATTTCCCCAAGCAAACACAAGGGTTTACCGGATGTGGAAGAATTAGGAACAGAAACATTAAGGATGAGCACAAAGAGAAGAGAGTAATCAGGTGAACACAAGATAACGATTGTCATTGCATTTAGATCAAGGTTGGCTGGAAAGCATGGAACTGGAAGATTGTTCCACAAACGAGAAGTGCGAGAGAAGTAACTGTTATCATAGAACTTACAGCTACATCTAGTCATCTCAACTCTAATTTGATGAGATATCGATGCCAGGTTAGTACAGCGCTTGAATTCATGGAATCTAGGTAACATAGCGAAGAGTTCATTTGAACAATTTCTAGGAAAATATTTGTAGAAAAAGCCATAGAAAGGCAACCTTATGGCGGTGGGAAAATGACTAGAGTTGAGGCGCCAAATCAGGACCAGTTATTTTGTAGATTCTTCTTGGGGTCTTAACAAGGAACTCAAGGTAAATAGCAGGGAAGCCGGATCATATGTGGCAGCAATATTCTAAGCATGGATTAATGATGTACTTATAGATATCCATGATAGATTCTGGAGAGAAAATTGTCTCACCAGATATTTTGAACTGACTTCCTTAGCAGCTGACCTGACATTGGATTCATTATAGGCTTTCCACTTCATATCAGCAGAGAACGTGATTCTTAAATAAACGTGTCTTGTTGAAGCACTATCAATGCATCTACTCAGCTGAGAAACAAAGTGACTATTCAAGGAATGCACTTGGTGATTAAACCTATTATATAAGCATTATAATCTAGGAAGTATAACCGAAGTATTTCATTTGAAATTCTTTATATTCATTTTCGAATAAAAGAAGAAAATATGCTTACACCATAGAAATAAATCAAATAAAACTGAATATTTATAGACTAGGAAGTATAAGCGAAGATCATTTGAAATTCTTTATATTCATTTTCGTATAAAGGAAGAAAATAAGCTTACACTATAGAAATAAATCAAATAAAACTGAATATTTATAGATTAGGAAGTATAAGCGAAGATCATTTGAAATTCTTTATATTCATTTTCGAATAAAAGGAAATCGTAGATTAAGGAAATATGCTTACACTATAGAAATAAATAAAGCAAAACGCATTAATTACTGTCAAGAAACATCACTAATCAAAAGCCCTATGTTTTTGTTAATGCTTCTATTATATTTGGTAGTTAATTTGGCCACATTGATTTAATTTCCTTGGTCAATGAAAATAAATTATATAAAAGATGTGACACTTACTAACAGAGAAATTAACTTAGAAGGAAACTACACAAGGGTGTGCTATCGAATCTTATGAAAATATAAATCTATACTCAATTCCTGCACGAAATACTATTTTTCCAAGGAAAAATACATGACTGTAAGAATGTCAAAAAATTTAAAAGAAAACGATTAAATTCATAATCTCAACTTTTTTAATTATATCACTTAAATTATTCTCTACCAAAAATAATTTAGTCACTAATTTACATTAAAATATCCAAGAAAATCAGTTACTCAATTTCCTCATTAGACCTTAAAATGTGCCACTTCGTTTGCTTGCCTTAAATTTCTCCAGCCTGATGAATTTTTATGACGGTTCTTAAATTTTTAAAAAATTGAACTAACCAGTAACATTTCTCTCGTATGTGAATACTTTTTACAAAATTAATCCTTCCTTTTCCGTTGATAAATTCCGTCTTAGGATGAAACGCATCGGTCAAGTTAAGCTTTCTTTTTGTCTTTATTCATTAAAAAAATGCCATTTGAAAAGAAGAATATCGAAATTCCGGAACATCTGATTTACATCATTTTTGCTTTGAGTTTTGCTTGCCCATTAATGATATTAATGCTGACGTGCTTTGTCCACAGAAAGTTTCAAATTCTGCTTGCAATTCCCCGTTGTATTTGAACGTTTGTCTTCCTTTGAGACCTCTGAAGTATTTGTTGTAGTGGATTTGCAAATTTGCCTCCATCTATAAATACGCGTGCGTTGCCCCAGTTTAGACCAGTGGTTGTTTTAAATTAACCCCTGTTGTGCTGTGAAAAGATTGGCGTTTTCCTAACATAAATTGTACACTTACATTACAAAATTACTGATACAAAATACGTTAGTAAATAACAAATAAGTAAGCGATATCATGGGATATTACACTGATGTATGTAAGAACCACTATAGATCACTCAACAAATTGTAGGACAAAAGAAAACAAAATAATAGTTGTATTAAACATAATAATTCCCACTGAAATTATTTTGGAAATTTCTTGTTAGTTTTCGTCAAGTAACCACGATAACAGCAGAAAGTTGCCTCTTTGATTACTGCATCAAGAATGCCTGGTTTTTGTTAAAGTGATGCCGTCAATAACCATGGCAAAGCTTAGAGTTGTTTTTTAAGCAAGTGAGACACGAGAGGTTCCTCATTGCATCTACATTTCTGGTAGACATGAGAATCGAAACTCTGAATTAATACGAAGGTATAGTTTTTGTACATCGTATCTATATATATTTTAACAGTTCGATGTTTATTTGGATGGAAATGCAAAACGGTGATTTAAGGTGATCATTAGAAATAAATCGTGAAATCTACCCAAGGCATGGCTAAAAAGTCCGAAAATTTAAATTAAACGAGTTACAAAAAATACATTTGTTGTAAATATCCGACGGAGGTATTTCCAGAAAAATCTTGGGAAAAATAATTAACATTGAATTTCTCAAAGGTGGTTGGATAAGGATAGATATTAGACTGACACATTCTTATACAACGATGTTGGAGATATTCTATTTTGCAGGGGCCACGTTTATTTGTTAGACTATGGACACTTAGATAATGCAGATGAAGGTTTGAATTTTACATATATCAACAGCAGTACACACATATACAGTGGACAGAACGAACACACAAAGACAAAGAACGGCACTTTCGCAGACTTGCTGTATTACTTGAACGGTAACCACTTCCATATTATCAACCGCAGCAAAATCGTGGCGATCGGAAAATTAAGCCCTCCGAAATTATCAAATCACCGTTGTACTACATAGATGTGTAGCAAGGTTGTGCAATTCTCGCTGTTAATCAATTAGTGTTAGATTTCTGATGCAATCTTTCATCATTGAAGCGATCTTCCGCTTGGTTTCAACGTCGAAATATAAGCCTTGAGGGTAACGTGCGAACAAAGTTACCATGCTCCTCCTATGAAGTTAAAACCCGGTCCACAGGGGGGCACACAAGCAATAGCTGTCGAAAAACGGGCTCATTTCAGAGAGTGTGCGACGGACCGAGACCAACGACAGAAACACTTATCGAAGAGAGTGTTTGTTCGTCGTCTGTTTACGCTCGATTCAGTTGCCTGAATTGCGCTTGTCGCTATCGATTCTGTGAACGTGTTTTGAGTCGGGTTCGCGTATGATCGTTTACATATTGACATTTTAAGCTAAACGTTAATATGGGAAGCAGGATATTATATTCAACCCAACATATTTTAGAGATAGAGAACGCGTTTATTTCTCTTTGGTGAAGATAAACTTCTTGTGTAACATGACGGCCTATCAATATCGCCACTTCATACCGAGACTAAAGCGGCAGCCAATTTTAGTAGATTTTACAGAAGCCAAACAGAGAGGTTGTTTTCATTAGTCTGGTACACTCCATGGCTAGGGCAAGGTCTAAATCCGCCTTCCCAGCAGCTTACAAATCCATGGCTCAATTTCCATTTCGGAATTTCTCATTCTCATATATCGAAAGAAACTCCAGGTTGCAGTCCTCAGTTTGGGAAAACTCGCTGTTTCTCGATCATGGAACCTGTCGTCTTCTAGGATATCGATGTATACGGCCGTTTGCATCTGGTTTCCTAAGAATAGCTTCTCCAGATACATGAATATTTCTATATTATATGTAAGACCATTCATTCTTGTTTATCCTTAAGCTCTGCTTTGCTGTATAGATATATGTGATATATCATTCCCCGTGTGGAACATGTGTATATTTAAGTATATATAGTTTTGTGTATATCTTAGTGATATAAAATGATAAAAAGAAAACATGTTAGTCAATCTTTTCCCTTTCAGCTATTCAATTCCGTCCTTGAATTATTGTGTTATTAAATCACAAGTATAATAATGCCCATAAAGCGTGTGGGGAATTCAGATACTGAAGGTAATTAAAAGCTTTTGGAAATATTGTTCCATTTGAATGTTGTGCACATACGACCACCTCATTTATTTGTCCAAAACTTCTCAAGTACAAATTTGACTCATTTTCATTTTAAATCATCAATATCTACCGGAATCCGGTATAACAATTCGAATTACAAGTTAGAGAAAATCTAGAATCATCTCTTCAGACCGTGAACAGCAAGAAGTACCGTTACTGGCAAATCACTCCTAGACCCATGATCAGAAAGCGAACGTTCTGGTCACACGACTACGCTGTCACATACAAACACACACACGCACACACACACACACACACACACACACACACACACACACACACACACACACATATATATATATATATATATATATATATATATATATATTCATACATACATATATTCATACATACATATATTCATATATATATATATATATATATATATATATATATGTATATTTGCAACGGTACAAAAGCGTATTAAGGCATAAAAAACAATTTTTTTTATTAAAGGCCATGATAATTTAAATTAAAAAAACACCAGTCAACCGGTTTCGTCCGATGGCATTTATTAATTTCATCCATTACAGATATTTTGTTCTTCATAATTTCTATTCTCCGTTAACAGTTCTTATTTATGTTATGATTTTTTTACTTTAAATTATCATGGCCTTTAATAAAAAATTTGTTTTTTATGCCTTAATATATATATATATATATATATATATATATATATATATATAGATAGATAGATAGATAGATAGATAGATGTAAATTACAATTAATGAGATCCAAACAATTTACCTCATGCAGATGATCATTTTGTCCATGAAAAGTTTTTCTCTGAACTTATCAATTCACATACATTTACTAAAACGAATAAAGTTTCACATTTCTTCACAGTTAATTTGAAAGGCAGGATAGAAGGTAAAATGTAAACGGAAAGAATAAAACGATATGTCGTAAGAATTGGCCTATAACAATGGAGGTAGTTATATAGATATAAAGAGGTAAGGGACCGAATGTGGCTCTAGTGTAGTCCGGTACAGATAAACGCAACGGTTGAAAATGGACATTGCCATAAATGTAACTTATCAACATCTATGCAAATAAGAAGACTGAACAAAAAACAACGATTAAAACATTTTAGAAGGGAGCTTAAAATTATTATAGAATGGGAGAAATTATTTAACATTAATACTTTTATAAGAAGTTGTTAATATTAATTCATTCAATACTACATCTTAAACTATATAGTAAAAGTTACAGTAAAAGAAATTAAGTAAATTATTAATATATGAATTTCATTTCAATATAATCACTCTCATTATATCAATATAATATTAATGAAATTTCTAATACAAAGGTTATAATTTCAATTATATCTTACTTATAGTGATTATTTAAAAATTCTGTAAATGATTAATTTTAAATTTAATCATATATATATATATATATATATATATATATATATATATATATATATATATATTTATTTAAAGACATTTATATTATGTTTAACGTTCTTTTTATAGATACAAGTATTTAATGCTCTGTTTTATAATAAACAGTATTAAATAACATTTACCGGCCTGAATGTCCGAGAAATTTTCATAGAAACAAATAAATAAATAAATTTAAATTTAAACTTTAAATAAATTGTCGGACTATGTCCAATTCTAATATATATATATATATATATATATATATATATATATATATATATATATATATATATATATATATATATATATTAGTATTATAAAACAATTAAATATAGAATATAATTCCATATATAGAAAGAATGTAACTGGCAGTGAAATATTTATATATGCAAGGAAATTCCACATCTCAAAAACAATTTCACATATAGAAAAAAAATACATATAGGGAAGATGTTACAATAGAAAAACATCCCATAGAAATATATAAATGAAAGACAGGAGTGTAAGGTTCGGCTGATAGTTATTCGGTGAAATTTCTTCCTCTGGCGACATTTGGAGTGTGGCGTTGAAATAATGTTATGTCATTTGGAAGAATGTTGTCTAGTGATACTTGGTTAACATTTCATTCGTTTTGTTTAGTAGAATATCAAGAGAACGATGACTAATTTTTTAAAATGTGGGAACAGTATAGAGGGTTCACAACAGCAACAGGCATCGTCATTTCAACTTAAAGTCAAATACACTTTTATTGTTCAAAGTAGTATCCAACAATGTTATAAAAACCTCAGAGAATTCCAGTATCTTTAATTATTTCTAATATGCATCGGTTCGAATCTTAATCTAACAATTAGAAATTTTGCTGTGAACAATATATATATATATATATATATATATATATATATATATATATATATATATATATATATATTATTTACAATATTCGGACTAATGACCTCATCATTCTCGCCATATTTATTACAACGTTTCGGCCGTTTTAGGCCCCGGCCTTCTTCAGATGGTTGGACTGTCGAACTGAACCCTTTATTACACTCACTGGGGCAGACTGTTCTAGTTCCACGTGCCATGTATAATGGATGTCAGTTATCAGTTATCTCCTGTTAATTTCCCTCTCCAATTTCTCTACCAAGTTAACCAGTTATTGAACTCACACTCTTTGGATCATTTCACTGGATCTATCCAACGACTTTATCCACTGTGCCATGTGTCCTTGAGGACATCTGTGTATGATTCGCTGGGTATTATAAACCTAATGTCTTCAGCAACAATTTTTTTTACCAGTGGTCATATTGCAATATTTGCTGTTATCTATATGTTTTTACCAGAGCTTCTATTGCAATATTTGTTGCTATTATCGCTTTTCTCTGGCACTCCTTATTACTGGTTCACATATTGAATTCATTTCTATGCTTGGTCGGCTCAGGAGACTTTTGTTGCGTAGCATATGTGCTGATTCCTTAAGTTTACGAATTTTACAATGGTCTTCTTTGTCAATGAATTCAACCTGATCCCACAGATGGCGGTGATCTCACATTTCTCTTCATATGTGGTCATCCACGCCTGATTTTTCCACTTCCCCTCGTGTTACAGCTTTCTATTGTTCTTAAAGGCATACTTTAAAGGGGCGGCCTGTCTCCCCTTTATATTTCTTTCCGCAGTTGGACGGGATGGCGTACACACATTCTTTAGTCATGTTATCCTCTATGGGTTTTTTACTCGGGATAGATATCTGCGAAGTTTCGTCCAGCTTTTGAAGGTTATCCTGATGTTATATGGACCGCAGATCCTTAGTATTTTCTCTTATAACCACTTCACATAAGGCAGGCAGAATGTTTTCAGAGTTTTGTTGTCTTCCTCTTGTAGCCGCCTATCCCAGTTTTTTTTGGGCTGATGCCATGTACTCAGGGTAGTTGTTACGTTGTAGGGTACTATTTATACTGACCAATTCTTAATCTAATATCTCTGGGTCGTCACTTATGATGTTATTCGGTTTTCTAAGAAGCGGGCGATCCCTTGCTTTACACTGTATGGTTGATGGGAGCTGAAATTGAGGTACTGTCAGGTGAATGTCTGTTTACGGTATACGGATGTCTTGGACACACGCTCTGTGTTTTGTTACACTCTTTCGCCATTGTGAACGGTATCGAAGGTCTTATTGAGTTCACATGATTAATAAAACCTAAATATCTTCCTGGTGGGACCAGAGTATGAAGATGTCAACTACGTACCTTAATCGTAGATTTCGCTTTAGAGATATAGATTCTAATGTCGTTTCCTCAAAGTATTCCATGTATATATTCGCCATTGCATTTGATAATGGCGAGCCCATTGCTAAGCCCTCATCCTGTATATATATGTGTGTGAACCCATTCCGAAGTGTGTGTACAGAAAGTCACCATTTACAAACCGAAGGAATTTAATTAACAAAGAGCACAGTAAATGTTTATACCATTCTACATTGGTAATATAATTTGAAATAGATTGTAATGTGTATATCGCTTATTTAAAAATAAAATGAGGTGAGAACAAGTGTTAAATAACGGTTATTCCATTCTCTACCATGAAGCGAGCTTATGTATAATGGTTGAAAGTTACTGTTTATTTTTTTATTGCTTTCAAATCTAAGAATACTTAGAATTACTACACAATTGTCATTACATTTAACAATGATTTCAAAACCTATTTTTAAAAATCTCGTTTTGTTTTTAAAAAAATAAACATTGATTTTCCCCACTTTCTATTTAAGACGTATATCCTTGTTATTTTTTCTGGAAAATCTACAAGACTCCAAAAATATTGCATCGAGCTAGGTATTAATTTTACTGTTGATTCCTTACCAATGAATTTCAGGACTTATTCTATGACACTCAGTTTGCCCATTCTAAATAGCATACGTCGATTTAAACCTCTAATATAAGAGAAAACTGATTTTTTTACCAGGAAGTATTTAGGCTCGGAATTGGAAAACAGCACTCCGATTTCGAATTCCAGTCGGGTTTCTTATATTCACTCACGCGAAAATACACATGGGAAGCTGTTATAGGACTTGTCTCAGTAATCAATATTATTTCAAAAACGTTCTTACAATGTACAAACATTTTCTGGCTTTCAATAACCTGCAAAAGATTTGATAAACTATAAAAATAAAATCAATCAATAAAACCAGACAAGTTTAACGCAAAATTTTAAGCTTATGAGAAAGTTCTTCGCATATTAGACATGTTTCTCCTTCAATTGCCATGACATTGCAAGCAGGTGCTTCTTGTAACATAATGAGAATATTTGACAAACACCATCATAACACTAATTAGGTTCAACATTCATCGAAGATAAAAGTGGTGATTGGCCTATTATTGGTTGAACAATTGGTGAGATTAGGTAGCGATTAAATCTGTTAGGAACCAACGGATGCATATTTTAATGAAAAAGTGTTAGTATGAATATAAAAGTGAGGAGTATACCAGAAAGTTTTTGAAATCCTCGCAATCAGAGACATTTGTGGAAAAAAAAACGAACACCAACAACATGACATAACGAAGAATAATTGGAGAAAAATGAAGAAACACACACATGAAAATTAAAATACTACTGGATATAAAGTTGGCGAACGAAATTTTGTGGTTATTAAAGTTCAATCTGATTGCCAGTAAATACTACATGCAGGTGATACTGAAACCTTCTACCGGCCATGGTTGAATGGAAACTGGAAATTAATCTATTTTCTCGATTGGTCGCTTACGGCTATATTATTTTGAAACATCGATTCTGCTCACCGAAATCGAGCATAGTTGAACTGTGTCAGTTACTCAGGGGAATCACTTTTTGTATTTTTTTTTATCGCGAAAATCCCAAACAACGTATTAAAGCAGCAAAGACACAAGGAATTACTGGACGTGCAAGTATTAGAAAAGAGAATCATTAGTAAGGAGAAAAAGAGAAAATGTCACCCACGCAAGAAACAAAATATTATAATGTTCATCAATACGAAAGAGGTGAAATGCATGCTGTAATTAATATTTGTACATACCTTATTTTCATTTTATATGGAAATAATTCACTGCCGTGAAACGAGAGTTACCTTATGGAAGGTGTAGCCACCATCCCTCTTCGAATAAGATCATACCCTAGTTTGTTTTTTTGCTTCAAGAAAACACATTATATTTTTGTACGTAACAAGATTTAAAATACTTTGAAACTTTATCGACACAATCGGGAGTGAAAAGCTGTTTATTAAAATCATAAAAAAACATATTATATACACTGAGGGGACGTTTACTGTCAATCTCATCAATATTTATTGAACGGGAATTCATTTACTACTAAGTATTTTATTAATTTTGATTAATATTCTTTTGGATTTGTAATTTCTCATTTATAAAAATACTAGGTCTATTTAACAAAAGTAAAAGGACACTTAAAACTAAAATCAGATAAGGAAAATTTATTTATATAAATACAAAAGAACCAGTCAGTGGAGTATTTGGCACACACATAACATTTTGACGACAAGAGAACCAGAGGTAAAGTGCGAATAAAATAACTAATGAGTTTATGTAAAAGGATAGCAGAGCAATGACAAACAATAATCTTAGAAAATCAAACTTATGATAGAGGTACACGGATTTGATAGAATGGTTTTTACGACGTATCAACCATTGAACTACAAGGATATAATTTTATGGAGAGTCTATTACATGAAAGTTCTTCTTCTTCTTCTTCTTCTTCTTCTTCTTCTTCTTCTTCTTCTTCTTCTTCTTCTTCTTCTTCTTCTTCTTCTTCTTCTTCTTCTTGCTGTTTCCTTTCATGACATGAGCGATCATGATTTTCACTACTTCCTATCATTTATAACACTAAGTATTTTCTCTTCATTATTTCTCACAATCCTTATTCTGCTATCCGTTTACAAAAGCTCGTTAGATAAATTACTTTATGCTGCCTTCTGTTTCTCCTGCCAGCAAGATATCTTGCGAGTGCGTAGAAATTTCAACTACCTATTTCTGATACTATTCATATGTATGCTAGAACTTAACAAACTTGTTTTCGATTAAATTAGCACAAGCGTCAAATTAATAGAAATAATAACCTTTTAATAAACTTCGACAATGATGAGCTATAAAAAGGAGAAAATTATGTTTACATTAAAAAATGTAAGTAGTTACTACAAAATTATACATTTTCTTTAGACATTTAAATAAAATGATTCTTCAGGTAATTAACAATGATGGTTTAGCATCTACTCTTGCCTTCTACTCAGCAGTTTTTTGTTAGTTCTACAATTAAAGGAGGTTCACATGTTAGATTTGTTCCCCATGGAGTTTACTTAAAATGTAATTGTTATGGGAATTAAGAATTTGGTAAATATTTTTTTGTAGTAGTATCTAATTTTTGATTGAATTCCTGTTGAATATATATATATGAATATATATATATATATATATATATATATATATATATATATATATATATATATATATATATATATATTAAAGTGAACATAGAAGTCAACACTGAGAGGTAACAGTCTGTTTCCTGCTAGATGCAATCGTCAGGCCACCAGTGCTGTTATCTCGGCTATTTATATATACGGGTCAGTGGTGCATTGTGGGTAGTCTATTTTGGCGGTTATTTCTCAGGAAGTCGTTTATTTATTTATTTGGATTAAATTATTTAGCTTGTTTTTATTTATTTTTACTTCATATTTTGTTTTTATTTATATTTCTTATCTTATCTGATTTTTTTTAATCAGTGTTTTTATTAACGTAGTTAAAAAAATTTTAAATCGCTTATTTAATAGTTTTGTTTTGGTTTGGGAAGATATTTAAAGCTATTTATTCAATTTTCCGGTTGATTACAGTAGTGTATTCTAACTATCATTTTCGCGGGAACAGTTTTTAATTTGTTTATTACTTCATGTATTTATTTGGATTGATTATCGTGATCGGTTTGTTAGTTTATTTATTTATTTGGATGAATTTAGATCCATTTATTTTACTTGTTATTATTTATTTGTTATAATGTATATTTTCTCTTTTCAGTTTTCGATTTTTAATTAACGTAGTATTTTTTATCGTTTTATGACAGTTACTGCTAGTTTTTCGTCCGATTTTTGGTTTGATTTTTATAGTCTAACTTATATTTCGTCAAAATGGTTAGTAAATTTTTTTATTATGTACTTTATTTATTTGGGTTCATTGATTTTCATTCTTATTTTTTTATACTATTTCGTCTAAATCTAACAGGTGTGATTTGGCAATTTTGGGGGTTAATTTCGGTGAAACTCGTTTTTAGTTTCTCTTTTAATTTGTCTGCCTTGGTTGGTAAGCTTTTTACATTTTGGCAGTACGTACTTATTGGTAAGTCCCACAATTCGAATTTTTGCATCCAGTCAGTTCCGAATAAGTTTTCTGTATTTCTTAAGACGTACATTTTTAGTTTTTTCGTCATTCCATTAAATGTTACATTTGTAATTACTTCACCCTCAAATATTATCTTTCTCCACGTAACTGATCTAGCAATTTTATCCGTTTTTAACATGGAAGGTTTGTTATGTTTTCTCCATGTTTGTATCTTTATAATAGTTAAGTCTGAGCCAGAATACAGCTGTAGCCTGACTTTTCTGTTTTGCATTTCAACTTGTACGTATTTACTTATGTTAGTCTCATCAGCTTGGTCAGTCCTCGTGATCTTACACACACACACACACACACATATATATATATATATATATATATATATATATATATATATATATATATATATATATATATATATATATATATATATATATATAATTAAACCTGTGTCGAGCACAGAGTATTGCTGTCACATATGGCCCGGCGCCACTGCTCTTTACCTTGAGATCATTGTTAAGAAGAATCTGCAATATTACTAGTCCTGATCCGGCGTCTCAGCTCCAGTTGTGTTTGCTTGGGGAGATTCCGATTAAGAAAATGCATAAATAATTAATTAATAGCTATCCTTTACGATAATTTATTTGGACCTTCTATATATTTTGGTTTGGCAAATTCACGCAGGCAAATGGCTTATTATTTCCTAATTTGAGATGATTCCAGATGAGCGCGTAAATACTGCCATATATTTTACCATAAATTTATCGTAATTTATTAAGCCGGGCTTTATTGTGGAAGTGACATACTAAGCATAGCATAAATTTTACACAGGACCGAAATCATGAAGAACCTAGTAATAATTATTATATGTAGATATCGCCTGTGCATGCGTGTCTGTGTGTGCGTGCGTGCGTGTGCGTCTGTGTGTGTGTATGTGTGCGTGTTCAGACACTGGTTTCGGACCCAGTGTGCTTTTGTGACTTTATATGTATAAGCTTTAACCTAAGTTGAACAATGAAATAATTGACTTTTCTACTTTTTTTCTTTCGCTCAACTTATTACAGCTTTATATAGAAACAAATTAATCCTGCCCAAAAGGGAAAATTTGAATAGCTGCCAGCAATAAACCGTTATTAACAGTAGACCATCCCCATTAGGCATTATCCTAACAATAAAATAATGTCTACAAGTGTTTAACAACAATGGATGTACAATAAGTAAAATGAACACTTAACGTTTTTAAACTCATTGTCTTATGCATGCTAAACTTATATTTAGGACAATGTTTTTATAGGCAAATTTACAGCTAATACCTCTGCTTCAGAATGAAAATGATTCAATCGATTTAATAAATGTACTTGACCAACTAAGAATTTAGAAATATATGCAGAGATTAAGTGTAATTAATTCGTAAATTTAGCAGCATGTCAGTTAGCTGGGATGAAGGCATCAGTTTTAGAACAAAATTACTCAAGATAATGAAAGAACTGAATTTTTTTTCTTCATTGAAAATTTGAACTTGGCACACAGGAAACTTGTAATAATTAAACCTGAGATTCACAATTATTGGTATTATTAAAATATGCTTAATATTCTTATTATACCTATTTGGTTACAACGATTAATTCTTGCAGTATTGCACTAATGAAGAATGGTTTTTCGATTATTGTTCCTTAATTACATATGCTATAATTATAGCTCTCTTCTGATGAGTACGTTTAGCCTTCTGCCAAATATATTTATGTAA
This sequence comes from Acanthosepion esculentum, assembly GCA_964036315.1. Lineage (NCBI taxonomy): Eukaryota > Metazoa > Mollusca > Cephalopoda > Sepiida > Sepiidae > Acanthosepion > Acanthosepion esculentum. The sequence continues at coordinate 42,269,256 of OZ038482.1, read as the reverse complement.
GTTCATGTGTACTTACATACACATATAATGTGTGAGTGTGTGTGTGTGTTTGTGTGTGTTTGTGTGTGTGTGTCTGCGCAGTTGTTTTATTTTCCTATTAAGGAATATATACTGAAAAGTGATTTTGGCACAGGAAATATTGTGTACTTTCTCTATAAGTATTTTCACGATAATTCATCTGATCAGATTTCATCATTGGTACCTCAAATTTACGAATTTAAGATCAATTTTTATTTGGTAGCACGGTCAGATGATTTTTGCTGTTGAAAATACTAGATGAAACCGTAAGTTCTATGCTAATAAATTCTTCTACCATGCTCCATGTTTGTTCAAATTTATTCCAGCAGCAGTATTTCGTGCCAACTCCCATCTTCAAAATTTATATTCATTGTCAGTTTTCATGTTTCTACACGTTGAAACTTATCCTTTTATTGGCCTTCTTAGATTCATTTGTACTCAATAAAACCTTTGTTTGAAGTAAAATGATATTAAAATGTGCTCTAGAATTTTTTTAATTAAGTCAAGAATAACATAGAAAATAGAATATAGAAATATAAAAAAACTATGTAGGCAAGCAAATGCGCATAGTGTCAGCATCTCTATAGAGATACTTCACGATTTATTCTAAGTTCCAACTTATTATTATTTTGTCTGGTTCTGTATGAAATCAAGTAATTTTGCCACCACTTTTCGAGCATTCAGTCTTGGATAAGCCTCAATTTTAAAATGGTAATGATATACGTATGCATATATGTTGTATTCAAGGGACACATCATATTGTAAGGGTAAATTATGTAACAAATAATAGCGTAACTCGAGTTTTGCCGGCCTTTTTTAAAGCCCATGGATTTGTCGCCCTTTCCCGGGTCGCGACGAATATTTAGCAGTGAATCCCTCTCATATATATATATATATATATATATATATATATATATATATATATATATATATATATATATATATATGTGTGTGTGTGTGTGTGTGTGTGTGTGTGTGTGTGTGTATTGATGCATGTTTCATTAAATAATATAGACAATATTTGTCTATTTATTTTATGTAAATTCTTTTCATGTTGTCTAATAAGCATAATAACATTATCATTAAAAGAAGAAAGAAAATCACAATATTGATGCATATTTTTTAATCTTATCTAAGCTTTCATCTTACATAAGCCATTCTCAGAAATGATGATTACATTACAATATATCAAACAATACACAGACAAAACAATGTTGATATTTTGTTTTTTATTATATGGAAGACTTTCAGGCAACGATAAACTCGTGCATACTTGACGCTATATATGTGTGTGTGTCTGCGTGTGTGTGCCTGTGTGTGTGGAAGCCCGTTAAAAATTATCGACTACAGATTTAAGTATTATTATCAAAATGCCAATTCTGTGCAAGAATAGGCTCACACAAGTTCCAATTCAAATCCCCTAATTAGCACGTATTAACTAATCAGTGACGTTATCTCAAGCGCCATTCAAGTTTTCAAATACAGTTTACCATTACTGTCGTTTGCTACAAACTTTTCATGGATTACGATTAACAATAATTCCCTCGTAAAAATAGCTATTTATAACTGGGAAGAAGATTTATTAAGCAATAATCGTTTATATATTTTAATAAATCTATTTCTAAACTTCCAACTCCTTTTCCTATAAATAGCGTAAAGTAAATTAATAAGTTTACTCTTCAATATGAATCGAAAAATGTATATGAAAACTACTGATTTCACAAGATTTTCGCATATTCAAATTAATGTTTGAAGTTCTAAGTTCCTTATGCAAAACATTTCTCGTTTTTAAAGTATTTCCACACAACTGTGCGCACGGTTTAAAATACAGCAAATATACGAGCGGGATATATAAACAAAGAGCAATTGTAACAGTAGGAATAATACAGTAATTATTTGGCCGACTGGTCGGAATTATCTTAACATGCATATATTATATAACGTATGCAAATGGATAAATTAAGAATATTAATTTAGAGTAATATTCTCGGTTTTCAGAGTAATATGAATTTAAACTGAGAATTTGAGATTAATGGTTATTACATAATATGTGTTGCATCTCACTGATGCCCAAGAATTATTACAGTTTAGGCTTAAATGTAGCTCAGTTTTTCTGTTTAAAATGCTGGCGACTTAGTTTGAACTAGTTATTTTTACCATTATAATATCACATTCACTTACTCAAATATACTAGTATGCTTGAAGTACATAACAAATAAACTCTAAACTTAACTCTTATACTAAAAACCAAAACCAATATATACTGGGGAAAAGTGTAAAAAAATTGAAACAACTTTATAAATTGAAAACAACAATTTTCTACAAAGTACATTTTCTTGATTATTATATACAGCAAGCACAAAAACTGTCACCCCCATACCGGAGGGGACCACCCCTAGCCATGCATTAGATATGCTATTGGTAACAAGTAATGCCGACATCAATACATGCTCATCGCTATAGGTTGTATGAGTTACTAGGTGGGATCAAATTTAACAGTGGAAAAATTGATCTCGTCTTCAGTTTCATGGAAAGCATTTTATAGGTTTCGACCTCAATTTGGGAGAAATAATTATG
>OZ038482.1:42244161-42256661 GCA_964036315.1 Acanthosepion esculentum | reverse complement strand
TAGAAATTTGAAGGTCTTAATTATTTTCTTTTGTAGTCGGGATGTTAAAGGGCCATTGGTATCAGGCTGAGTTGTTTCGGTCCTGAGTTGTCTCAGTCCTGAGTTCTCCCGGCGATCAGTCAGAGGTTTTGAGTTGTCCTACACCCATTGCTACAAGAGAAAGTCGCAAACACACACACACACACACACACACGTGTGTGTGTGTGTGTATATATATATATATATATATATATATATATATATATATATATATATATATATATATATATATAGTGTGTGTGTGTATGTGTGTGTGAGAGAGAGAGAAAGAGAGAGATTTGAAATAAGTACAAGGGGTTTTGTGAATGAACCTAACTGTAAATGTTCCAAATTATGAAGTTTTCTTGATTGCAGAAATGAAGCCTGGTGTAGAGCGAGATATATACCCATATTTGCTAATAATAAGTTTTGTTTCAAGATGAGAAATTCTGTGTGAGAACAGGTACTATGGCCATAATTGATTGAATCCTGTTAAATCGTATAACAAGGTAATCAATAACTTAGCGCTACATAAAATCTAAATGTACCTTAAAGAATGGGAAATATGTTGAAAAGATCAACGATGTTCGAAAGTACATACGGCCTTAAGCGGCCAACGTTTCGATTAACTCATATCAAAGAAGTTCTTTGAAAAACTTTAACTTGTATTACCGTAACAGAAGTGTAATGAAAAACATAAAAATAGGTGAATTTTAGACTCTAACTTTCCTAACCTAATCTCGTCTGGCATTATATCATTTTGCAAACTTTTAATGTTAATTCTTTTTAGGTTCAAATTTAAGATTTACAAACTTCTAGTTGATGGGAAGGATGAAAGCTCTAGGGGACTTAGAGCAAATGATTTTTGTCAGTTCCTTTCAACAGGATTTCCCCAACTTCAAGATAGTAATTGGTTAAGGATAACCTGGATGAAAATATTAAACGGATGACATCCTTTGTCTAACGTCTAAATATAATATGCTCATCATGCGGATGCAAATCAGTTTACAGATGAGAGCAAGTGAATCAAAAGAGCCATGGTTTGTTGTTTCCATTCCGTCCCTAACATCGCCTCTTTGCTTGTTTGTTTTGCGGCACTTCAACTCCGTATGGGTCATTTCATATCGAAATTTAATTTTCTTGGAAGCATTATTAATGTAAGTAGAAATAAAATAATGCTGATAATATTTCTGTTTATTTACAAAAATGTATTTCTGGTATAATTTTGCTATGAAAATGTATTGCTAGTATAATTTTACTATGAAAATGTATTCCCCGATTAATTTTACTATGAAAATGTATTCCTCGCATAATTTTACTATGAAAATGTATTCCTCGCATAATTTTACTATGAAAATGTATTCCCCGATTAATTTTACTATGAAAATGTATTCCCCGATTAATTTTACTATGAAAATGTATTCCTCGTATAATTTTACTATGAAAATGTATTCCTCGCATAATTTTACTATGAAAATGTATTCCCCGATTAATTTTACTATGAAAATGTATTCCTCGCCTAATTTTACTATGAAAATGTATTCACCGATTAATTTTACTATGAAAATGTATTCCTCGTATAATTTTACTATGAAAATGTATTCCTCGCATAATTTTACTATGAAAATGTATTCCCCGATTAATTTTACTATGAAAATGTATTCCTCGTATAATTTTACTATGAAAATGTATTCCTCGTATAATTTTACTATGAAAATGTATTCTTCGTATAATTTTACTATGAAAATGTATTCCTCGCATAATTTTACTATGAAAATGTATTCCTCGCATAATTTTACTATGAAAATGTATTCCCCGATTAATTTTACTATGAAAATGTATTCCTCGTATAATTTTAAAATGAAAATGTATTCCTCGTATAATTTGACTATGAAAATGTATTCCTCGTATAATTTTACTATGAAAATGTATTCCTCGTATAATTTTACTATGAAAATGTATTCCTCGTATAATTTTACAATGAAAATGTGTTGCTGGTATTGATATAAAAATGTATTTGTATATTTCCATAGTATTTTGACTCCAGTTTGGGTGTTAACTATTGGCTCATAGACGGTTCCCACCTGCTGAGAATGGATCTGGGAATAACAGCAACTCTAACGGTCCTCAAAACCTCCCGATCAGAGGCCTTGTTGCCTGATCTCTAACATCGAGTCCTACAGAAAATACAACGATTTTTAGTTACATTTCATTCCTATTCTAGTTATCATTTTGATACGATCGAGCAGCAGGAAGCAAACGATTTTAATTTGTGTAACCAGACAAAATAATATCGTTTAATACCTTTGATAATATTCCTCTTTCTTTCATACGTCTTCACAGGCATTGTTCCCAAAAAGGTGGACTGAGCAAATTTATAAAAAGACAATCACTTTCTTCTAAAAAGGAGAATCGGCTATACTCGGCCGGATGAATAAGAAAGAAAACGAACTAATCAGGGAGATAAAGTTTTGGAAATGTTCATAAAGATCTAGAAAAAAAAAAGTTTTTTCCTGCCTTTGTGCTAACATAAAAATATCGTACTTTTCCTGACCTTTATTCAATCCTCTTGCAAAGAAAGTTTCCGATATCACGTTCGCATTATTATTGGCAAATCCTCACACGCACAGGTTGCCTCTATAAGTAGAAAAAATCCTCACTGCGGAAGGCGCGCGTTTCAAGAGTAACAGCTTTTCCTGGCGACCACTCCAACAGTCGGAAAAATCCTACCAGGCTAGCCTTTCTGATTGGATATTTCGAGATTGCAAAAAGGCTATTCTTGATTTTCCAAACTTGGATTGAAAAGAAAGTTCTTTCTACAACAGCGTTGTCAATAATTGAATAAGTTAAGTCACTCGATTCTTCTTTATTTAGACACTTGATGTCCGCTGATATTTTGGGGATAAATCGAATTTACCATAGGGTTACTATGTGAATTTAATCAGATACAGAATGATAATACGTAAATTAGAGAATTGTGTATGGTATCTAATGTGGGCGAATCAAGATTCCTATGAGAACAATTGAAAAAAAAAAATGAAATTAATATAGATGCTCATAAGGCTATGTCAATCTCTCAGTGTTTACAAAATATTAAACATGAACATTTTAAAAGAGGATATATTCGTATCCTATACATAAGTCTCTCAATCCCTGTAAGAAGATAAGGGATAAGAGAAATATATTACTCAAAATTGATGTCCTGCAACCAGACACTACGCTAACTGATTATGGTTCCTCTCATTTCTGAGCTCAGCCGAAAATTCAGAAACCTATATATTTTGAAACCAATTTTATAACTTCAGCTAAATATATTATGAACAAAATTGTAAGACTTCAAATACTGACAGAACGTAATGGATATTTCGTTATAAAATAAATTGTTAGTAATTCTACTATAAAATATATGGCTGGTCATTTTACTCTAACAATGTACTGCTGATAAGTTTCTTCATATAAATATCTATTACTGTTACTTTTACTATAAAATGTAATGTTATATTTTCATATTTTTTGTAAGTGTATAATATCGGGGCTATTGTACTGGCATTTTGTAAATGGATTCTGGAACATACAGTAGTCTCCGGGAAAGCCTCTCGATTCCATCTTGAAGGCGACTGCTACAGCAGTATCTCTGAGCGATTCTATTCAGGTGATTTATATATACAATTCCTGTGGGTGTGCCCGTCACACTTCTTGCAAATCGTCTACCAACATTCAGAAGTAGGACACTATCTTCTTCAGTCCAAAAGAGACCTTCTATTTCTATCTGAATCTGGGATTTATGCCTCAAGTACTCTAGAGCGGTTCAAAGACCCGGACTACTCATCTCTTGTAGCAAAACACGATCAGGTAAATCGTCACGGCCGCGTGGTAAGGACGCAAAATTCGAGGACAGTAATCTCTCCTCTATGCGCTTCCCTGTGGAACTTATGCATAGTACCACATTCGTCTTTGCTCTCTATCACCTCAGGACGATATTAATCCATATCATCGAAGAACCTAACCGTATCAGTGACACGTCTGGGCGTCAATCGAATGACCTGAATTTTTTTCTAAACTCCTGCCCTGATAAATGCACGTCAATCCATTCCCTAATCAATGTCCAGATTAATACAAAGTCTAAAGCATCCGCGATGTATTCCTTCATAAAACGATTATTTCGCTAGGTGAAGGCAGACTGGAATAACTCCCAACCTTCTTCAAGCATGCTGCATCCAAATCTGCCTTCGTTTTCATTGAATGCATCCTTGCTGGTATATGGAAGTTTCTATACAACAGAGATTCCAGCGAAAACCAAACAGTCAGCCTAGATTCAACCCTGAATACGCTGCAGCTATAATTCTCCAAATCACTACTTCGATATCTAGGGCAAGGATCGAATTAGTTTGAAGCTTACGGCATTCAGAACTGCCCGCAATCCCTGCAAATAAACTTATAGAAAACGCAAATGGCATTGACGCACAATCAATACCTAGGTTGAAAAGAAAGAAATCCCAACCCGTGAATTCTGAAATATCACCAACTAAATAATGAACAAAGTTAAAGCGGATGTTGAATTCACTAGTTGATCTATCGTTACTTACCGGAATGCTTTCGAACGAACCCCATTCTCTTGCCCCGCCAATTCAAAGCTTCACGGCAAGGACACGCCATGACAATTACATAGTAGAAAACCACCCACATTTCCTCCGTATTCCATCAGAGTGAAATAAATTCCACCGAACCACGGCTCCTTGCAATCAACTCCCAAGTGCATGTTTCCCCGATCACTACAATATTAAACTGTTCAAGGATATGGTCAAACGTTATTTTCCACTCCTAACACAACCTTCTATCTCGAGTGACTTCCACGTCTTTTAAAGTGTGAATATTACTGTAAAAAAGTAAGAAAAATGTTACTATTTTCCCATAGTTGTGATCCTAATAGCTACTAATCCCCGGTTTAGGATGAACATGAGAACAAAAGCAATTAAGAAAGTATCACAGAAACAACACTATGAATTTGAAGATTACATTAATACCAAACCACAATCCCTACTGATTGCAGATAGTAATTTGCGTAGATTTAATATATAGGGTCTGACGCAATTTCAGACGTTAATGTGAATGTTTTCTGTTAAAAACTATGATAAATGTATCTGGTAAATGATGAGACACACATCAGATTCTTTATTAGGTTTTGTGCACCCAGGGAATCGGATGTATCAAAAGGCTTATTCAAGGTTTCCCAATGCCTTCTACAGATCTTATCTAGTATGTGTTGCTGAATTCTCCCTTTCAACGTCTGAGTTTTTCGTTTATGAGCTGCGTATATTCGGAAGAGTCCTTAGAAGTTTCGCTTCCCTTTGTTGAGGTTTACTCGTTCCTCCACCCATTCCATCATGCATATCAGTTAGGTGGCTCGCTGCACTTCTCTATCTAATTCTCCTCCAATACATCACATAGAGTTAAGTTTTTCTAGTCCTCCTTCCTCATTATCCATTCAAAATATTTCAGATGCTTCGTCCTTATCCTGAGAATAAGTGTTATTGTTCTTTAAGACCTGTTTCTTTAAGACTTCATTTTTGCTTATTCGTTTCGCCCTGGAATTTTCAGTATCCTTGTGTAAAACATATTCCTGATTCCTCCAGATTCCTCATCGTCTCTGGGTAGACTGTCCAGCCTTCACCCCGATATCGCATAGCAATGCAGCGTCAGATTTGACGTAATTTGTTTCTGTTTCTCAATGCATTGTTTAGCATTTGAATAACATTTTTCGCTAATTGAATGCCTCTTAAAATTCTGATGTCTGATTTTCCATCTTTAGTTGAAACTCTAACCACATATTTAAATTGATTTACTTGCTTGATGAAGACCTATCAAATGTACAGCTAGCAACTGCGGGTTTTTGTCTTGTTGATAACCTTAATTTCTCTCTCCTAGCAGATGACGGTTATTTCTTTTAATTTTTTCTCGAATTCTTTTACTAAATTTCTCGGTCATTTTTCCGTGTCAGCAATCAGCATAGTGTCATCTACTGATTTTTTATTGTTAAGATTACTCCCACGGATAATATGTCCTTGTAGAGCATTCAGCTTGCCTGAGATAACCTCGCCTGTAGAGGCAGAAAGAACCTGGATAGAAAATACATCCTTGTCTTACCACCTTTCTATCTTTTTTGAAATTTACGTAATTCATTTTCATTCATCCGCATATGGTAACCGTTCTAGTAGTTCTTTGTTCTGTACCTTGTAAAATGCTTTGCATAATCTACAAAATATAAGTGCCTCTCCCCCATTTCTATTGCTCTCTCTAATATCATTCTAATTATGAAAAGGGTATTTCATGTTCCAGTGTCCTTGACAAAGTCACATTGTTTATGTTCGGTCCAAATTTATCGTCGAAGTATATTCATCAGGATTTTCATCATTGATTCTTATAGAGTTCATTAAATTGATTTTACGATGTAGCTCGCATTCATTTGCATCTCGTTTCTTCGTTATTGTTTAAGGAGATAGTTTAAGTGAGGCGCTTCTTTATGTAGCTGTTGTTGTATATTTCGAATATTACTTCTGTTATCTTGTCGATGCGAAAATCGCCTAAGGCGGAGAGCATTTATATTACGATCCCATCTGTCCTTACTCTTTTGTTCCTCTTCATCATACCCAGTGCTGATCTTATTCCAGAATTTAATATTGGCCACAACGAAATATCTATAAACATTTACCCAATCCTCCGCGAGAGAGAGGAAAAAGGCAAACATAGCCTGAAGTTAAATGTTAGAACTTTTGATTAATTCCTGTATCAAACAGAAAATCATATTTGAAAATATGTAACGATATTTTTAGGAGGAAACTTTCATGACCAGTCATTTTTCTTTTGTGTATAGGCGGGAGTTGAAATTATGTGACTGTGCAATGAGTGTCTTTGTAATATTGAGGTTGTGCGTGAATGTGCACGTGTGCTCGTGTGATAGTGATTGTGTCGTTTTTTTTTTTAAATTATCCTCTCTTTGAGTGTTTGTCTTGCGTACGATTACGTGTGAATTTGCATCCAATATAACAGTGCATGACTGCGTGCATTATAGCGTGTTATTTTCTCTCCCCACCATTCTTGCTAATTTACTCTCTAAATATAGATAACTTCACACTGTATGTATATTCACACCGATGCTAATTAGTTTATAACTTCCAGGTGATATTACCACTTAGCTATACAAATGCAATTCCTCATTTTGACTCCGAGATATTCTAGGCTAAATCTCATAAATACAAGGGCTAGGATATTAATTTTTATCTAGAACTAGAAGATGAAATATTATTATTAGTTTAATTTATATAACAAATATTTTTCTGCATATACACGTCGAATTCACTTGAAATTTATTAATCCGTTTATATTTTAATAACACTTTATTGATTTATTTTCTCTGTGTTTGTGTGTGTGTGTGTGTGTTTGTCTGTGTGTGTGTGTGTGTCTGTGTGTGTGTGTGTGTCTGTGTGTGTGTGTGTGTGTGTGTGTGTGTGTGTGTGTTGAGTAGATTGCAACTGGTAAAGATAATGGTAAAATAAGCCGCTTAAATACAGGAAATATTCGACATTCCTTATCGGAACTGTTAATGCTATCGTCAGTTGAAAATTATAAAGTATTCTTTAGGAAAAGAGATTTGAACAGGAAGTTAGTCTTCTGACATCAATGTAACTTTAAAGTTCTTTCCAATATTGATAGGAGATTCCTTTTGTCTTTACGAAAGTATAAATCAGTTTGATGCTGCAATTATTTTCTCTTATAGTTGCATGTGCTATCTGTAAATTAAGTAGTCATGGTTAAATGCAAAAATATATAACAGAACTGTGCAAATTGACAATAAATATAATAATAAGGGAAAGACAAGAAAGGAACAGGACAAAAGTCTATATTACAAGTCAGCAATATTTTTAAGAAAATTCAACAGCAATATAGCATTAATTTCACAAATTCAGAATTGGCGTTGGCACACAAAGGAAGTTCGGACAACCTAACATAGTGTTCTGACATCAAATCAAACCAGATCGGGATTGAGTCATCTGATACTGTAAACCGGACAATTTTATTGTCTAGGGAAAAATCCCAACATGCATTTGTGAGCTTTTGCTAAAAAAAAACGGGAGCGGGAATTGTTTTGATTCATTTCCGCCATAGAATTTTATGACTTTATTTTGGTGAAATTTGAAAAGTGTCACATTTTTTCCACGTTTTGTCTCTTGTTTTACTATTATTTTGCGATTTTTTTCATGATTAGAAAGATTATCTTTCTCTAACAAACATTTTCTTGTATGTACTGATATGGGAAAACCTACACTATTGTGGAGTCTCTTCAACAACTGCCAACATCAGCACCTCCTGCATTTTCAGCATAGCGCTTTAATAAGACCAGTAAAATATGTAGCTCAACAAAATCAATATGCACAGTTTATAAAGGAAGTGAATACCTGACGATGGCTGAGGCCCAGGAGGCCGTTACCACTCGGAAAAATACCCTGTTTACGAACAAAATGAAAACACGGCGACTCATTAGTGTCAGTAGCGAGACAACGTAGGAGGCTAGTGAGAGCCTTCAGATAATACTAAAGGTACTCGCAAAGAGGTACAATGGACACCCGGAGGACAAGGGTTAAGCTACAAGGGGTGTCCGTGGATCTCCCAGAGGAGGGACTGGGTGTATTATTTTCTGAATTTGGACAAGTCGCAATATCTCATCCGTTTCCAGCAAGTCGGGCATAGCATCAGGAACTATCTCCTGCCAATAACCATAAACATTTAAAAAAAAAACAAGTTTTTGAACATTACCGACGCAACCTTATCATGGCCCGACCATCATAGTGGAAGGTTGCCACACCAAAATGTAGCAACACCAAAAGATACAGTGGGCAGAGAAGTCAGAGAAGAACCCCAGTGAATATAGTGAGTGGACTGCAGTCGTGAGAAGTGGAGAATATCTCAGCAGAGGAGGATGCATCGCTTAAAACTGGCAAAACATCAGCTGTAGCAGCCAAAAACCAACCACCAAATGTGAACGAGCGGCAACAAATGCAACAGCAGCAATATGCACAGGAGCAGCGACAGGAGCAGAAAGAGCAGCAAACTGATCAGCTGGAACGATACTTCCTGCAACAAGAGCAACAGTAAATATGGCAGCCAATCACTGTAACCGACGGCTTTTCCAACAGTTGATTTTTCCATGAAGGTGCAGGAAATGCCTCCACCTCGATCCTCCTCGCTGAATGAGGAGGGGGAGAAGAATAGGAAAAGTAAAACTATGACCAAAAATGAGAAAAGGTCAGGTGGAAGCAAGTCGGAGACAGCCCAGGAACGAAAAAGAAATAGCTGCCAGATTACGGCAAGGAGCTTGTCTTCTTCCACTTCTAGAGTTCACTCTCTCCCTATCTTATCTCATCCCAAGAAACAAAAAAGAATGGTCTTCCCCAAGAGGAAGTAAATATGCTCTGGTGAAAGAGGTACCTTTCGTCACAGAGGAGATACAACTTAAGGCTTCTTTTCAAGTGTACATCGACTGACGAGAAGTCGACGGATGACAAGAAATTTTCACGACGCCCCAAGATTGATGACCCTTGACAGAAACACTAGGGACAACCACAAATTATAGGATTATTTGGCAGGAGCGAAAGAATCCTTCCCAAAGTTCAGGATTACCCAAATAAAGACTCCTGAGCTCAAGAAACTTTCTCATCTATATGCAGGGAAGGTATCAGTTATGCTCCATCCATCTTTATATATAAGCTAGCGGTATTGTCTCTGATATACAAATTACATCCGATTTTTGCCCTGAAAGTCTCGGACAATCTATCGGGGTCCTGACCTCCGCAGATCTCTGACGTGTCTGCTTATGTAGAATCGATTTAAAAAATCTCTATGAAGCAAGCTATTTTGAAAGCGAGAGGCTTGTGTGATCGGAGTAAGGCAGCATTCCTGCTTTGTAATCTCTTGTCATACGTCATAGATATAGCTGGGATCTTGGAGATATACTTTGCGATGTTGATGATCAGGTACTGTCTAACGACTGTTGTCTATTCAGCATACGAGTACCAGATTTCAAGAACTGTTTCATTGCTTGTCAAACGTTTCGTGGGTGGGCAATTGGACCTGGTTCATTGTGGCTGATATTGCCGTCGTCCGTATCGGATCGTTGCGGTGCATGCGTCCAATGACCAGACAGGTCGTTTCTACTATTTGTGACGGTTGGGTTCTGTTCCTGATGAATTTGTAGCTCTTACTATTAATAGGGGACTGGAATGGTATCATGGGCACACCATATACTGGGTCGAGGAGCTAGGGTCTGGGAATTCGGGCGTCCGTAGCTGATTGGCGATTTTGGTTTCGTCGATAGATACCAGGTAAATTCCCCAGAACGGAACATATAGTCTTGGGCTCTTAAGTGGCCGTATACCCGTGTTGCTAGCTACCTAGATAGAATATTAGAGAGAAGGGTCGATACAGTTTTGCTAGATTGTTCCTACTTCCATAGGTTATTCTATTCTGACCACAGACTTGTCTGTGCCCAGATGACATCATGTCTTTGACTTAGAATGTTTTGACACTGGAAGTTAAATCTGTCCTTACTGGATATGCGGGACTTCCGGCAACAGCGAACTGGATTAGTGCAACGGGAATTAATGGGGTTGGTTATTGGGAATAATTGGTGTGAGAAGCTTACGGTTAGTATTATGTCTTCCACTACTCAATAGCCAACGACTCGACCCAGATAAGGCTACAAAGGTGAAGAAGATAGTCTGTCCGGGGTGAATGCTTGGGCGTAATCCCTAGAGATAGGTTAATCATGCAGCCTCTGGAGCGAGCGTCTAGCTAGTGCTACCAGGGACAGGTAACTAGACATTGTTTTAGCAAGATATCTAACGAAGCTGTGAACATGAGCACGGAATTGCGCAAGAAAGAGATCCGTCAAGTTTCCGATCGTTACATCCGAGAGCTCGATAGCCTGTAGAGGAGTGCGCTGAGATCGAGCAATAACGTGCAAGGCGTTTCGGTGACATTTATAGACCGACCAACGAAGGAACCATGTATCTGTTTCGAAGAGTGTCTCAAATATTTGGCTTATTTTCCTTGACGGATGCGGCTATGAGAGCAAAGTTCACTTGGTATTGAAGAGGTTCAGCTGTGGTAATTCTGCCGTACGAAATGTGCATGAGGCTGTCACACATCTTTTGACGATTTTGACAGTCATGTTCAAATAGTTTAGCCAGAGGTCCGTCCCCAACCTGATCTCCAGGAGTGTGATCGCGCTCTCGAGAAAGAACAAAGACGGCCAATGGGGTTTAGATAACTTCAGGCTCAAATCTTTTCTAAACAGAGGGTTAAAGTTTTGGATCAAGATGCTGACGGAGCGTTTGCAGTCATTTATCGAGTATCTGTTGAGACCCCAGCAGACTTGTGTTGTAAAGGGACGAGCAGTTCAGAGCAAACTGCATCTGATCCGCACGGTCCTAGAGGGTGCAAAGGCGACGATCAAGTCGCGCTGTCTATTTGGATAAATACACGGCGTTTGATCAGGTCGACAATCGGAAACTGGATGTTGTCTTCCATACCACATTATTCAAACCCAACTGCTGAAAGTGGATCAGACACCTTTACCGCTCCCCCAGTTCTGTGGTACAAGTGATCGGTTAGTGGAACACGCTATTGCGATGTATCGATTGGTTAGTAAGTGTCAGGACGGAGCGACAATGAGGTGGTACAGAAGGTGCCAAGATTAACTGCAACAATTCTTCCGGTTTCCGTGCCTGGAAGGACGTCGCTATTCCGCTAAACTTTAGTGTGACGAACGAACTCGTCCGTATTCTTGGACTGCCTTTCGAGATCCAGCTTAAAAATATTTATTTTGAGGTAGAGGCAAAGGCATACAGTTGTACTTAAATAATAGGACTTAGGCTATTCCGCTAAACTTTAGTGTGACGAACGAACTCGTCCGTATTCTTGGACTGCCTTTCGAGATCCAGCTTAAAAATATTTATTTTAAGGTAGCGGCAAAGGCATACAGTTGTACTTAAATAATAGGACTTAGGCTTGCGCCACGTGCGACTTTTCACTAATACTTTACCAGTTGGCTGTACAGCATCTCTGCAAGAACCGTAAAAACACGCTCGAGTGCTTGTTCTCTTCTCTCTTGAGTGCAAGCATCAATTTTGAAGAGGATTGTCAACACTCCTTCTCAATGGGCAAGAGGTAGGAATATTACAATTGGCGAATCATCAACACGCCTCGAGGTTGGCTTTCCTATGCCATGCGTTGACAGAGGATTTCATCCTGGATTTGGGGAATGTTAGGGAAACCTTTCCTAGCCTTTCTGTCACTCCATACGTTTCTTGGGTTGAGTTCCACCGGAGGCCAGAAGAAATATGCACGATACCACAATGAGTGTCAATCGGCCATGCAAATCATTCCTTGACCTTTCACAGACGAAGACGTTCTTGTATTGGTATTTA
>OZ038482.1:42191661-42239161 GCA_964036315.1 Acanthosepion esculentum | reverse complement strand
TTCGTTACAGCTTAGATACATTTGAAGTGATGATATGGGCAGGAGAGGGTGAAATCTTGCAATAGAAAATGCATACAAAATCAGATTATAATGCACAAACACGTAGACATATTCAGTTATATAAAACGCAAAAAGCAGACGAAACAGGAAATAGATATCCACGACACTTAAAACTCAAACAAAAACAAAAAAAGACCAGATATACATATAATTGAAGGCAAATATAAGCGATTATACACACATCAATTGATAATGACACACACATATATGCACCAAGATATATTCAACTTTGAAAGTGTTAGTAAACTAATTCAAACATACTATTATAATATAACTTACACGGGCAAAGATATATAGAAAAGTGGGTTAATATATCAAATTTAATGTGGGTAGAATAGAAAAACAATATTCATCAATGAACAACGTGAATAAAAAAAAGACACTAAAATATATAGAAGTGGAGAGAAAAATAAATATATACGCACACACACACATACACACATGTGAAAACACCAAATTGAAATGTCCAGGCAAACTGTATCACTTAAAAATAACACTATCTAATATATAAAAAAGAAAACTCAATAACACAAAAATATATATAAATACCTCATATATACCTATATACGCATTAGTACACATACACAAGTACAAATATATAACAATATGTAAAAAAAAATGCATACATACGTATGTGTCCACACATTCATCACTAAACATAGAACCATTGAAATATATATCTACGCACATATATATACATACACATATACCCACACATATATATATATATATATATATATATATATATATATATATATATATATATATACATACACATATACGCATATGCATATATACACACACATAGAAATAGATATAAATATATCAACCTACACAGCAATATTAAAAAAAATAATTATATATATATATATACACACAGACATACACATATACATACATTTACAAACACACACACACACACACATATATATATACAAACACACACACATACATATATATATACAAACACACACATACATATATATATATATATACAAACACACACACACACATACATATATATATACAAACACACAGACACACATACATATATATATATATATACAAACACACACACACACATACATATATATATATACATATATATATATATATATATATATATATATATATATATATTATATATATATATATATATATTGAATCGAAATATATTATAATTAACTTTAAGCTTATATTTCACAACAGCAAAAATTATACAATTTCAGTAACTTTAGAGTATTTACACTTAATTTGACAAAACATAATTATTTCGCATCATATTTTGTTTTCGTCAATAAAATCACCATATGCCTTAATTAATTTCTTAGTATTCTTTCTAAAAGTTGTGAAAATCAAAAACAATATGGCCGACTTTTCCAAGCATTCTTCTAGTACGGGAGATCGCATACTCATTCCTTGTCTATTCTCTTCGAAAAAACTTTTCCAAACTACTTCAATCAGAGAGAGGTCAAGATATTGAGACGTCGAAATCATAATTTCCAAAGTTTAGTTACTTTTGTGCCTGAACTTAATGTTGCCATAATTCAGATAAGTGATTTGGATAGGTTGTCTTTTTAAAAGGTGATTTTTCCCAATTTTGCGTTAACCAGATGATATAGTATGTTGTTCAGAATCGAATATTATTCTTTTTTCATCTTTAACCTGAATTAAATCTCCAAGCAATCTCTCTCTCAAAACATCCTCCATCATAAATGTCTGACCACCATGCTTAACTATTGGACTGTCTATCTCCTTGCGCTCTTCTCACATCCACTCTCCGCTTACTCCGGAAAAATTCAAAGTTAGACTCGTCTGTTCACAATAGATTTCGCCACGTCTAGGTCTTATATTCCTTTGCCTATAACAGTCTTTTCTGCTTATTCACCCTACGGAAAAGAGCTTCTTGATGGCTATGTAACAGCTGAGGTCCGATGATCTGAATCGGTTTTCGAAGTTGATAGCGTTAATTGTTCAACTATGGAACCTATTTTTTTCTATTTCTTTCGCTCTCAACAATCACATATAGCAGCTGTCACTTCTTGTGCTACAGCTCTTTCTCAGTCAATATTTTAACAAATATTACACCCCCATGTCTAGAAATCTTCAATTCCGTGGCAAATTGTATTTAAGAATGGGCTGCGTTAACATTTAGTACCTGTATTAACATTTAGCTGAGTTGAAAATTTTGGTAATCTCAAGACATATACTGAGTGGTTAATGGTGAAAACACAATAAATTGTTTAAATTTTTTGTAAAATACAAAAGGATCAATACATAATTTACTTACCTTGATATATCGAATGTTTATATTCAGCTTTTCCCGATTCATAACACTTAATTTGGGCAACATATCAGGTAAAACTGACTGTAAATCAATAATGAGCACACACTAAAACGAAGTCAAATTCTACATAAATGCCCCCACAGAGACGCGCCTGCGCACACACACACTTGCGCAAGGTCGTGCGCATATGAAAACTTTCGGAGAAATATTAGATATATTAGCGCATTAGTATGACATAATTGAAACAAAAAGTTTTAGCGATATTATTAGGATTTAATCGGATTGCGCCTTGTTGTCAGAGGATCTGGAGAGATAAAGAAAAAATAGAAATGTATTTGGCTAGATTGAATAAAAATATTCTTTCAACTATTTTGAAACGACAAGCGTCTCTCTTTTCGTGCGCACGTGTAGACGTGGCAACATCAAAAAAGCCCAGTCCAATGAAATCCTAACGGATAAAGCACGTTACAAATTCTCTTTTTCCCATTTGTCATACTATTTTTATACATGTATTAGATACTATATTATATCGTTAAAAGTGTTTGCAAACTGTGAGCATTAAGATTTAACACATTAAGTCAATTTAATAATTTAGATGCTATGTTTGCATCATAATGTTATCTGTTAACATTTTGTTCTATTCAATAATTCTAGCTGCAGCTGTAATAACAGATACACAGAAAAAAACAGCCATTGCCTACAAGTTTAGATCTTTTCTTCTCTCTCTATCTCTCTCTCTCTTTATATATATATATATATATATATATATATATATATATATATTTGTGTGTGTGTGTGTGTGTGTGTGTGTGTGTGTGTATTTGGATTGATGCGAGTTTGTGACCATGGGTTTCACGCTATTTGCGATCGACAGACAAACTCTGACTTTGTCTGATGATCACAAATAGCATAAAACCCATGGTCACAAACTCGCAACAATCTAATAAATATGTTTGCACTATCACTGATATTGAGCGCTTTCCAATAAGTGCAACGCATATATATTAGTAATATATATATAAAGTGCATATAATATATATATTTATATACATATACATTTTACACTCACACACGCACACATATATATGTGTATGTGTGTGTGTGTGTGTGTGTGTGTGTATAGACAGATAGATAGATATAAGATGGACAATTACTTTAATAATGATAATTTTAGAAAATTATTTGTACTCTGGTTAAACCAAATTTAGATTTAAACATATTATGTAAAGTTCTAAAAAAAGATTCGTTATTTCTTTGGGTAAATCCCCAGACAGAGAGACTAGCTCTTTTGATATTATAGCAGAGGTTAATTAGGATGACTCACTTGCAGTTTTTCTCTTTGTTATCACCCTTGTATAAGTTTTGCGAACATCATTGGAAAAAAAATCTAGTTTTTAATTTATCACCAAAATTTTTAATTCGATATCCTACAACAATAGTGACTTTTCAGATGACCTGGCTATCACTGCAAATAACATTACCAAAGCAACAGTTCTCCTACTTCATCTAGAAAATATTGCTAACAATGCTTGTTTTTAATTTTTAACGAAAAGGGCGTGATAATCCTCATGAATAAATCCCGGGGCGCCTTGAATAAAATGGATGAAATCTATAAATCTGACTTACCAGACAACATCCAAAGGAGATTTATTCCCGCCATTGTAGATGTAGTTTAATGTATGGTGCCACTGTTTGGATATCAACTAACACTTAAACTTGATACAACCTACACTTTGATCATGTACGCTATATGATACCTTGAAGAAATTATCCCTCTAATGACAACCTAATATATTTGTATATAAATGGCTATAACTTGCTTTAGATTTATCACAGAAATATTTAAGAGTTAATCTGAAAATGAAAACAATCTGGGTTTTTTTTTGGGGGGGTGGAATCCAAGGAAAGACCAAATAATTAATATTAATAAAATCTGGATTTATTTCCAGTTTTCATATATTTGCAGCAAGGTATCAAAAATTCATATTTGAATCAAATAGCCGTAAAAGTAAGATCTATACTAAGATATCATTTCTAGTACATTTTGGTTTGTGGCAATCAATTACGGATTCATGGTTCCCAAACAACTTTGGTATTCAAAAATTTAAATGCAATTTCAATCATAATCTAAAGACTTTTCTTTTTTCTCCTTGGAATGTCTCTGTTTTTCTGTTCTTCGATACTCAGAAGCTCTTTGTATATTTGTGCATTTCCTTTGTATATTCATGCATCGCTTGCGCACGAGTGCATGAACACACACACATATACACACACATTTATATATATATATATATATATATATATATATATATATATATATATATATATATATATATACATAATATAGATAATTAAAATACATCTGGAGCACTATGAATGTTTGGGGTTTGTTCACATACGTAAAAGCAAATCATTAGAATTAGCTTTTTCTCTCTGCCGTGTGAAGATGGACCAGTGGTAGAAACAATATTTGCTACGAAGTTGGTTGGTTTTCGATCCTGGTTTGAGACATTTTGATGTTTAGTTGCACTGAGCTTCTGTCATACAGCGAAACAATATTATCTCGGAATAACACACACACACACACACACACACACACACACACACATATATATATATATATATATATATATATATATATATATATATATATATATATATATATATATATATATATATGAATGATGAAAAAGTGAAAAGACAAAACAAAATCTGAATATGTGAGTTTACTGTTTTTTTATTTTGTTTTTGTTATTCTGTCGACGTCAGACGTTTCGGTCAAATAGACCTTCTTCAGGACATGGTTAATGGAGACATATTTATATTAGTTTTAAGTTAGATGAAGAGACGATATATACAGGACTAGTCAGAAACAGAAAAACTGAAATTCTAAAGTCAGAGTATTCTTTCATGGAGTCGGATACGCTGGCGCCGCGTGGGCGGCGCTGCGAAAACCTGCTCACAGGGAAGAGATTTCATCCTTAGTGGAAAGGGGGGAACCTATTTAAAACTATAGCTTATCGGTACCTTTTTCAACCATCAATCTTGCTAGAAAACTTGATATATTAAAGAAACCTTGTCTGGTGTTTATTTTGTGTGAGGTGGCTATCATGCCAGCCTCGTAAATCTGGCTAAGGTTTTTATTGTGGATATATTTTAAAATCTTCACAGAGTCGAAATCAAAATTGTGGTCAGATTTGGCTATGGGTACAAACAAAGCACTACTTAAATTACCGAGTCGAATATCTCGTTTATGTTCGGAAATGCGAGATTTCAAGGACCTCCCTGTCTCGACTACATAACTCAAGTTATATATATATATATATATATATATATATATATATATATATATATATATATATATATATATATACACACACACACACAAACAGATTCCTCTGGATTATGGTATGGTATTTTCCTTTTAAAAAAGTAAAATGACTAATGTAAAACGAAATATTCCAACTTTTGCACGTTAAAATGTCCTTATTTTTAGAAGTAAATCTACAATTCATTCTCCATAGCTTAAGTCATCGTTTCTTCCTATGAAAGGAGAGTATTTGATAATATTCATAGTGAAAATTGGTTTTCCATAAGGCCACACTAAACACAAATCAACGTTCAAGATGAAACGTAAAATGCAGAGGAGTTCGACATTTTACAGATTGATCGAATTTGTTAAATGACATGTTAAAATGAATTAAACTAATCACACGAGGCTTATGTCAGTTTTACTCTAAGTATAAATAACTCTGAATTTGACATTTAACAGTTAAAACAAGTCTGTCCACTTTTAGTATGCATATATTAATGCACATTGCACATGGGAACACATACGCACATAGACGTACACATGTACTCATGCACATTATTATATTTTAAGACAAAGAGATAAATAGGGACATGATTATGAGATACATTCCTATGCATATGACCGCCGATGTTTGTGCGAGTGTGTATGTCGATACAATTAATACAAATGCCGTATGGAAAGTTTCTGAAGATGCCCTGATATCTTTGTCTCAGTTCTCAGTAGCATTGCTGAAGGAATTAAAGCACGTGTCATGGTTTCTAATCCTATTAAATATGGTGAAAAGCAAGGAGATACAACTCAGTATGCCTTATACTTTACTATGGTTTTAATGATGTCTTTGAAAGGATTCCCAAACGAGATATCTCTCTAATATTAAACAACGGTAAGATTTCTGGATGAATTTCTGGGTTGACAAGTTATGAATATTTATACTCAGACTAATGTGTTTACTTTTGTTGTTGTTATCAATGTTTTGGCCGTTATGCCCCATCAGGCTTCCTCTGTTTTATATTGATCTCGATAACACAGAGATAATTCTGAACTAAACAATTTATTAAATCTACAAGGTTAGGCTGTTCTCATTACGCTGTCTATGTCCAGGAATAACGTCTAGTTCTTTTTTTTTGTACTACTCAATTATTTCTCTTTCCTTTCCAGTGATTCAAAGTACTCACTGCCAGGGATTGTATTCACACCCACTATGTCGCCAAAATCACGAACCGACGTTTCATCCAGTAGGTCAGTGTACCGTAGGGCTATTTGCTGTAACAAATTTGGAGCCTTAAACTTAACCTACATGCTGATTAACGCTGCAACTACAGCCGAAGAAAACATCGCACTAAATGTTGTGATAACATAATATACAATAATATAATTTGTAAATATCTCGTTGAAGGTGTTTACGGATTGCCATAAATTAATGCTACGCAATTAACTGTACAGCGACGAATGAAACCATTCTGATCGCTCCTAATATTGAAAAGTTTATGGATTCTTTCTGGAAGACATGCAGAGAATTGATTCTAAAGATTAACTTGTAAAACCGCAATAATACACCAAACTGTTTCTATTCTGAGTCAATACTCGATGTGTATGGCTAGAACTTACAGGTTGGACCGTTAGGCAGTCGTTAACTATGGGAAATGAAACTGATCAAGAAAACTCCCACCGAAGCAAGAATTCAATACGGCAAAACTTGGCAAACGTCAATGATGTGTGTATGGAATTTCGATTGATAAAATTGCTACACATTTGAGAATTTCCTATAGAATGGTTTTATTTTAATTCTTGCATGGATCTTATACATGTGCCACTTAGCGGTAATACATAATGAATTGAAGCTATCTCAATAAATTTCTGCCACATACGGGTATAAGTGGTCCGTTGGGTTCGACAAATGAAGGAATGTACAGGTGTGAACTGGAAGGTGACTGTGGGGTCCATCGTTAGAACGTCAATGACGTCCGCAATCAGGTTAGGAAATCTACGCTAAAAATGTGGGTGTTTCTATACTGCCTACCTTTTCGCATGGATGTTAGTAATACCGTTACGTCGGTTGACCTCAGATGACTTTTTGGTTTCACGCGTCAGGAAACACCATCAATTTCGATCAAGTGCGCACTGTTCAAAATACCTGAGGCTGGGGTCAATTCCAGTGTGGGGGAGATGTTGGCCGTGATGCAGTCTTTGAAGACTACTATGCTTTCTCTTTCCCTTAGATTGATCGCTATAGAGAGGTTGATTTAGGATTCTGGCATTGTCCACTGCGTATCTCAACGTCTAAAAAAGAGGTGTTCGAACTAGCAGTGTATGTGAGACCCGGCCCTTGCATAGAAGGCATATTAAACTGTTGATGTACTTAAACATGCGAAGTTTACAGTATATTCAGTAAATGATATCACGACATCACAATATTTAAGGTGCTGGACCGCTCAGGAAACACTAACCACTTTACTTAGGATCCTGAAAGCCCAACTCAGATCGGCGTGGTATATTATCCGGTTGGATATGTGCGGAGTATACAGTGGTTAATTTACGTTGGTGATTTTGATATTCTCGAACGCAGTATGTCTATCAATATAGAGAACATTGCAAATAAGCACGGGATAAAACGTGCTGAGGGGGAAGGACGATAGGATTCCCAGACTATTTCTATACTGTGACTTGCATATATGAATAGCCATGCCAATACACAACGCACTTGACCTGAGAAACATATATTCGCAGCTCGGTATTCAACTTATTGAGCTGTTTTATATTTGCATAGGCCCTATTACTGATATTGAGCTATTTGACACATAAATATAGCTTATAATAAAAGCAATATATATATATAACACTAATAAACTTTTAATTGTAAGCAGCTATACTCGTCCGGTAAAACCTTAGGTGATTTAGCCTGTGAATGAAGAAACTAATACCCAAGGGTAAAAAAAGGGTACAAAAAAGAAAGAACTAAGAACATGTACTTCCCGCGAAAATAATCGTCTAGAATCTTAGTTCAGAGTCCAAAGAAAAGAAACCACCGACACGAGTACGTACAATAACTAAACAAATGCTCAATACGCTATGTAGAGCAAAACAAGTAAATAAACCTAAAGAGCCAGACTGACCTACCTACGACGATCCGCGTAGGTGAAACCTTGTTAGGTTACTCAGGCTCTTTATATATATATATATATATATATATATATATATATATATATATATATATATATATATATATATATATATATATACACAGACTGGCATGTTAATGGATGTCAGTTATCAGTTATCTCCTGTTCATTTCCCTCTGAAACTTTTCCACTGCCTTAACCGGATATTGAACTCACACTCTTGGGTCCTGGCACGTGGAACTAGAACAGTCTACCCCAGTGAGCGAAATAAAGGGTTCAGTCCTACATTCCAACCACCTGAAGAAGGCCAGAGCGTACTACGGCCGAAACGTTGTAATACATACGGCGACAAAGATGAGGACAGTAGTCCGAATAATGTAAATAATGTACATAAGACCTCATCTCAGAAATAGAGACATATATTCTTTTTCTCCTTCTTTCTTTTTTCGTCTTCTTCCATCTTCTTCTTTCTTCTTCTTTTTCTTTTATCTTCTTCTTTGTACTTCTATCTTATTCTTATTCGTTCTTATTCTTATTCTTTCTTTTTCTTCTATCATTATTAGTAGCAGTATTAGTAATAGTAGTAACTGTTGCATTGTCTTTATTGTACATAATTTCAAACATTTTTCGATATCTCCTGTCTTCTCTTTCTAACGAATGAACTTATTTCCTTTGCTCCGTCTCTAGCAATTGCTCAAATAGCAATTCGCATGAATTATACAAACCTCTTGAACATTTCTAATTATTTCTGCCTAAAATAATTTTAAGAGCCGGGTTAGGGAATTAATTCTTCCTATGAAAGTATATATTTTTTTATCCATTTAAATGTTTAATGATCCATCTCATCGCTAAATTTCGCCCCAAGTAAATTCACAATTAATATTCCTACATATTAAATAAATAAATACATGAGAGTAAATTATCTCTTGAGTAATACTTTACATAAAATTAACTTTTTCCATTATTGAATGGATTCCGGGTAAACATGTTTCAATATCTTTAGCCATTGACATATCAACAACATGCGTGATAATAATACTTCGTAATAAATGCCGGTTCTGTTATTTTAGGCGACCATCGAATTTAAATTCTAATTATTATCAAAATAAAAACAAGATCTATTATACTTTTTATTGTGTTCGTCGAATCTGTTGTAATATGAAATCTTCAAGTCATGCTTAGGTTAGGAAAAATAGATTTTCTTTTCAGTGTGAATTCTCATTATCGTTTTATTTTCATCTTCCAATTATGTTTATCAGTCTACTTAATTGAATTTAAAGTCTCCGCTAAAGTAGATAAAATTAAAGTTAAACAATATTCTCTCAATAATACCAATGTTTCGTTCAACAGGCTCTTCAGTTAGGCGAGTAAATATCATATTAAATCACCAGCATACTTATATAACACAATTATTGAATTCACAACAGAACTATTATCAGAATTCTTTCACCTGGGAAAGGTTGGATGACGTCCCTCTGAATGGTAAATGTCAAGCAAAGATATATATTATACAGAGTGCTGTTTAATTGAGAAAGAAATCTTGACAAAGTCTACGTCGGTTCTACGTGTATCCTTTTATGTAACGCCTATATAACACTAGTAGTTCATTTAATATGAAGAGTTTTAAGAATAGCAGAGCTATGATTATAGGGCTGATTTATTATACCATCATGCACGAACAACTCAGTGGGCCAAAATCTGTCTGGATACATTCAATGCGTCGGAAACTAAACTAGTTGAATTCCACGATCGTCGCTTTCAGCAGAAACTACCACCAGTCACGATGACTGAATGACTCCTATTCAACCTTAAACTGACACCTGATTTAAGGCGAAATTGTAAATAGGATACATCGCTAATCATGCAGGAAAAATGGTGGGTTCCCTGTACCGCTTCTCTAATTACCTGGCTCCTCGTGCAATCTTCTACCTTTACAAGAGACACATTTCTTGGGAAAGGCGGCCTACTTCTAGCTTTTCCGTCTCGACAGAGTTCAAAAGATTTTCCGAATCCTTGTGAACGATAAATTACTTCCCACCCTACAACACCGCTCTGACAGATGGGGTGTGGCAAGTCTGTCACGCATCTATTACTACTTCCACGGAAAGTGATCGGACGAAATATATTCCTTGGTTCTGTCAGTTCTAACTTCCCTGGCAACAAGTCACCATGACACTCACATTGGAGGAAAATAACCTTGTCTCCACAGTATTTCATTTGTGATAAATATGTTCCACACGAACGGTTTATTCCCGCGAACCACTACTATGTGATACCGACCCCAAAATATTTACGCTAACACTACAATGTCAACCTTTTGGGTCTAGGTTTAACCGTTATCCTACCTACCTCTCCGCATAAACTGTCTCTAACTCTGTAATCCTCTATCTAGACTGGTCTCCTTGTTTTGTACAGGGTTAATCACACTGTTTAAAAAAATATGGGGCAAATAAAGGAAACAATATCTAACAAAACATTCACTAAATAGAGAATAGTATTCCGGCCTCGTTTCATATATAACCAGATTTTCTTGCTGGAGTAACTGCCTTTATCTATCTTCCTCACCAGCCACGTATTGTACATGAGGGAATATATCTTTTTATAGTAAGCTTACATCAGAGCAAATATCTTCTGTCATATTTAGATCAATTGTGGGAATTTTTTTGGATTACACCTGTCTAGACTTTCAAGTGTGAATAAGTTTTGAAATGTTTATTTTAACTTTTAATTCTCTTCTATCGCGTTTTTTAAGCATTGATCACCATCTCAAATTTACTTTACATATTTCAAAACATTAATATCATGTATATGAAATTTAAAAACACAAAACATACGATCTTTGAGAGTTATTCGAAAATATAAATAATTCTATATTTGATAGTTTATAATGTGTCACAGAAGAGTAAATAGCTTTTCGTCGTTACTATATTCCACTACTAGAAACCTTGACCATCGTACTGCAGTGAGTTTAGCCCCCTGACTCAGATGATTGACTGAAGAGAAAATATATATTTGCCACAGACAGCCGTCAAGTAGCTTCAAAATCTGAATAACACCTTTAAAATCGCATGATTTTTTTAAAAAAATAACTCTCCTCACATAATTTTACTGTTTGTCTAAGGTCGTTATCATGAATGATGAGCACCATTTTACAGTCAGTTATATAAATAGTACATAATCCATCTCATAAAGTATGCTGTTAGAGAAAATTGTGCTTTTCTACATAGAAAATCACTAAGTTATTTTTTTCAATTTAGTGCGGAAAATATTTATCTTAAATTTTCAGACTTAGAAACCACATATATAAGATAGATATGTAGGTATGTACAATAAATTAATAAAACATGATATTTAGATTTTCAGATATATTTTAGCTTTTGGCCAGTGATTTACAATATGGTTTTGCTTTATTTAATCCATCATGAGATAATTTCTGTCTGAATGTCCAGAATTAGTTTTCATTATCCTCACGATTTATAGTTGGGGTATTTTTATCATATTTGTCCAGGTTTGTTTTGATATTCATGTCCAGTTGATGTTTTCAACAGTGGTTGTGGAGAATCGTACGCTTTCCAATACCCTATGTGATTCCTTATAACTAACCGATGTCTTGATTGAAAACCTTGGTGGAACTAGCTTTAAGTCTGCTCGTCTTTGTAGGAACGTCAGGTGATTTGACGTCCGTGTCAATTTTTGATAGAGGTAACAACAACAAAGGGGAGGACATTTGTCCGAATATAAATAGTATAATGCAAGAGAAGGGAAACTCAATTCAGAGCCAAACGGAAAAGGGATAGTAACAGTCAGGTTATCTTGATCTAAATTTTGCACTGCTACTATGGCTGAAGTACGCGTGATGCCCCTACGACCATAATCGATTGAAGAATCTATTTTTCTTTTAACTGTTCCTTGATGTCAAACTTCGATAGGATTCTATTCGCTCCACAGGAATAGGTTATCAAACACCTCGTCAAATTCCTTGCCCAACATTCTTGTCCTATTTTTTCTTTTATAAAACACACGACACAACGCTGCCTCGTTTTCGTTTATAATTCATCATACAGAAGACCGTGTTTACAGTTAAAAGAAATACAGGTTATCAAGCAAAATAAGCATAGTTTGTGAGATGAGTTTAGTTTCTCTTTTTCCTTTTCGTTCCATATGAAAAGCAAGCATCCCTTCAGGTCTTTTTTACTTATTTTTATTTTGCATATCTCACCGGCTACAGACGGCATATTAACATTTTCTTTCATCTTAACGCTCAGAAACAGGGCAACCATTTTTAAAACATAGAACATATGCGTCATCACATTTTCTTTCTCTTCACGCATTCAAAAGTTTCTATTCCACCTGCCTCATATCGTGCACATTTCATCGAAAAATCTCAGACATTCTTCTTTAGGGTTTTGAAATATTTCTCTTCGTTCAGAATTGTCATTGCACATTACGTATCTTCTCCTGTTGTTACTTAACCTGCGTCGTTCTCCGAAGTACATTTCTTTATTTTAATCTAATCATATCTCAGATCATCGCTTGCTACGTTTGTCTTATTAATTGTTTTTGATTGCTGGCACGGAAATTCTTAGAATCACAACCGATAGGGATACTTAACATATAATATCTGTGAGAAAAAAAAGGGCAGCAATGACCAAGCCACGGCTCCTGTTGGATTAGTTTAAACAGAACCATCCTCTTTTGGTGATTTGATTTTATCTAAATGTCTTTCACCTTTTAATGTACCGTACCATTTCAGGAAGTATGCAATCATGACTCTCCACTTCCCCCCTATCCTTTGTAGCTCTACATAAGTTTCTTCCCTTTGCCACCTCCCCCAGACCACGTTTTGCGATCCACTTGCTTAAGCAACGCCAGATATGTTATGCCTTCCTTTCCCCTGTCTCTTTTTCCCTCTGTTCCACCTGTGAGTATCAGATTCTCCAAGCCTTCCTTTCTCATTACATGTCCCAGAAAGTCCATCTGCCTCTAGAGTATGTTAAGTATAAGCTAACTCCTTGTCTGCATCCTCTCCAAGACCTCATCGTTGCAAACACGGTCTCTCCATGATATCCTCAGCATCCTTTTGTAGAACGACATCTCCGCTACCTGTAGTCTCTTCTTCATCTTTGAGGAGACCGCCCAACATTCGCTGCCGTGTAGGAGGAGAGATGTCACGTAGCAGCTCAGCACTCATTTCTTTGTCACCAAAGAAATCCTCATGTCTCGCAATGCTCTGTCCAGCTTTTCGAATGCATCCTTCGCCATCCCAATCCATCTTCGTATCTCAGTGTCACACCTAGTGTCCTCTGTCAAATCACTTCCCAAATATTTAAACTTTTAGTGCACCTAACCACATTTCGGGCTCATCCTTTTATTGATCACCATGCATTCTTACTTACGCACACTCACACAATGCGATTTTTTTGGAAGCACATCCGGAAACAATTTTGACTTAAGTAATTTTTTGTTTCTTTTTAATGAACACTAATATTTGCCATCAATAATCTATATACTAATTATCACATACCTTATACAAATAAAATATATATAGTAAATTTGACGTAATAATATATAATTTAGAACTCCAAAATCTCACTGAAACTGTCTACAAAATGTTATACATTATACAAAATATTTTAGCCATTTAAGGCATTCTTTTGCTAATATTACTCCCTTTTCGGTATATATATATATATATATATATATATATATATATATATATATATATATATATATATATATATATGAATATAAAAGTGAACATAGAAGTCAACACATAGAGGCTACAGTCTGTTTCTTGCTAGATGCAATCGTCAGGCCTGACGATTGCATCTAGCATGAAACAGACTGTCGCCTCTGTTGACTTCCATGTTCACTTTTATATTTACACACGCTCTATCTCTGTTATTGAGCACTTTATCATCCCATAAATATAGCAAACTTTAAGACTATATTTCTTCATATATATATATATATATATATGTGTGTGTGTGTGTGTGTGTATGTGTGTGTATGTATATATATATATATATATATATATATATATATATATATATATATATATAGAGAGAGAGAGAGAGAGAGAGAGAGAGAGATAGAAAATTGATGAATGTCGCACATTGTAATTGCGAGAATTGTGTACAATTAAGTTTATAGATGATTAAGGAAAAAGTATAGAATCGTTTCTTGTGGATGTTTCTATTTTTTTTTTTTTACCTATGTTATGCACATGTTGAAACCTTATCAAACCGTGACCGTTCCAATTTTAATTTGAACAGATTTCTTCTTTTTTTTTTTACTCTAGTGCCTATTTTTTCTAAATATCCAGTCAATCTTCAGCTTCATATTACAAAGCAAACAAACCGATATAATCTGTCCCTAGTCACCGCGACTAGTTCCCTTTATGATACAGCTTCACCTCGAAAAAGTTCGTTCAGTAAATCGCGATATTGAATTGAGAGCAAATGTTGTCTACTACCATATTCATCAACAATTAGTGTCTGGTGAGCGCCAAGATCTCCAGGACATGAAAGCTGCAATGATTGCATTAGATGTTAAGTAATTAAATAATTACGTTTACGCACACAAGATGACATGATTTTTCGTTGAAGTGAAATTTAAATCTGATTTTGCACACGTCCAATTTTTCATATTCAGTGCATTACTGTCATATTTCTTTACCAGAAGTTAACTGCTCAGATTTGGATTTGTCTATGCAACACGCCGTCTGAACTTTTATTTCAACAAGACAGAAGAACTCAACACCTCTTCCGTTTCTTTCAAATCTCTTTGTTATGGAATTTGAAGTAACCGTCTCTGTATTATTTTCTTTCACTTTTAATATAAGATCAGCATGAATATCATTGTATTCGCTGATGTTGTAAAAGTACTATTTTTAAATAACTGATAATTTGAATGTACATGGTGCGAGGGATAAATTATCGTATAGATTACTCAAAAATCAAAATAACACTGACATCTCATTTTAACAGATATATTTACCGAAATTACACAAAACTATCTGGCAATACTAACGAGTAAATTCATTCAATAAAATTGTCTTTTCAAGCACGGCCACCTGGCGACTTGGAATCTCTTGAAACTTTACTGGACGGTCTCCTTGAATAAGTTGGTGAATGCTGCCATAATCCTTACCTTCAGTTCATCTTTGGTGTTACAATGAGTGTCGTTGGTATCGCGCTCAACTGCGTCCCAATGATAATAATCAAAGGTGTTACAGTCTGGTGAGTTAGGCGGCCAAATGTAAGGGGTGATGTGCTTGCAGAAATTGTCTGACAGCCATGACTGGGTTCTCCTGCTTGTGTAGCATCGTTCAGAGTTCTGTTGCCAAACATAGGTTTTTCCCAGCAGCAATCATTTTGGCCCAGGGTTACACTACCTCCACAATCCACTTGATGTATTCATCCGTAAAGTTTTCTATATAATTTTTTTTACTCAATTCTTAAACACATTAATGTGTCATACAGTTCCAATAATTAACACATTTTACAAGCGTTTAAATGAAAGAAACACAAATAAAAAGTTTATGCTAACTTGACATAGTATCCGAGGGCATATCGACTCGATATTCTCGGTACGTCTTGATATCTACAGTCGTAAAGTGTTAGAGCTCTAAAGCATTCTTTTTTTTTTTTTAAATACTAAATTATTTTGTTGTACTGTTTGGAATCGAAGCTAAATTAGTTTTCCAAGTATATAATGCCTTCTGAGCATCGACTATTCTTTCCTTATTAACATGAAATCCTTTCCTTTTTAAGTTCGTTATGCTGATTTTATTCCGTATTTATTTCCGATTCCCCAGTCTCGCTTGTTTTATTCTCCCTCACCTTAATTACGCGTTGAGCATATTTGGAATCATTTTCCAAATACTCTTTCACATGGGGGGTCACTAGTGCACGACTAATTTCTTCTGTAAATACACGAATGAACTGAAACTTATTGATGTGCCAGCGCGGATATTGTCAGAGTATTTCCTGGGGCGAGCCGGCGTCGGGCGGGTGGGGGTTGTCGGTTAAAAAAAGTGATGAATTGCCCTTTTTTAACGTTTTAAATATAAGACAGAAACCTCGCAATGTCGTCACATGGCCGCAAGAATTTTAAAGCGTCGACCTGCTTTCTGCCTCCAGTACTAAGCCAAAGTGTGGGCATGTGTTCCCTTGAATATCTTACTCCCGCTTCCTCATTGAATCAATGACCCCACTGACGTATAATAAAACAAATAATAAAAATAAAGTGCCTTTAGTTGCTGCATTTTTTGACATGAGTTAATGTTCAGAAGTGCTTAAGCCAGTGGCGACACCTAATACAAGAAACGGTTTGAAACTGTTATATAAAAATAATTGAAAATTAATAAGTTACGAATGTTTTCTGTATACATTTAGCATTAACAGGCTATGCAAACATACATTTTTGGTTTCACTTCACAACACGAAATACTTTATATGGAATCTAGTAGCGCTGGTAAATGCTGATATATTTCCCTTCCTGTTTAATTTATGGATACCTAGATATCAGTGAAACCCAGTGCGTTAAATTTGCTAGATATTATTTTTGAATTTACATATTTTTTATTACGTACACTTTCACAGTAAATTCATAGAATATCTGTGCGTTTAAAAATGAAACATCTTTTGAATATTATGCGGGTATCAAGCTAAATTTAATTTATGTACAAACACGTCCACAGAGAAGGCATATGAAGCAGCTTTACTATTTTTGTTTAAAGTAAGAGCAGATTGTTCATTTGATTTTATGTTTGGGGAATTGTAGGTCAAAATAATAACACCTAGCTGATGGGCTTCATAAATGTTTGAGGACTGGATGAAGAATCATGAAATATATTCAGATATTATTCTGGGCAATATTTGTAGTTCCTGTATCATTTTGATTTTAAAAGTATCTGAACATTTCTTGCTGATATGACTAATAGATACTAATAATATTTCAACTTCTCAGGTTAGAATTATTTCAAATACTTGGAAAATATTTATTCCACCAAAGTCAGAAAACCCAGTTTATCTTAATAACTGTCTACACATTTTATCACATTAAACGATGTATTTAGTGGATACCCATATTTGATCAGATTTTCCGTTCATTTTAAACATTATATTTACTTTCGGCTACCGGCCAGAATATTTGAGAAAAATTATAAACGAAAAAAAAAAAGGATACGTACCCATGTTCCCACTGGCAGGAGAAACCGTCGTTGCTTTCGACCTGCTTTGCACCAAGTCGGACAGGAAATGCGTCGCCGTTTAAGCGTATATGTATTTTTTTTTTAAATATTTCTCGAATGTTCAGGCCGGTAAACGATAATATATATATATATATATATATATATATATATATATATATATATATATATATAAAGTAAAATAAACGGAGCGTCTATTCAAATATGGATAATGCATATTGTACTAAATATATGAGGGATTAATTAGCAACAAATCAGTTATTTCTTTAAAAACTGTTCCGTCTACAAATATACTAAGTATTTACCTCTACATAATATCACGGATAGGATGGAAGTGAATGTTGGCCAATCACCTGACAGATGAGGACAATAATGAATTCAACAGAAATATTGCTTTAAGCAAGGATTCATCGAACCCCATTGTCAGAGAGATACATCAGTGAATGAATCTCAAAGAAAATGGAAATAGATATAATCTTATAAATAGAATCAGAACGAGGCAGCTGAAATTACTTGAACTTATAATAAGGAAGGATGGTTTGGAAAATCTGACGCTCACGGAACATATCGATGGCAAGAGAGACAGAGCAATGCAGAAGTTCAATTATGCTATGAGCTTTTAATAATGGATGGTGGACTATTGTGTCAGAATCTTGGCAAATGAAAAATAAATTTGCTAACAGCTACAATCGGTGGGAGATTTTGGTTAAACATTAAAGATCACGTCCGGAATATACACGGTACATAGAAAAGAATATAGGTTTATCATTACAGTAATATGAGAGAATATATAAAAGAAATAGATTTTTATATAACTTAAAAGGATATATGTCTTTAAAAAAATGAAAGAAAATTTATCTATAAACCTTAATAAAATCAGAAAGCAGAGATAAAATATGTGTGAATGGTTCTTGAATTATCGTCATTTATTATTGTTTCAGTATTCGGGATGAACGTATTTTATTATTTACACTATTTGTATTCGGACTATTTTAAAATATAATGCTCCTTTGTAGCCTATGGAATTTTCTTTTAGTATCAAATTTCAAATTGATAATTTATAATATATTAAAAGTTTTTGGGACATAGAAAATATGAGGCATATATGTCAGGTTTACATTGTGATAACTTCTATAATGTAGGTAATTGATACAGTAATCCTGTTGTTGAATAATTTTCCCAACTTAGAATCTGTCCTCGAGTTCGGCATTCTGGTTCCCAATGCAACAACAGTTAGCAGACAATTAACGCTAACTCTCCAATATAATCATAATAATGTTAGAAAAATACTATTTACACTATTTATATTCGGACTATTGGCTGCATCTTTGTTGTTATTATCAAACGTTTCGGCCGTTGTGCCCCCCGATCTTCCTCAGATTATATCAATCTGGGTAACCTACAGGTAATTATTAACTGAAACCTTTATTTAATCAATGCAGGTAAACTTTTTTTTTATTCCACTGCCAAAGTCTGGTTCTATCTTACCAAATTTCTACAGCGATAATTAACCAAGATTATGTTGTTTATTTCTAAATTAAAGTAGCTGCCGTTGGGAAACAATATTCACTAACCAACACCAAACAGGATTACTGCATCATTTACCTCTGCTTATAAAATTGATAATAAAATAACCCTATATATATATATATATATATATATATATATATATATATATATATATATATATATATATATATATATATTATTCCGACTATTTACCTGGTCTTTGTCGTCTTATTTATTACAACGTTTCGGCCGTTGTACGCTCTGGCCTTCGTCAGGTTGTTGGAATGTCGAACTGAACACTTTATTTCGGTCACTGGGAGTAGACTCTTCTCGTTCCATGTAGATATCAGTTATCAGTTATCTCATGTTAATTACCATCTCCAAATTCTCCACTGCCTTAACCAGGTATTGAACTCACACTCGTTGGGTACAGTCAATGGATCTAACTAACGCATTTATTCATGTTCCGTGTGTCGTTGAGGATATCCGTATATGAATACCTGGGTATTATAGACCTAATGTCTTCCGCAATATTTTTTACCAGTGCGGAAACGTAGTAAAAAATATGGCAACAATGATGAGGACAATAGTCCGAATAATCTAAATAGTGTATATAATACCTCATCTCAGAAATATAGACGTATGTATATATATATATATATATATATATATATATATATATATATATATATATATATATATATATATATATATATATCGTTTTAACTATAGTCAGAATTAACAATATTTTCACAGAATTGTTTATAGGCTACAAAAAGTCAAAAATCCTCCATAATCTGGGCCATATGTTTTGTTTGCAATGCAAAAATCCAATCTTCTATATGAAGCCATTAACATTGAATATATTTCTCCATCATTGTGAACCAATTTCGTTGCTAGTTCTTTTCTCTTCTTTCAAATTACGGATGAATTTTCAATCTAGTTCATGTCGTCATAGTTTGACTGATATAAAAATAATGTTATTCAATATATATCGATACTAAAATCAAGTCATTATTCTTCCGTTAGGTACAGTCATGTTATTGTGTTAAAACGAGATCCATATGATTACATTGCCGCCACCGAGATTCACTGTTCTATCTGACTTGAACGCTTCGTTCTTATTATTCGATAATGTATGATGCATTATGAGGCCAGCTAAGTCTATTTTAGTCACATAAGACCAAAGCATATTACTCCAGTAGATATCTGGCTTGATATAAATCTTCCTTATCAAACTTCAAACGTGCGATCTATAGAGAAACAGTGTTTTTCTTCCTCCGCGGGAGCCGCAGCCATGCTGACGAATCGTGCTGCTGATACCCTCAGGTATGAACCATGCCCTTGTTCTTTGGCGAGATACCAGCCTTTTGTGTGTAAGCGTTGACTGCTTTTTTAGTATTCAGATTAAACCTTTTTACAGCGCGGCTGGAAATCACTCGAGTGCTGCCAGGTTGAGGACAGTTCACTATCGAGCCACGTTACTTACACTTGTTGACCATCTAACATATGCTACTTGGATAAAGTTGTAGCTCTTTAACGTTATTTCTGTAACTTCTGGATAAAAAGTGCTACACTATCGCTAAAATCTGTACTATATTCTCTCGTCTTAGGTATTATGGCTGTTAATGAATCCACGATTAGTTACCTCTCCAGCTAACTATCCAATACCATCTAAATAATGTTGAATTAACTATTATTTACACTATTTATATTCGGACTATTGTCCTCATCTTTGGTGTTTTCATCATAACATCTCAGAAAAAACTTTACGGGCAGCAGCAACAGGCAAAGCTTGGCGGACAGCATCAGCAACTACTCTCTCATTAAGCACGTTAGGTTTAAGTCTTCAAGTTCATTACAGTTCTTTATCTTCCTGACCAATACTGACAAAAAAGAACTAAACGAAATATCAAAGATCCAATTCTTTGAGATGTATCAATATTGAGAGCCCAAATTCGCATGACATTTCAAGTTAAATAGTGCCCCGACTAAAATATTAATAACAACTTCGGAAAATGATAATACTCAAAAGTAAAAAAAAAAAGAAAAGTAATGCTGATTGCGCACAGAAAAGATTTCCCAAAAGACAATGTTCAATAAGGTTAAAGGTTGAATTAATATTAACCGTCTCTTTTATGGAGATATTAGGTATTCTTTGACTGAGCTACAATGCAACATTCGTCTTTATATTTTGTCTTTATATTTTATATATGTTTATTATGTCCATAAATTTTTAACTCTGTTTCTTACATTGTTTGGGGTTTCCTTCATAAACATTTTTCAACCGGAGAGTAACGTCAAAATATTTATTATGCAATAATTTTCATTTATTGTTAGGGCTTTCTTCAAAAATATTTCTGAACAAGAGTGGAGCGTCAAAATCATGATTATACCATTATTTTCTTGTATTGGTGGGTTTTATCATCATAAAAATATTGAAATAGCCTGGTGCGTCGAAATCATGATTATGGTATTACTTTCTCCTATTGGTGGGGGTTCCTCAGTAAACAATTTTGAAATAGACAAGGGGCTCGAAATCCTAATCATGCTATTCATTTCTAGTATTGATGTGGGCTTCCTTCATAAGCATTTCTAAAATATTGTTGAGCCTCGAAATGCTGATTATGGTATTATTTTTTTGTATTAGTGCGCTTTTAAACATTTTGGAAATAATGGGGACCGTCAAAATCATAATTATATTATTTTTTTTATAGCTTGGGATTCATTTAAAAAACAGTTTGGAAATAAATGGCAGCGTCAAATTCATGATTAAACCATTATTTTCTTGTGTTGGTTGGAGATTTCTTCATACAAATTTCTGAATCAGAGTGTAGCATCAAAATAATAATTGTAATATTATTTTCTTGTATTGGTGAGTGTTTCCAGCTTTAAAAAAATTAGAATAGAGGGGAGCATAGCAATCATGTTTATGATGTTTTGTATTGTATCTGTGCGGGTTTACTTCATAAATATTTTTTTAAATAGAGGGGGACGTCAAAATCATGATTATACCATTATTTTCTTGTATTTGCACGTGGTGTCCAGCATAAAACATTTTGAAATAGAGGAGATCCTCGAAATCATAATTATGGGATTTTTTCTTGCATTGGTTGGATTTACCTTCACAAATATTTTTGAAGCAGAGGTTAGCGTTAGAATCATATTTCTGGTATTATTTTCTATTATTGGTGGGGATTTCCTTCATAAAATATTTTGAAATCGGTGTGGGGGTGCGTCAAATTCATGATTCTACCATTATTCTCTTTTATCGGATTGGGCTTTCTTCATAAAAATTTCTGAACTTGACGAATAAACTATATAAACTATAAAGACAAATGTAGCATTGGAGCGCTAAAATGATTATTGTACCATTATGTTCTTGTATTGGTGGGGGTTCGCCTCATAAACAATTTTGAAATAGAGGGGAGCGTCGAAATCATGTTTATGGTAACATTTTCTTTATTGATGTGGGCTTCCTTCTTTAACTCGATGGAATGTCGAAATCATGATTATGACATTTTTTCCTCTTTGAGTGATATCTTTTTTTTGGCCTGTTACCATGCAACATTCACAAGTAAAGTGGAATTTATTAATTGCTGCCGTTCTGTGTTAAAGATTCTTTAGTAACAGACTCCGCGGTTAGAGGTGTTCCTTCTCGAAATTCTATCTTAAACCATTTATCAAAGAAAGCGGTTGGATAGAGCTGAGATGTTAATTATTTCTGAACGAGTTTCTAGCCGTGCATGTCATTCATAAGAATATCTACATCTGCTTTACCGGTGTTTACGGAAATGTTTAGAGCTTTATGTTAATACTTTTGTTTTGCATCATTTTTCTTTTTTGCGGTGTTGGCATCGCGAGACCTTTTCTAGGTTCAATTTTCTTGACCGTTTAAGTTTAAGCCAGAATCTTAACGACATAAATATCAGAATTTTCTAAAATTTATTTAATGTGAATGGTACCCAATTAATTAGAACGTTGTGTAGCGTCTTATGCAAATTTCGAACATTTGATTTTTTAAAATTTTATTCATTTGTTTGTAACTTTTGGTTTTCTTTAAACTCAATTGCATTGAAATCAGAACGATTTCAGGAAATGTAATCTAAAATAAATATGGACACAGATGTTTGAACTTTCTTGCACGTCCAAGAGACACGACATGTTATTCATTGTCGGAACTTTGGTCACAGACCGAATCTCGTATGAACTTTGAATAATAATAATAATAATAATAATAGCAATAATAACAATAATAAAATAAATAAATTAACTTTGATTCTTCAGATAATACACACAGAGAGAAAAATCAAAGCTATTCGCCTAGACATCGCGATCGAAAACCAAAAAAGCATGTGCATTTATAGTGTAGTCCCTGCAGATTGTGATGTATCTTTGCAGATCTACAAATAACTATCAGAACACAAGGATTCTGAAGTAGAAATCTTAAATATGTAGCACATGAGAACATCAGAAATACCAGGGGTATTCGCGTACCTGGGACTGAATGGAAAATGTTCGCATAGACTTTTTGAAGGGAATCTTTGTTGCTCATGCCCTAAAGAAATACAAAATATTCTACTCGCAAGTAGAGCTTACACATTTCGAATTTGGATAGTTTACTTTGTAAAAGAGAGATCCGGGGTGAGCTGCACTATGATAACAATCCTCTTATACGATAGTAAATTTTGTATATTTTCTTATCAGTAAATGGGTGGATCTTCAGAAGAATCCTGAGAAAAACTTGATGGAGCCTGACAAAAATATAAGCAAAAAACAAGACAACGTAGATTTTTTTGAAACAGAGACGAAATGCAGCTTGGAGAAGTTTTCGAGAAAATGAATAACTTAAACAACAAGCATGTGTAGATATACCATGGACTGGGAATGTAATGACAATAAACATAATATTGAAAACTCTAATGCCGTTCTATGAGTGATGATCGCTCATCTAAAAGAAGCACACACAGTTAATATGATATTGGAAACTTTTTTTGTCGCACCGTTAAAATATTTCTTTTGATTGTTTTTGGCTATTTTGATTTCGCCGGCTAGGTTACCCTCCCACCTGGTGAGTTTGCTTGGCTTACTATCATGGACATGCCCGGGCGTATATAAATTCCTATTTTAGCACATTACCTCTAGAGACATCTTGGTGGTCACTGCCACTTGAAATTTTCCTTTATTTGTATATATATATATATATATATATATATATATATATATATATATATATATATATATATATATATATGTATATATATAAATTCTATGTATAAGATATATGTTTGTGTTTCTTAATTTCAAGTTTATATATGAATATCGACTTCAGTCACTTTCTCACCGACGTGATATGGCGTGATTTCCTCTGTCTTCCCTATAAATGTTTCCAATGCTATTGATCTTAATAGGTTTTCAGCGTGGCAAATCGACGCGTAAAATCAAATATAATATTTGATTAGAATTAAAACCTTTGTGTTTTACTGTTGAAATAGCTAAATATAACCTCATATTCTATTCTAATAGTTAGTTTTCTCACGCTTCTTACTGTGGAATCTTTGGTGAAAATTCGGAAATAAACAGCAAGATAGACACCAAATAACAAAAAAAAAAAAAATTGGATCGAATGTTTAAGACATCATTCCGGCTAATAATTTAAGGCTTTGGAAATAAATATTTAACGTTTTAAACCAACGAATCGCGTTTCCGCCGGTATTAAAAAAGAGAAAATTCATCGTGATCCCTTTGAAGAGTTTAAAAGAAAAGTTTCAGGATCAGACAAAACACTTAAGAGATATTAGGTTGGTGCAAAAATAATGTCTTTTTCTCACATGAAGTTGAACGTCAAAAAACGACATTATTTTTGCACCAACCTAATACATACAGCACCAGTTTACAGCGGCAGCTTAAAAGTGAACACTTACTCATTCACCAGTCTTCTTCACTAAGTTATGTGACACTTTTACTATCCTCTTTACCTTCTGCTTTGCTTTTTATTCTCGCACATACACGACGAAAACACATAGTTCTGTTTTTATCTTAACACACAACTACAGACAAGGACTTAAAGCAATTTAATACTATTATACTCTAAGAAAAAGGTAATTGTAAGTAAACGCCAAAATAAAAAAAAATATTTTCTATTTTTATATATAACAGTTTTCTCGCTTTTTCTCGCTTTCTTACTTGCCCGCAGCCCCTCATATTCAAATATGTTATAACCGTCGCAAAGTTATGTCTTCCTGAATCCTGTTCTTGTATTGTCATTTATCATGTCTAAACTTTAATTTGCTCTTACTTTCATTAAACCCTTGCGTCATAGTGACATTATCACCTTAGTCATGGAGAAATTATGAAAAATATAGATACTGCACACAATATCGTAGGACACGATATTTTAATCTGTCTATAAGTAGTAATATAATTAAATTTTGGTCTATATTCCAATATAAGCCATATAACCGCAGTATAAGGAAATAGAGTGTTTTAAAAATTGCCTAACTTTCGTCGTTTTCCTGTATTGTTAACGGGTGATTGCGATTTTCTCAGTGGGAGAGACAATACTGAAAACAATTGCTTCACAACAGCCAAGCAGACATAAAGGCGCCTGGATAATTTTTATTGCCTACGTCTTCAGTGACCCCGTCAAATCAGAAAATAATGGAATTTTTTTATGGCAAATATAATCCGGTCACTAAACCGAGAGATTGGTGGAATAAAATGAAGAATGTAGAAAATTCTTCGGACACCATGTGAGGAAGTAAAAATGTCTATGAAAACAACGAGTTTTATCTTTTATTGCACATGACAATGAAGGACATAACAGACATTTGAAAAAGCTCCAATTTTACACAATAGGAGCGACAGATATTCCTTATACATACTATATGCTGCTGAATCTAACCTAAAGTATTATTTCTGTATCTCAATATTGCCTGTGCTTCAAGTAAGTTTATA
Source organism: Acanthosepion esculentum (assembly GCA_964036315.1). Lineage (NCBI taxonomy): Eukaryota > Metazoa > Mollusca > Cephalopoda > Sepiida > Sepiidae > Acanthosepion > Acanthosepion esculentum. The sequence continues at coordinate 42,212,702 of OZ038482.1, read as the reverse complement.
TATCATTTTCAGATTTTGAATTTCCTTTTAGACTCACGGAAAGGAAGCTTTAGAAATCATTTTGCTGTGGTACCGATCAAAATTCTTACACTGTGGTTACGTTGTTAATTTCTGATCTATTTTATTTTTCATTGCTAACATTTGCAAGATTAACTGTTTAAAACAAAACATTTAATCATTATCTTTTAAAACGCTAGATTCTAATTTTGCAAGATACGTGCCATATGAAGAATGACGTCAAACAGTTTGGAACACAATAACAATTATTTCAATCTGGAAGATTTAGCGGATATAGATATGTTGATTTATGATGCTGGTTCAAAAACAAATTTAATGTTAAATTAGTTTCGATAATTATTTTTCCATGTTGAAGATCAAGGAATTTGTTGAGGGTGCAAAGACGTCACTCAGACAAATAATAAAAGGAAAATACACTACAAATAAAGCAAAATAAACTTTTGTTTATTTTCGTAAAAAAAAATATAAGAATTATTTTTTTTGTACAAAAATGAAATTGTCCGTAAAGCAGTGGAAGAAAAGGAGAACGAAAGGCACTGGGAATGTGAGAGGGAAAAGGTAGGACGATGTGTAGCGAGCGAGATGAAAGAAAGAGATGGTGAAGGAATGTTCAGTGATACGCGATACTGCCAGTTGTGTGAACTGCTGAATTCTGTGTGTGTGTGTGTGTGTGTGTGTGTGTGTGTTCGAAGCTGTCCGTGTCGCTTTGATGTCGGCTTGTCGCTGTTCTCCCTCTGGTCTGATGAGAGTTTCTACCTTCCTTATATCTGAAATGATGAGGCTCCGGGGAGATTAAGAAATGGGTTTCTTATGTCGAGCCCTGACTGGTCAATAAATCATATTTTTTTACCACGTGGTGTGCTTTTCACTACGTCCGAACTTTTGGGTGCGCCGTTCTTGTTTTTGACCCCACAGGGTATGGTGAGGAGTGAATTCCCGCGCAGTTGTATTTTTTGATACCCGTGGTGGGAATTAATTTTTATTGTGTGTATCGAAAATAAAATAAGGAACTGTACAAATTTCAAGGTTATAGTTATTTTCCAATAGTACCTTAGATATGGCACAAGGCCGGAAATATGCGGCTTTCAGTATGGATCGAACTCACTACTAAGTCGTAATTGTTCTAGCGAGACAAGCTTGCTAACAATTACACCAACTCGAAGTGCCCAAATTTCAAGGTTATATATCATTGCATTTGCAGTTGAATGTATCATTTTCGTTCTTTTTCTTTTTTTCTTACTAAAAACCAAATACACTCCAACGATTTAGAGGCATTAAAGAAACTATTCATCTATCAAGTTATAGCATTTAGACTCCAGCGAAAATATATGAAAATAATCAGAAAAAAATAATGGATTTAAGATACCGCTACACGGGAAGTGACATCACAATGCCACCAACTCAACACCGACGAATGAACGCCGCCGGCTGAATATTGGGGTAAACTGAGGACCGACACAACTCAGCACCAGAAAAATAACTTATTTTGTAACTTAATAAAAGTTATTTATTAAGGATTAAACCTTAATTAGTGAGTTGTTTCTTAATTATTTTTAATAAAGTAAATCGTTTACGAATTTTTTTCTAATAAAATTTCCCTATCGGGGTTTCATCCTTAATAAATTAATTTTATACGGTTACGAAAAAAGTTATTTTTTCTGGTGCTGAGTTGTTTCGGTCCTGAGTTGTCTCAGTCCTGAGTTCTCCCGGCGATCAGTCAGAGGTGTTGAGTTGTCCTACACCCATTGCTGCAAGACACAGTCGCAAACACACACACACACACACACACACACACACACACACACACACACACACACACACACACACACACACACACACACACACACACACACACACACACACATATATATATATATATATATATATAAATATAAAAGTGAACATAGAAGTCAACACTTAGAGGCGACAGTCTGTTTCATGCTAGTGCAATCGTCAGGTAGCTGCCTGATGATTGCACTAGCATGAAACAGACTGTCGCCTCTAAGTGTTGACTTCTATGTTCACTTTTATATTTACTCACGCTCTATCTCTGATATTGAGCACTTTATCCCATAAATATAGCACACTTCAAGACTGTATTTCTTTATATATATATATATATATATATATATATATATATATATATATATATATATATACTTTTTTTATGTGTGAACATTTGACATCCCTTGCTCGAACATTCCAGTGCTTATATAAGTTGAAATAGCTAAAAATCTTCACTCATTGAACAATTTGTCACAACTATTTCTTTTTTCATGATTGATCGAGGTTTTCTTTCTGACGTTTTTGATTTGAGTGTCAAAAATCGGCATTTTATGTTAACATATTTGATCATTTTCTCTTCAAGTTACGTCGACTAGGCTTTTTAGTTGCTGTATTGTAATTGTTCAAGTGACGTAGTTAGTGTAAAGTGGTAGAGTTTTTTTGTATGTGATTCTGGGATATTGGCCCGCATGCTTTCCCTTGCTAAGACTTGAAGGCATCGTTCATTAAAAACCTTTTTAACCATTGACCTAGGAAAGCAATTATTTTGTGCTGAGTAAGCGAGATATTACTGAGTGTGTCAATAATTTTTGTGAATGCGAGAATTGCGCGCATCCTCTGAGCGAAATCATATATAAAATGGAAGAATTTGCCAGTATCGCAAATCCATAAATAAAAGCATTACAATTGCTGCCGTAATTATTTTTCTATCTACAATTATTTCGCAATTTGTAATTCTTCAATAATTATAATGCTTATTTCGACTGATTCAGCAAAATATTCTTAATGAAATATTCTTGTTTACCTATTCATTATATATATATATATATATATATATATATATATATATATATATATATATATATATATCGTGCAGTTTTATTACAATGAATCATTCATATAAAAAGTAAATTAGTAATGTTAATGCGATAAAATTGCAAATTACCTTCGCTAAATTTAAAAATGCATTAACTTACCAACCACTCGATGATTGTTATCATACTTGCTTTTTAAAATTATAAACTGCATTATGTTTTCCTTAAATATGCAATTAATTTCGAGAGGTTCTAAGTTATCATCAGGCATGGAGACTATTTTTTTGTGAAATTCATGTAGCATACTAAACGAAAAATAACAATGCAAATCGAAATATTTTTGCATTCTTTATCAATAATACGCTTCAAAAAACATTACTCTTTTCCCTTCCCGCTCATTATTAATATTTGTATTATCAGGTTGGTGCAAAAATAATGTCGTTTTTTGACGTTCAACTTCATGTGAGAATACGACATTATTTTTGCACCAACCTAATATTATTTCTTCCACACTCTGTAACACCTTGGGAATTAGTGTCTTTGCTGCGCTGCATCAAGTAATAAACTTGCTCAGACACACACACACATACATAGACAGAGAGACAGATTATATATATATATATATATATATATATATATATATATATATATATACATATAAAAGTGGACATGGAAGTCAGCACTTAGAGGCGACAGTCTGTTTCATGCTAGTGCAATCGTCAGGCGACTAGTGCTGTTATTTTTCTCGAGCCGAGAAAAATAACAGCACTAGTCGCCTGACGATTGCACTAGCATGAAACAGACTGTCGCCTCTAAGTGCTGACTTCCATGTCCACTTTTATATGTACACACACTCTATCTCTGATATTGAGCACTTTACCACATAAATATAGCACACTTTAAGACTATATTTCTGCATATATATATATATATATATATATATATATATATATATATATATATATGTTTGTGTGTGTGTGTATATAAAGAAGTATAGTTTTACGTTGTGTTATATTTATGGCAGAAGCGCTAAATATCAGTCATAGTGCGTTTGTAAAATTAAAATATAAAAATGGACATTGAAGTCAACACTCAGGCTGTTCCTTATTGAACGCACTCTCTTACTAAGTTAGTTAAAAATCGAGAAATGAATAATTAAATTAAATAAAACAATGACTAAACAAAAATAATCAACACAAATCAAAATAAACAACTAAAGAAAATAATAAACAAATTAACAAACCATTCTCACCAAAATAACTGTCAGAATAGACTACATACAATGCAATATACTACGCACAATGCATGATGACCTGTATATATAAATAGTCGAGTAAAAAACACAATGCATTTGGTATGACGATTGCGTTTAGCAAGAAACCGTATGTCGTCTGTGGGTATGGACTTCAATGTATACATTTATATATATATATATATATATATATATATATATATATATATATATATATATATATACATATATATATATATATGATTTATCACGTTTTCTTAGATCATCTGCAGGGGAAATTTACGAAGACAAGCATACTGAAACTGCGATAAGATTTGCATGCTGTTGTTATAGAGATTTTTTTACAAAATAAATGCTTAAAACTTTCGAGATTCTGTATATATAAATAAACCAACATTGAACAAAATTTATTACGAATATAGTAACAACATATTAAAGTGCATATAACATTTAGATACTAAATATATTTGAAATTTTTACGTATTTCCGGTTAACGTCTTTGGATTGAAAAGCTTGTTTTATTTTTTTTAAAGTACCATAGCTACTACGGATAAAGTAAATAAATATATTAACTGACTATAATAGAGCAGGTTCACTCGATTATTATAAAAGGAATCCCGATGACAAGGGAATGCAAATTTTATCGCCGTTACAGTAGGGCTGTTTGCATTTGTTGTAATTTTTTTGTAATGTAACCTTGACGAACATCTTAGAAAAATCGAAAGAAATTGAGTTAATAAAAACTGCTACGACTCCTTACCTGATGAATATCATCTCAACACCAAGAAACTCATTAGACAACTGGAAATGGCCAGTATGAATATAAGTATGCATTATATTTCTATATTATTCAATGAAACATGTTTTTGTTCATATATATATATATATATATATATATATATATATATATATATATAAACAAGATTCTGTTGTGCAAAATTTAAAAAAAGCGAGGAATAAGCGTAATTTAAAAAGCATATCAGTATCAATTTAGTAACTGAAATCAACCGGTTTCGTCCCAGTCTTATCAATTTTTATTCTGGTAAATGAAAGAATAAACGTGTAAATTAATTAAAGATTACTAATGAAGGGAAACTAGAGACCAATAATATTCAATCCCAGCAAACAATCCCTCTGTTTACAGAGGAAATGCTTGCGGGATCTGATATATTTGGACTCCATGACCTTGAGATGATATAAATAGTGGCACCTTGATAAAATACAGAAACAGTCCACACTAAAATCAGTAATACAAATCCTGCTATTAATAATGTGTTAATCAATAGCTGACCCGGATGTATTAACCAGTTGACTATTGCTAGCCTTCGGATTCAAATTTTTTTTTTGGGGGGGGGGGCGGTAAATGATTCTTTATCCTAAAATCCAAACTTTGAGAAGTCCTCTGTATGTAGTCGAGTCCACAACTACTTTCATTTTTATAAATAACTGAGTTAACATGATGGGAGGAAAGACATACTTACGAGTGGAAGAAAGAATAGGTTGAGTAATAAATATTACCCGACCATTAACAGAAAAATAACAACAGTTGATCGCAAACGAAATTCGCCTAGCTGAAGACTCACTCTCTGAACCAACAAAAGGAAGACGCAAATAAACGGGACATTTTTTAACACGATGCGGCTTAACTCTTTGAAAATTGTTGAAGACATAAAGGATAATAGCATCCAAAACATCCAAAGAGTATCCATTTCTGGAGAGTGTCATCTTAAAATCAGTTTCATCGCAGAGAAAGCCTTCGGCGCAAATCATAAGATCCCTATGAATTAGGGTCTTAATCTGACTTATCTTACGTTGTCGGGGAGCAACAGTGTCCTGACGTGTATATAGTCCCGGAAAGTTAGCCTTCCTAAAAAGAGAAGTCCAAAACTTCTCGCGGGTCCTATAGACAAGAACATTCAACAAGGAAAGTCAAAAATTAGACTCCTTTTCCACGGTAAACATAAGCGACGTATGGACACAGTTTAATAAGGTGAGAAATAAATAGGCTTCAACCTCACTATTAAAGAGGCAAAAAGTATTATCCACATAACGATGATACATAATTTCCTGAGAGTATGTTTGTTCGCCACCTCGTCTGTTGAATTTATTTTCGATAATATTATTCGCCTAATAGATGGCCATAATATTTTCAAGTTCAAAGGAAACGCATTTCTGAAGCTCATATACTATAATAAGCACATATAGAATATCAAATTGAACAAAATACAATAAAAAATACTTATCTAATAAATAAATATATATAACATAAAAGTAACTAAAAATTCAACAATGTCAAAATTTACGCACTTTAGCTTAATTCAAATTACAACATTGAGCGTATTCCATAATTTACTTTCAGATCTAGATTAAATATATTTTACGTCGTTTTTTAATAAAAGTAAAAACTAGAACATAACGATATTTTTCATCCACGTTGATTCTTTTTTATGCATGAATGCTTTAAAATACGTTATATCTACTATGATAAAATCAGTGAGGTGACAAGACGCGTTGGTAAAGAGAACATACCGTTTCGTCTCCACACACACACACACACACACACACACACACACACACGTGTCTGTGTATATGTCTGTGTATATGTCTGTGTATGTGTTTGTGTATATATATTTTGCGCGTAATATCTGTATGTCATATTTGAAGTTGCGTGGAATCAGTTAAAAGACTATCGTTACCACTGCGTGAAAAATTGCTGATGCCATTTTGGAAACCATTTTAAATTTGACAGATTGTCGATATTACCCGCCATATCGGAAAAAGGTATATTGCTGTCAACAGATGGAACTTTTATATGTGAAGAGATTATATAATCTCCAAAACGCATATATGCGGAATCGTTTATATTTTTCGGAACTTTCATCTCGTGATTGATATCAAATGAAAGTGAGCTTACGGACTGGAAAATAATGCCATTTCCAGTTTTAAAAGATTTGATGAATTAGCGAATTAAATTACAATCTCTGCGTTCAACCAATTTCCGGCTAACCACCTTCCACAAGTGCAATCGCGCGTGAAAATCCATAATAAGATTGAAACAAATAGCAAATTCCTTTTTCCAAATAGTTGATCGCTGAAATAACATATAATCTGATGAATATATCTTTACATATAAATATAAAATATAATATTTTGTATTTCTGTTAATATCTTTATGCTAATGGGAGTTAGAGGTAAATATAACTTATAACACAAATAGTGCATATCCTTCCCAAGAGCACAAATGTGTTATGCATTTTCATTTGCAAAATGCGTTTAAAATAATCCGAAACACTTTTTATGAAAAAACAAACTTAATAGCATCAATTATGAACTTGGCCAGAGAATACTGGCCCTGCTCTGCATTTAACAGTAGATCTCAACGTTTAGACCGTTTACAATTGCATTAATCCAACATTTATTATTGGAGTATAAATAAATTCCTTTCAAATATGTAATACATTAGACTGCTCGGAACCAGAAAACATTTGAGTCATCACTACACACATTATGTAGAGAAAAGAAAATATACATCTCTATGGAATAAAAATATATTAAAAAGGTTAACAGTTGTTATTATTATTAGTAATAAAACTTTTAAACCATACCATAATAAATGGAATTACCACCTATTTTAATATGAATTCTAATCAATCCAAAGGTGTTGTGAAACAGATCCCTAATACCGTTGACACTAGGATTAGTCGAAGCTCATACAACATATATCTTTCATGAAAATAAACATTTTATACGAAAATGCTATCCAAAACTGTGGTTTTAAAATGGTCTTAGATAATCTCTATAAATACCACCGAGATATCTGAAATTAAACGAAAACACAGAAAAAGAAAAACTATATAGTTGAAAACCAATTCCGAAAACTCTCCAATATTAACTTAAAGTTAATCATTAAGCACTTCCAAAAAATAAATGTTTAAGTAAGATTTTCAATAAGAAAACGATTAAGATTTGCTACTCTTATATCAACAACATTTATAAAATTATTATTGGATAGATTAAGGCAACTGGAGATGTCGATTGACGTTACAAGTAAATAGTTGGAGATTATATTTGTCAGGGAAACACGAAATTATTATTGGATAGATTAAGGCAACTGGAGATGTCGATTGACGTTACAAGTAAATAGTTGGAGATTATATTTGTCAGGGAAACACGAATAAGGAATGGAGTTCCACAGGCGAGATGTGCGAGACATGGAGCTATTGGAGTAGAAGAGACGTCTACATCTAACAGTTTCAACGGTGAAGGGGTGGGAACGGGATGCCAGCCTCGTAGGACGTTTAAATTCATGAGGCCTAGGAACCAGCGAAAGCAGCTCCTCGGAGCAATTACCGTGAAAGTATTTGTAAAAAGACAGAGCGAGGCAACGTCGCGTCTGTGAGAGAGCGACTGCAGACGAGATGATAGATCAGGGTAAATTACATTGCATATCCGTCTCTGGAACTTATCAAGAACCCTGAGGCAAACAGCAGGGGCTCCAGACCATATATGGCAGCAATACTCAATGCAAGGGCGAATGGTCGATTTATAGATTTGGAGGATCGATTCCGGGGAGAATAATTTCCTGGCTCGGCACAGGGAGCCAAATTTCCTTGCGGTGGATGATGCAATTGACTCGTTGTATTTGTTCCATCTCAGATCAGCGGACAGAGTGAGACCGAGCAGCCGCAGATAGGAGCTCTCGAGGCGTGAAAGTTAACCATTCATTTCTTGCCCCAGTTCACAACCGATTGGAGGTTTTTTTTTCTGATCGAACTGCCAGGTTAACTTTTTCAGCTTCACTAGATTTGTGTTTGAGGCAGGAATAAATTGTGGTGTCATCCGCTAGATGCCGGCTTGGGAATCTATAGCGTCAGGAAGGTCGTTTATGAATATGAGGATCAGCCTAGGATGGAGCCTTGAGGAACACCTGCGTTAGTGGGATAGGAGCTGGAGATGAATCCATTGAGAACGACCTTCAATTCACAGTTTGACAGGAATGATTGTATTAGGTCAAACAATCGACCTGTAATAACATAACCCTGGAGCTTGCGAAGATGGCCGGCATGCCAAACTCTATCAAACGCTTTGGAGATGTCTAGGGCCACGGCACGAGCTTCACCGTTATTATGAATAGCTTGCCAGACAAATTCAGTGATGGCCGTAAGCACATCGACCGTAGATCGGGCAAAGCGGAAACCATACTGCTTGTCTGAGAGCAGATCATGGGATATCAGGTGATTAATCACTTCAGTGTTGATAAGGGCTTCGAAGACTTTGCCGAAGAGGGGTAGGAGACTGATAGGACGGTAATTAGAATGGTCGGAGGGGTCACCAGAGTTCTTAAAGACAGGAACAATGGTTGAGGACTTCCAGCAGTGAGGATAACAAGACTCCTTGAGGCAGTGTTTGTATAATTTAGAGGAGGCAGGCGCCAGTTCAGGCGCACATTTCCTCAGGACAATGGCTGGTATCCCGTCACCACCAGTAGCCTTGTGGTGATCTAAGTTATAAATAATGCCCAATACCAACGACGGGGATATGTGCAATCCGCTCAAAAGGGCCTCGGTTCTGGGAGGGAAATCGGGCATGGGTACCCCGGAAGAGTCAAACGTTGAATTGGAAGAAAACTTCCGAGCAAAGCATTCAGCCTTGTCGGAAGAGGTGTTCAGGACCACAAACCGATTGAACAGGGGAGGAATGGAGGGTTTGCTATTGTTCAGAACGCTCTTTGGAGCCGAATTTGCGAGATGCAATACGTTCCCTCATCCGAGCAGCAAATAGTGACTTAGTTTCGTCGAGGATACGCTTACACTCGTTACGGGCAGAGGTAAATAGGCGTCTATTGCAGTCCGACATATCACTACGAAAACGGTGGAAGAAGTGGTTCCTATGGGCAATGGCGGCTGAGCAAGCAGCTGTGAACCAAGTGGAAGAGCGCGGTTTGACCTTGAATTCCCTTCCGTCAATTCCAGCTTTAACCCAGGAAGAGACCTCTGAAGCACATTCTTGAATGGGGAGCTTAAATACAGCATCCCAGGGGACATCGCGGAGGAAATCACGAAACGAATCCCAGTCAATCCGTTAGTAGCAAAATGAGGTTCTGGTGGTAGGAGGCTCCCTGCAGGGGGTGGGGCTGAAGGAGATACTAACAGGCACTACAGCATGATCGGAGTTACCGATAGGACAGAGCTGCGTGGCACTACAAGACTCAGGCATGGAGGTAAAACACAGGTCGAGGAGAGAAGCCTTACAGTCCCGATTGTAAGCAAAACGCATGGGGAAATCAATTATCTGTGTGAGGGATTTACAGACTGAAAAGTTGAGAGTATGGATGCCTGAGAGGGCGGTAGTAGCATTCTTAAGCCACTTGTTGTGATGGGCATTAAAATCGCCAAACACAAATATGTGAGCGAACGGATGGATAGAGAGGGCCTTGCCTATGCTGTCAGAATTGACATCGAGTATTCCACAATCCTGAGAGGATGGAGAGCGATAGAGGCAGAAAAGATAACTTACAGCATTGAGAAGAGATAGCCGGAGACACAAGTACAAATGGTCCGGCGATTCGAGAGGGTACTCTCTAGCCAGAGGGTGATGGTCCTTGACGTAGACACTAAAGTCATGCATGTGGGTTAGAGAGACTTTTCTGAGGAGAGGAAGGTATCCAGGGATCGAGAGATCAGAGGAAGGGATAGAGGAGTCAAGAAGATTGGTCTCACACAGGGCCAGTATATCCGGGCACTTTGCAATGAAGAAAAAATATTCTACACTGCAGAAGTTTATATTATTATATGATTATGGTCTCTAGTTGCGCTATATATATATATATATATATATATATATATATATATATATATATATATATATATATATATATATATATATATGTGTGTGTGTGTGTGTGTGTGTGTATATATATGTGTGTGTGTGTGTGTATATATATATATATATATGTGTGTGTGTATATATGTGTGTGTATATATATGTGTGTATATATATGTGTGTGTATATATATATATATATATATATATATATATATATATATATATTTATATGTGTATATATGTGTGTGTATATATATATGTGTGTGTGTATATGTGTATATATATGTGTGTATATATATATATGTGTGTGTATATGTGTATATATATGTGTGTGTATATATATATATATGTGTGTGTGTGTATGTATATATATATATATATATATATATATATATATATATATATATATATATATATGAGCGAACCTAGAGACTATAAACGTATAATAAGATAAAAAGTGAAATATCATAATTATAGTAAAAATAACCTAGATCAACATATTTTATGTCTATATGTCCCTATCAATTCATTTCTCTTGTTTAATATGTTAAGGTTATTTGTTTTAAATAACTATATTTTTCTCCAAGGCATAAATTATATCTATCTAATTTCCTATTTTAAGAATTGGTTTTGGCTAAAATATCCCTCCTAGTAATGTGTGTATTACAAATCCTTCTTTAATTGCCAGAAATTTTTAGAAAAGGGAGTGCTGTTCATCTATCTTATATTGCCTACAGTCATTTAATTATGAGTGAAACTAAATTTTCAATGGTTTTCAGTGGAATCAAAATAAAATTTGACAAAATATTAATACCTGTCTTCAACAGAGTTTTCCAAGTAGACATTTCCAAATACCCAAATACTAGGTTGACATTCTTAAATTTTGTCTTTGAGCTAGTGTTTTTAGCCTTTTGTGGGGCTTACACTGAGGACGTTTGCTTTTTACTAGTTCAATATACATTGATTGCTTTTGAATTCGGAACGCTATTAAACCTACTAAGTGACCAGTCCATCCCAGTCTACGATTCATAACCGTGGACTCCATACGCGAAGATTTTACTTGTTACCATAGTGTTTAACAGTTACTCTTCATCTCCAAGAATTTTCAGTCGATAAATGAATCATTTTTGAAGGAATCTTTCCAGACGGTGTATATATCTGGTCCCCAAACCGAACTAATACTGAGTAAATGTAGAAATGTGTAGTTGTAGTTATATCTGATTTTGACTATCGCCTGTTTCAATGCTTACCGTGTGTAACAAAAATGGCGATGTCCATATGAATGTCGTTGAAACTTGTAGAGTATTGTCATGATGAACGGAATTTTCAAACATTCATATTTTTACCTTTGACGTACATTGATGCTGGCACAGAAGTCTTTTCAAAAGCCGGCTGATGCATGTCCACTGTATTTTGAGATTAAATGTAAGCCGAAATACATCACAACCGGATGAAGAACGATTGGTTATCTTTCTCTGTGTTGATGCCAATGTCAAAGTCGTCAGCATAGAATAGCTTACAAAGCAGAGTCATTAAGTTTTAGAAGTAGCAATATATCAACGGCGACTGAAGAGTTTAATATATATTCTGTAGCAGATGTACTTATCAATATCCCTTGCCGTATATGTTCTATGTTGAATTAATACAAAGATAAGCGGAAGTTGTGCTAAAAGAGCTCACTGCTTCACACCACTTTCGAACTTCTAACAACATTCAATTTACACATAGTTCTGGCTTTATACTGTCATGTAAAAACATAAGAAAACTGTAGATTTCTCTGGGCAGCATTCGCATGATTTTATATATATCTTGCCTAATTATTATGTTGAAAGAGTTTTGAGATCGATGAAAAACTGCTAATTGTCAAGTTGTTGCTTTATGTACTTAGTAATCTGCTTCGAATACCAGTTGCATCGTGATTTGGACGAAATTCACCATAAGACACAAACTATATATTTGGTATCACGTACTACAGCATTCGGTAAAGAAATATTATTGCAAATATTTCTGCAATATTAAAGAGGTAGAGATATCATGAAAATATTCACAGATATCTTCAGAATCACTCTTAAAATGATTGAGAATAATTGCATTTCTCGACACTTGGGCAGCTTCACCAAACATCCATACTGATTTGAAAATAAAAGAAAGCTGTTCCAAACGATTTTCTAACAGCCTGTATTATATCAGCGACAATATATCACTTTTTAAGTGTTCATTAATTTTGCAGGCCTGGATAGAAGATAGAGTTTGTGAATGACAGGAGCCGGTTCTAGTCCCGTGATCACATCAGGATCTGCAACCGATTGACGTTTGACAACTTCAGACAAAATTCACCTGCCATCTTGACTTGATGTTATCCACAATAGTCTCTTATATTTCTTCGACCGCAGTGGGTCAAAGACTGAGAATGGTTGCTCACAGTCGGTGCATGAATGATGACAGAGAAATTTCCTGTCTTTTATGTCAGCACATAATTGGATTTCTTGTTTTTATGTCAACTTATATACTTAACCACAGTTACGTCTAACTGGATCTATACATTGCAATCGTTAAAACTAATCCTCGAACATTTTGTATTCATTTTAACCCGCTGAACAAGAAATAATCTTGCCCATTGCGGTTTCACCTTCTTTCGAAGGGCTTCAAATATTCTGTTATTTTTCTTGAACCATTCTTGGTTTTTGCTCCCTACACAGACCAGCGTGGCCACAGGTATTTGAAGTGTACTTTAATAGATATTCTGTACGTCTCTTCCCGTATAGAAAAAAAAATTGCTTTCATAGTGCTTCGGCAACTGTCAATCTTTTCTTTTGGTGCAAATTGAGAAGTCTGTTCATTCTTCGATCTAAATAATACCATACTTCACTTTAAGGGTAATACAAAAGAGCAGTAGGAATTGTAAGTGACTGTGGTCTGCTAAGACATACTTCATCTCATACTGAAATCTGTCATTAATGCAAATGACAGATTTCACATCTACTGTACCTTAGAAATGTGCCAGAAGATAAGCAAGAATATCCTATTGACTTGATAGGGCGGAGTGCCTATGTCGCCTTAAAACTTTCACTTTACCTGAACTATGTTTTGATTATCTCAAGTTCCTACTCTTGGCACAATTGAAGTAAGAGGATGCCAAAGTCTATTGCATTGTCCCACTTCATGGCGACCTGCTGAAGGCGAAGTAACATAATCTTCTCAGGCACAGTAAAAAAACTGTTTTCGGATCAGAACGGAAGTTGTCGATTTCATCCTGGCGATATTCGTCAGCCGGAGTATCCATATCATTGTCATAAATTGGTTTTACTGAAGTTGTTAGTGAAGTGACTTTACCCAATCAGATATTTCATGCAGCAATTCAGAAATACACTTTAATAAATGTGTTCTAATGTCAAAACATAGCCTTGCCTCTTGCTGGCTATTAGATGCTCTCCATTTGTAAAAGTGTATATCCTAAACCTGGCTCTGTTGACTGTCCATAGTCTGGGTGTAGAACCGGTTTATTCACTAATAACACGGCCATGTGTTAGGTAAAACTTGGTTACCTAGTACTAGTAGTACATCAGATACATACATACATACTTACATTCATACATACAGAAATCAAAACTACACGGTAACTCATTTTCATTGCCTAAGCTTTCACCAGAATCTGATTGTCACTTTACACTTCATATGTTTCTGTTCACACTTTTTACGTCTATAAAGGCTATATGCCCGATATTTGTACTCCTCTGTCATTTCCATTGAAAATTAAAGCCGATTAATTACGTGTGATATTCTCAACAAACATGTCATTTTAATAATCTTACGGAGCGAAAATATATAAATGTTTATATTTCGGAAAATATTGATTGAAATATTCATGATCTAATAATTAAATAGCTTATGCTGCGAAGCTCCTAACTCATGTTAATTCACGTATTAATACAATTATTTCTGTGTGAGATTAGATTCCCTATTTTTTTATAAGCAATAAACATGGATTTTTTAGCGTTTGATGTTGCTTGATAATTCCTATCATTTAGGAAAACCTTGGAAATCCTACGATAACCTTCAGTGGATGTGCAAACTATTTTTCTTTCATATCACATAAAGAGGTGCAAAATAAGACAAAAATATTAGTTGAACTTACTTTCATAAAACTACATAATTCAGAGAATACGAAATTGTATCATGTCCATATATTGGTTAACGATATTATAACATTTAAAATTACCCTTTCCTGAAAGATTAATTTACATTAAATATAAGTAATTGTATTTTAGCAAATGTCAAATAATGCTAGAATAAGTATTGTATGATTTTACGACATATCTGCAACATAAATACCGAGTGATCTGTTTAAACATAATGATTTATTTAAAATAATTACTTGACTGAATTTAAATTTCATAACTTAATTTTCGTGTGATAAACATTTCTTCTATTTATATCTCAACATAAATGGTCACCTTTAAAAATATAATGCATGTATTAATCATATTAAAATAAATCATTATACATTTTAATATCGAGGGAAAATGACGATCTTGGTAATATTACGATGAGCTCAAGATCAGAAAACATATTTCAAATTTTTCTCCAGTGAACTTATATTTCATAAAAATCGTTCCATTTCTGCCTAAATTTTAAACTAACCTATAATGCTCTTATTTTTTTTAATTGACAGTTATAAATAGGTAAATCTTATAATATAAGCCGATAACAGAAATACATATTTTAATACTTGCCTTAATTTTAATATATTTCATGTTTAATTTGAAGAGCTTAAAATATAATTTTTCATTTATATCATAGACATAACCAGACTGCCTTCAGAAGGGTTGACATAACACATCTCGTAACATACGTTGTGAGCCTTGCCTCCTCACAAGAAGTAGTTCAAGGCCCTGACTAATTGAATTAGTATAGCACTTGGAAACACGGAGAGTCGGTAAATGAGAAGTGAATAGATACTTCCAACTTACCATTTAAGAAAAGATTACTCCCAGACCAGACAACTCATCGAACTTATCCGCAATTCATTTTCTATCAAGAAATCAGGAGCGACTAGACGGCGAGTAACTTGACAGGCCTGCTCCTCCAGAGGAAAGGCCCTAGAAGCGAAAGTCCCTTTCACGCGCTCAACCACTTGCCAACAGAATTATCACGGTTTTATCTTGGCCCCTGTCACTGTCTCATATCGTCTGATCTCCTTGCCGACTTCGTCAATCTTGGCTCTGCTCGACACAAGAACCGAAACTTCATCAGGATAGGTGGATACCTGGCCGAAGAGGTACCACCAGAGAAAGAGATTCCGCGTAGGACCGGATTTGCCTATAATTTGCGAAGGAAAAATCTCCATTGCAAGTACGCAAAACAAGAGAGAAAGCCGAGAACATTGACGAATGCAGTCACATATCACGAGAGGAGTCAATCGACCCCATTCATTTCCACCAGCTCACCGGGAAATGCGTACAGAAGTCGGATCTAAGTGCGAAACTACTACCTGAAACCGCCTGCCGAAACGAAAACCTTAAGAAAACGATGGCAAACCTTATAGAATGACTTGGACATATCTAATTTGAGCAGCGAGGTTTCACTGTCGACTTGCTCGATGATCAAGCGTATGATATGACGGTTTTCCTGAAATGTCCTACCCTTCACATCACAAGTCTGGTCAGAGCCAATCAATGTATAGACGGCTGCTTGCCAACGGCTGGCTAATATTTTGGCTAAATTCTTCAGAACTATATTTAACATTGTCAAAGGCCGAGAGCTACCTATCCCTTCCTCACCGTTCCAGTTTTTGTCGTATCAGCTTTATCCCACTCCAGGTGAAGTGTTTCTGTATAGACCCCTGCTTCATACAGTTCCTGATGTAGCATTAGTATCAGATGGTCCTGGAAATTTCGCACACCAAATAATGTTGCGTTTAATTTCCAATAGCCAGCCATCCTAAACTTAAGCTTATCTAAGTTTACACGAATCAGGATGAGCCTATGATCTGTGTAAACTATAGAATGAAAACTTGGACAAACTAAGACCCTACATCGTCTCTCTTTACTAGATTCGATCGAGGTAGCTAGAACGCCACACCGAAACCTAGCCACTACTATTAGTCGAAGGCCACACTATATCCCGGGGTGCTCATTACCATACTTATCGAAAAGATCGAACTTGTCTATAAAGTCGCGAAATGGTTTCATGTCCGGGTTGTTAGTATCTGATATTGGCTCTGTACGATCTATGTCGTGGTCAAGGACAGCATTCAGATCGCCCGTTAAATTTAACCAACACGACGTCGCCAAAAATGGCTCACTCCGCCAAAACAAATGAGGCCGCTCGGCCTGAGGCAAATAGACTCATTCTTTATAGTAACATCCAGCACATAAATAATTATCTCCTGATTTTCGAAAACAAGAGTACACGCTGGATTCAAAGACATGTCAACTAGCCAGAAAATACCTCTCGAGCGTCTATGAAAACATGCTGAATAGAAGATAAACTGAGTATATATTCACGGTCGCGTGTTGAATACGAGGTCTACTCTACACAAAATACATCAACATTGAGACGCTGATGATCGCGAGTGAGAATCGCCCTGCGAGTCGCGGGTCACAGTTTTCGTTTATTTATACTAGCCAATCAGAGAGCCATGATCAGTTCATTTGGAGTTGGGGATCTGCATTAAACATGTTCTGGATTAGGAGACAAACGGCTTGTTCAATGATAAGTGGCCCATCTCATATTTCATAGTGCCGTCAAGAGACAGACCAACAATGTCCCAAGAGAAAGGTAATTTCAGAGCTTTATACAATGATGGATGAATAAAAAAGAATCCTCCCTGAACAAAACTGATTTATTCTTTTTACATTTTCTTTATCGAAGATCTTCAAGGGAGAGAATGTCCTAAAGACGTCATTTGTCTCTTCTAGCATCGACCATATTTTTTGGGATTCCTGCTCCGATCGCACAACAGTTAACACCCTTTTATGGTTAGGAAAATTTCTAGGATTTTCAACGTCTTTTGAAAATATATCATTGAAATTTAAAAGACATTTTAAATCATTTAATTTGCGGGTTGGCTTTAATGTTTTTTTCGTCTGCGCCCCACTCGACATCCGGTGCACGTCTTCCCTTAAATTTTAGATGGGTTTAGATATTTTTTTAATTTTTTACATTATATTCCGCCGATGAAATTCGTTTGCCTTTCTGTATTGGCTTGATTTTGGGCAAGTTAATCGTAGTATGAGCAGGGGGTAGGTTTTGGGTGTTTAGGGGGATATCCTTTTTTTCGTGGATTTTAAAATAGATGTTTTGATTGTACTCATCTTGGATAGAGTAGGTGATAAATATTTATTGACTGGGGCGGGGAGACATGATATATTCTTTGACTGATGGGGAAGCCGTTGACGAGGAAAATGTACACGCTGTTGGAAGTTGTTGTGTTCTTTTAGACTTTAGAACAGCTTTTAGTTTTTCGAATTTCTCCTTTGTCGGAAATCTTGGCTCGTACATTATTGTCACTGCTGTCATCTTTTCGCCCTCGGAAATAGTAGAGGGAGTGTAACTGTGCGTGTCTTCACACGTAAAGGCTCCGTGGACTGAGGTCGCGCTGTCCGGAGCTTCCCTGAGATCTTGCCAACAACAAGCCATTCCCATTTTACTTCTCCGCAAACACACAAGCTGCTGTTATTTCGGAAAATGGGTTCCACGTACTGGGCACAACCGGGTGTTTTTGGCAATTAGTATCTGACTGTACTATAAAAGATAGACGACTAAGTTCTCTCCTAAGACAGAGGAGGAACCTCGAATATTGATACAGGGGTCATTCGAATGTCATCATATTCTGTGTGGATAAAGATGTCTTACGTTATAAGATCTTGACTGCAGGCGTCCTTATATTCGGCATTTGTGGGTAACAGTACGACCCACACGAAGCAAATTTTAGACTTGATTACTCTTCGTGTTTAACCGACAGGGACGGCAAAGACTTTATCACGATGTCTATAGTCGAGCGAAAAATTTTAACCGAAGACTTGTCGACCTAAAATATAGACACAATTTTTTTCTCAATACTCTATAATTACTGGGAGTATACAATGCGCCCCACTTTTTTATAAGATGTTCGTAACTCTTAGCTCTCTCCAGGAACTCCATAATGTTGATCAAACACTTCGGTGGCGGACTTCCAACAAGAGGTATAATCCCCGGCCGCTAAATTATCTTCGCTGCTTTTGCTAATGTAGTGGTTTTTCTCGTTTTTTTTTCATTATACATTGTCTGATTTTCTATTGATATATTTTCAGGTTTCGGAATTGTGGTCATTTGCTGCCACCATATGTTGTTCAGTTTACTTTTTGTCATCGATTAGTAATTTCCTCACTTTTCCGGTGTTTTTTTTTTTCAATCCAAGAGATACGTTTTAATGGAAGTGAATTTTGTCGGCCATTTTATAAAACAAAATTGCCCTTCAATTTGTAATGTATTGTTTTGTATAGGCAAAACTACGAAATTTATATATATATATATATATATATATATATATATATATATATATATATATATATATATATAGATGCTTTATTTATAAATAAATATCAGAAAATAAATTTGTTACATTTATCTTGTTAATGTCCATGATAGCAAAAATGCTTCGGAAAGGATAAGTTTCCTGTCTTTATTCATAGGGTCATTTCACAGATATATCTTTGTTATGGTTGAAATTTTACAAACACGCACTCACGCACAGACATGTATTATGTTATAATTTCCCAGTATGACATATTAATTGGTAAAAGTGCTCAATATCCATGAAAGAGCATGTGTAAATATAAGAGTGATCACTGAGATCAACACGAAGTGGTGATGGTCGGTTTCATGCTAAAACAAAATCATTTCTGAACGTTGCTTTTAAACATGAAAAAATATGTCGTCACGGTCTGTTAACTACAATCTCCAGTCTTAACTTGTTCGGTACAATAGTGATGTTTTTTATTACTGTTGATAATTTTCGATCCATCTCAAGTAAGATTCAATAGTGTATTCTTATTTTATAACAATATTAGAATACATATAATTTAATAGCCGATATTTATTTGATTATTCGTTATGCAGTAATAGAATACAAATACATTTTCGTTAAATAGATTCCAACTCGGTAGAAATAATCATTCTGTAGTTTCCAATATTCAGTGACGATGAAAAAAAATTCTAAATTCCCATGAGAGCGTTCTCTGAGTTACAGCGTTCTCTGACACAGTGTCCTGTCCGATATTCTGAGACATCTCGTAAGTGCCTTCATTTCAACCCATTAGTTGCGAGTGATACGTGTTTTGCTTCATTTTACAACAATCTTTTCACTAACACCGTCTATTCTGAGCGGAATATCGGTAAACTAGAAGTGTTAACTATTTATGTAATTCTTAAAGGCTTAGTAGCGAGGGCCCTACGTAAACGATGTAACGGTTAATTAAACGTAATAATTTACAAGTTCAAGTAACTCGTGAATGTGGAGCTGTGTTACTTCATTGAGAAGCGGAATGTTTGGTGATTCGATATTGTGCCAAAAGTAGAGGCTTGAACTGAACAATCGCTGTTATCAATTAATAGTATCCTGTGATTTTATCTTCAGAATAATGGGAAAGATTTCCGTCGAATAATACGGAACAGTATTCGATTTTGATAAAACATAAATCAACACGTAATTATATTATTTAAAGTCTTGAAGCATACTGCTTGTTAATTTTTGAGATTGCAATTATAAATTGCCAAGAGATGATGTTTTCGATTTCTCTCACGTAAGATATACATATTACATAGAGAAATTTGAACTGACTAGAGAAACGTTTTATCTAAAATAGACACGGTTTCCTATGGTTTTTCACGTATTAATTTTGGATAGTTTTTCCTATGTTTTTTTTTACTCATTCCTTTTCTCCAGGCAATCACAATCTCTCTCTCTCTCTCTCTCTCTCTCTCTCACACACACACACACACACACATATATATATATATATATATGTGTGTGTGTGTGTGTATGTATATATATATATATATATATATATATATATATATATATATATATATCAATCATAGGAAATAGATTAAATACGACAAATATATATTATACTTTCGGTTTAC